>OX578276.1:82267132-82714632 GCA_951217055.1 Gerris lacustris | reverse complement strand
TCATCAATAAAAACAAATCCTCAAACTTTTCTTCCTATGAAAGTGAGATGTTAACTTTGTATCCAATTAATGTTTGTTTTAGAAGCAAAAAAAAAATAGTTCAGAGACAACTCAGACATACTTTCTCATATACGAGTTTATAATTACTTGGCCCAGTGTTCTCCATTTATTAGTTTTCATTGGTACATTTAATTATTATTGAACATTTGATCAAAATATATCATAAAAATGACTTCTCCTCGGTGGGGAATCGAACCCGGCCTCCCTCCGCGTTTAAAGCTATTTTCTCAGGAACTAGATTTTTCCCGGGAAAACGGCTTATATCGTTAGATTTGTATTTAAATGGACTACATTTTAGAATTTTTTAATCAAAATCGTCGGAACCGTTTTCGAGAAATAATTTTTTTTCACGTTTTTTCTGAGTTTTTTGGGGTAGCGCCCCCAAATTTGGAGCTAAAATTCATTTCTAGATTTTACCTCGGGGTATGATTTTTCTGAACATGTTTGCCAAATTTCGTCAAAATTGGCCCGTTAGTTTAGGCTCCAGGCGTCTGCACAGACAGACGACAGACGACAGACGACAGACAGACATTTTTTAAAAACCACTTTTTGGACTCAGGGGACCTCAAAACGTGTAAATTCATAAAAATCTCAAAATCGAATTTTCGCGCTATCACAATACTTTCTCTTTATATGATAAAGTAAAAAGTTTCGTATCTTTTAATTTGAATTTTCGCCCAAATCGCAATGAAGACTAAAAACTTATTCTATCGAGAAGTTTTGAATAGAAGTCTCTCTCCAGTCGTAAATATTCAACAAATGAATATGCACTATTTATGAATTAAACGCATCTCTCAATTAAACTAAACTGTTTCTAAAATTATTTTTGTTAGATATGAAATCAAGTAAATACGATGTATTTCTTATTTTCGAGTTCACCCACTCCCTGTTTAAGAAGTGTACCATGTCAATAAAATAAATTGGTGAAAAATATAGAAACAACAAAGAAAAAATGTTAGTAAAAGATCCATATAAATTATTTAAAACTACATATAACAATAGGGCTCGATTCTAGCAACAAGTAAGTATTCCTTATTTACATTTTTCCTTTATACATTTTTTAATATATTTAAAACATTCAAACTAATTAAATTAAATTAAATCACGAAAAAAAAAGAAAAAAAAAATTATAATCAAGGTGGCCTCAGGTAAATCATCATCTCACTGACACTTTCCCAAAGTTTGTTTAGAAGAAACAAAATGAGCATGTGTGGTTTCTATGTTTAGCGTCCTTTAATGCAACAGATGCATTTTTGGGATTTCATACCCCATAATCAACTTGAATATAATGTTTAGTTGTGTTTATTTGCGTACGAACAGTAAGTACTAACTATTCAATATCTGCGATTGGGTTTAATCTCAGCGAGGGCATAAATGGGAGTGTTCCAACCCTTTGTACAGATAACGCCTTATTAAAATTACAAATAGTTTTCTTATCGTACAATAAATAATTTTCCTTTTTGTAATATTCAATGTTTTCAAGGTACCGTGCTATATTTTAATAGTAGGTACCTATTGCTAGTAGTATACCTATTGCATTTATATTGATCAAACTAGCAATGTAAATAATTGTACAAATGTTACTCAATTTTGATCAACAAAATTTTTATTTGGTTTAGACGTAATATATATATTTTTTTAATACATCTGGATATTTCTAGAATATATATAATGTTTTTATTATTTATTGTAAAAGATGTTAAAAATGAGGTTCATTGCTTGATAATATTGTTGATATACCTTGTTTTGAGTCGGTAAATTCGTCGGGGAGGTGTGGCTCGAGAAGTCGAGACTGCTAGGCCCGCTCTACAACTGAGACTAGATCGATACCCTCTCACTTTGCGCATGCTTCAAACACTTCCGGAAAATAGGGGGGGGGGGGGGAATAGGAACTTAAAGGAATTGGGGCAGGAACAAGGATCTTCTTGACCGGAGCAACCTTCCAGATGGAAGCCTATTTATTTTTGTAATTGGGCACAATGTACTCTACCCAGTGGCGAAGATAGAAAAAATCTTTGGGAGGGATATGCTGATGCAGATACTATATGCTCTCTCTCTCTCTCTCTCTCTCTTCTTCGGATTCTATGGGTCAAATGCAACGATAAATGTCGCGTCAGCATATGCCCATTTCTTTATAGTTCTCGAGATATCGATTTATTTCGTTGTTTTAAGTGTTTCACGAAAATTTTCAAAAAATGCCTAATATCTCAAAAAGTAAATGAGATAGAGAAATAGGGCTAAGATACAATTTTAAAGAGCATAAAAAACCTTTCAGAATCACTCATGTATTTACAAATTATCAGCAGCTAAGCATATTTTAAGTCCTGTTACATATGAAAATTTGGGTTTTTTAAAATTCGACCATGGAATTCCTGAGCTTTCTACTCTTAATTGAGGGGTGCTGGAAGTGTACCGATTTCAGAAATAACTTGTGGTTTTCATAATCTTTCAAATGGTATAGTTAAAGTTTAAGACCAACGGACTAGTTTTTGAATTAAAGTGGATTGAATGTTACCAGACGTGAAATTGTTATACATGTTAACTTGGAGTGCACCATCGGCCAAATTGACCCAAACCGGTCCCAAAGTTTTGCACTAGTTTTGCGACGTTTTGCGACGTCGAGTTTGAGTTTTGCGACGGCTTCCTTATCGCGATTAATCGCAAGTCAAAAGTGCACTCCAAGTTAACGCTGGAGTGCACCATCGGTCGATTTCAACCAAAAAGGTCTCAAAGTTTTGCACTAGTTTTGCGACGTTTTGCGACGTTGAGTTTGAGTTTTGCGACGGTTCACAAACGTCGCAAATTCCATATTTCATTAAAAAATTTAAGGTGCACTCTAAGTTAACGCTGGAGTGCACCATCGGCCAAATTGACCCAAACCGGCCCCAAAGTTTTGCACTAGTTTTGCGACGTTTTGCGACGTCGAGTTTGAGTTTTGCGACGGCTTCCTTATCAGGATTAATCACAAGTCAAATAAGTAAACCACGTTAACTATGGAGTGCACCATCCGAATTGACCCAAACCGGTCCCAAAGTTTTGCACTAGTTTTGCGTCGAATTGAGACGTCGAGTTTGAGTTTTGCGACGGCTTCCTTATCGCGATTAATCACAAGTCAAATAAGTAAACCACATTATCTCTGGAGTGCACCATCCGAATTGACCCAAATAGGTCCCAAAGTTTTGAACTAGTTTTGCGATGTTTTGCGACGTCGAGTTTGAGTTTTGCGACGGCTTCCTTATCGCGATTAATCACAAGTCAAATAAGTAAACCACATTATCTCTGGAGTGCACCATCCGAATTGACCCAAATAGGTCCCAAAGTTTTGAACTAGTTTTGCGATGTTTTGCGACGTCGAGTTTGAGTTTTGCGACGGCTTCCTTATCGCGATTAATCACAAGTCAAGTAAGTAAACCGAGTTAACTCTGGAGTGCACCATCCGATTTTACCCAAAGAGGTCCCAAAGTCTTGCACTAGTTTTGCAACGTAATGCGACGTCGAGTTTGAGTTTTGCGACGGCTTCCTTATTGCGATTAATCACAAGTCAAATAACTAAACCAAGTAAACTCTGGAGTGCACCATCTGAATTGACCCAAAAAGGTCTCAAAGTTCTGCACTAGTTTTGCAACGTAATGCGACGTCGAGTTTGAGTTTTGCGACGGCTTCCTTATCGCGATTAATCATAAGTCAAATAAGTAAACCACGTTAACTCTGGAGTGCACCATCCGAATTGACCCACACCGGTCCCAATGTTTTGCACTAGTTTTGCAACGTAATGCGACGTCGAGTTTGAGTTTTGCGAGTCGCGATTAAGCACAAGTCAAATAAGTAAACCACGTTAACGCTGGAGTGCACCATCGGCCGAATTGACCCAAACCGGTCCCAAACTTTTGCACTAGTTTTGCAACGTCGCAAAACTAGTGCAAAACTTTGGGACCTATTTGGGTCAATTCGGATGGTGCACTCCAGAGATAACGTGGTTTACTTATTTGACTTGTGATTAATCGCGATAAGGAAGCCGTTGCAAAACTCAAACTCGACGTCGCAAAACGTCGCAAAACTAGTGCAAAACTTTGGGACCTATTTGGGTCAATTCGGATGGTGCACTCCAGAGATAACGTGGTTTACTTATTTGACTTATGATTAATCGCGATAAGGAAGCCGTCGCAAAACTCAAACTCGACGTCGCAAAACTTCGCAAAACTAGTGCAAAACTTTGGGACCTATTTGGGTCAATTCGGATGGTGCACTCCAGAGATAACGTGGTTTACTTATTTGACTTGTGATTAATCGCGATAAGGAAGCCGTCGCAAAACTCAAACTCGACGTCTCAATTCGACGCAAAACTAGTGCAAAACTTTGGGACCTATTTGGGTCAATTCGGATGGTGCACTCCAGAGATAATGTGGTTTACTTATTTGACTTATGATTAATCGCGATAAGGAAGCCGTCGCAAAACTAGTGCAAAACTTTGGGACCGGTTTGGGTAAATTCGGATGGTGCACTCCAGAGTTAACGTGGTTTACTTATTTGGCTTGTGATTAATCGCGATAAGTAAGCCGTCGCAAAAACTCAAACTCGACGTCGCAAAACGTCGCAAAACTAGTGCAAAACTTTGGGACCGGTTTGGGTCAATTCGGATGGTGCACTCCAGAGATAACGTGGTTTACTTATTTGACTTGTGATTAATCGCGATAAGGAAGCCGTCGCAAAACTCAAACTCGACGTCGCATTACGTTGCAAAACTAGTGCAAAACTTTGGGACCTGTTTGGGTCAATTCGGATGGTGCACTCCAAAGATAATGTGGTTTACTTATTTGACTTGTGATCAATCGCGATAAGGAAGCCGTCGCAAAACTCAAACTCGACGTCTCAATTCGACGCAAAACTAGTGCAAAACTTTGGGACCGGTTTGGGTCAATTCGGATGGTGCACTCCAGAGATAACGTGGTTTACTTATTTGACTTGTGATTAATCGCGATAAGGAAGCCGTCGCAAAACTCAAACTCGACGTCGCAAAACGTCGCAAAACTAGTGCAAAACTTTGGGACCGGTTTGGGTCAATTCGGCCGATGGTGCACTCCAGCGTTAACTTAGAGTGCACCTTAATTTTTTTAATGAAATATGGAATTTGCGACGTTTGAGAACCGTCACAAAACTCAAACTCAACGTCGCAAAACGTCGCAAAACTAGTGCAAAACTTTGAGACCTTTTTGGTTGAAATCGACCGATGGTGCACTCCAGCGTTAACTTGGAGTGCACTTTTGACTTGCGATTAATCGCGATAAGGAAGCCGTCGCAAAACTCAAACTCGACGTCGCAAAACGTCGCAAAACTAGTGCAAAACTTTGGGACCGGTTTGGGTCAATTTGGCCGATGGTGCACTCCAAGTTAACGAGTATGAAATTGTTTGGTTTCCCCGCACGAAACCGCAACACTTCGGGTTCTTGTAGGAAATTTGACACAAAACCAATAAGTTCTCATAACATGGATCCGAAACAGCTTTGTTTTCGAGATATTCGCAAAAAAACATAATTTTTGGACATTTATCTTCTCTGCTTCTGACCATAAATCACCTCGAAGAAAACCTTGTAGAGAATAGTACATTACGCGTCTAGTGCGGAAAGTAGTATTTTGCATGCGAGTGTGGAGTTTGCAGCGACGGCGAGGGTACTAAAATCACACGAGCAGAGCAAAATTCAGTTTTCACACGATTTGCGTACCGCACTTTATCTACGATTGTTGGATTTTAATAATAAATACAGAAATAGTTTGTAGTAGTGTAATATCTATCATTGTTATAACCCTAACCCGCAATGCATAGCTATAGATTATTCTGGGTTTGTAAATAAAGATCATTCATTATGTTGTTATGCTTTGACCAGAACTTATGTGTTTTATGTTTGCTCCTTCTACATACCTTATTATTTATGCTCAGTAGCCCTAACTATAGCTCAGAAGTGGGATTACCGTAAAAACTATTGTTTTTCTTTATCGCGAAAGTGTTGTGCGAAGTGTTTCATTATTTTGTTTCAAATAGAAATGTTCGCGAATAACCACATGGTTGACGCTCCAACCATGACGCCTGACGAGGTTCGGAATGTTATTATCGGGGACAATCAAAACAAATTGTATGATAGTTATAGTGAAGTGCCGGCGCAAGGGACCAATGAATTATTTAAATGTATGCTTGAACAACAGCGATGTTTGATGGAGATGATGCAACAAGCAAGTACATCTCGGCCAACAACTACTTCAACTACTTATGTGTTACCAGATTTTTCCAGCACAATTAAAAAATTTAGTGGTCGGGAAAGCTCAGTGGATGCGGAGGACTGGCTGGCCACTATCAATGGGATTGCCGACCTGAATAGGTGGAACGAGGCGTTTAGATTAGAGGCTGCACGCGCGAGCTTTATCAATGCCGCCAGGCATTGGTTTATATCGGGCCAGTTTAAATCGTGGGCGAATTTTGAAAAGGAGTTCAGGGAAACTTTTGTTGGGCATCTTACGGTCGGGGAAAGGTGGAAAATAATGACCCAGCGCGTACAGACTAAGACTGAAAGTACGATAGACTATTTTCTTGAAAAAGTGCGGCTGTGTAAAGATTTACAGTTAACATTTTTGGAAATCAAAGAGCAGGTATTAGAAGGGCTGTGGTCTAAAAGTCTTTCTGTCCATTTACTATCTATGGCACACACAGATGTTAACCATCTGTTAAATTCGATAAAAGCGTATGAACGCCTTGACGGTGCCAGAGTGGAACGTATTCGGCACTCTACTCTAGTTCCGTCTGGCCTCGCGATCGGCAACAACAGTGCTGATACAAGAATTCCAATTCCTGTTTCAACCAAGGTAAAAGTGGCCGACCACAAATGTTTTAATTGCTTGAGTAGCCAACATCTTGCCAAAGAATGTGATAAGCCGAAGCGGGAGAGAGGCTCCTGCTTCAGTTGTGGTTCACCTGCACACAGAGCATCTCAATGCCCTGTTAAGGAGAGGGAGTCTTCCCACAACTTTAGACCAATCAAGGACGCGGATGAGAGGGAAGCAGCGGCCCATCTTATCGAAAGCCCACCTACAGTCTTGACTCCTGAATTTTCATGTCAAATCATTTTTCATTCCTTCACTCATTCTTCACCGGTGACAGCGTTAATAGACTCAGGCAGCCCTGTTTCTCTCCTTAAAGAGTCTTTCGTTCAACATATCAGTCTCCAACCTCGTGTAGAGTCGATGAAGATGACAGGTCTCAATGGTTCACTGCTGCAAATTTTAGGATCTAGTCACTTGAGTTTTACAGTCAATGAGGGAATTCAGTCGGAATTAAATTTTTATATTGTTCCGGAGGGAACTATGTTTGCAAGTTGTTTGTTAGGTCGCGACTTTTTATCGCTTCCAGACATCAGTGTTTCTTTCAACCCTACTCTTTCTATTTCTAAGGTGTCGAATGAAACAAATGAGATTATGTTAATAGAGCCGACAGAAAATTCAGAAATCAATTTAAGTATTCCTCCTCAACTTTCTCCGGACAAGGAAAGTGAATTACTTGACATTTTCAAAAAATATTATTTTAATTATGAAATTCCAGTTGACTTTGAACAAATTAAGTACGAAATGAAAATAATTCTTACTTCGGAACAGCCATTTTATTTTTCCCCTCGACGTATATCCTTTTACGAGAGAGATGAAGTGAAAAAGATAATTGATGAATTACTGCAAGACGGCATTATTCGCCCAAGTAACTCTCCCTATAGTAGCCCCATTTTATTGGTAAAGAAGAAAAGTGGAAATTTTAGGTTATGTGTAGATTTTCGTCAGTTAAACAAGTTAACAGTTAAAGATCGATTTCCCTTACCTTTAATTGACGACCACATTGACAGGCTTAAGGGGAAGAAAATCTTTACTTCTCTAGACTTGAAGCATGGTTTTCATCAAATTCCACTGGCTCAAGACTCCATCAGGTATACCTCATTTGTGACTTACTGTGGACAATATGAATATTTGAAAGTCCCTTTCGGTTTGTGTAATGCTCCGTCAGTTTTTGCTCGTTATGTTTATACGATCTTTAGAGATTTAATTGATTCTAACAAGATACTAGTTTTTCAAGATGATATTCTAATAGCTACAGAAAACATCGAAGACAATTTGTTAATTTTAAAATCGGTTTTATCTATTTTAGCTTGCAATAATTTAAAATTACGTTTTGATAAATGCAAATTTTTACAGTCTTCTATTACTTACCTCGGATACCTGATTGATGAAAATGGTGTACATCCAAATCCAGATTCGGTGGCAGATGTGATTAACTATCCAATTCCTAAATCAGCCAAGGAAGTCTCATCTTTTATTGGTCTGACATCATATTTTCGCAGGTTTATTCCTAACCACTCTGTTATAGCGAAACCTTTGTATGATTTGCTCAAGAAGAATCAAACTTTTGTTTTCGGTCCTGCTGAATTGGAATCCTTTGAAAGACTAAAAAATTTATTGTCAGAACAGCCTGTTTTATCTGTATATTCACCAGTTGCAACCACAGAGCTACACTGTGATGCATCGTCTCAGGGTTTCGGTGCAATTCTACTTCAAAAACAAGAGGACAAAATATTCCATCCTATATTTTATTTTAGCAAGAGAACATCTGATGTTGAATCACGATACCATTCATATGAGTTAGAAACCCTTAGTATCATCTATGCTCTCAAGCGATTTCGCATTTATTTACTAGGACTGACCTTCAAAATAGTGACTGATTGTGATGCGCTGCGTCTCACATTGGCGAAGAAGGACATCAACCCTCGTATCGCTAGATGGGCTTTGATTCTTCAAGATTTTGATTACGAAATAGAGCACCGTCCAGGCAGGAAAATGACTCACGTTGATGCTTTGAGTCGTTGTCATAATATTCTTGTTTTGGAAGGTAATTCTATGGAGCACAATCTATCAGTCAAGCAGCTAGAGGATCCGGATATTTCTCAAGTCCGAAATTTACTGGACCATTCACAACATCCTGATTTTGAAGCCCGGAATGGCATTATTTACAGAAAGTATCAAGGTAAATTACTCTTTTATGTTCCTAAACTTATGGTTCCTCACATTTTGAATTTATATCATGATCAGTGTGGACATGTCAGCTCTGCTAAGACATTGGAATTAGTTTCACGCACTTACTGGTTTCCTCGAATGACTGAGAAAATTAAAACTTATGTGAGTAACTGTTTAAAGTGTGTACAGTTTACACCTAAAAGTGGAAAGCAAGAGGGATTTTTGCATAATATCGAGAAAATACCTATTCCTTTTCACACTCTTCACATAGACCATTATGGGCCTTTACCTCAAACTCGGCTAAAGAAAAAATATATTTTCCTTGTTGTCGATGGATTCACAAAATTTGTAAAACTTTATTCGACCACATCTACCGGTACAAAAGAAGTTATTAACCATTTAACCTGTTACATGCAATACTACAACCGCCCTACGCGTTTAATTTCTGATAGAGGGACAGCATTCACCTCACACGATTTCAAGTCTTTCTGCTCAGACAATGATGTGCAACATGTTTTGGTGGCTACAGCAACTCCTCGAGCCAATGGTCAGGTTGAGAGGATTAACAGATCTCTCACACCGTTACTGGCCAAGCTTACTACTTCGCCAGGTACTTGGGACTCCCACATCTCTACGGTTGAATTTATCCTGAACAATACAACTAATAGGTCAACTAATCAAAATCCGTACAAACTTGTTTTCGGTTTTGATCAGAAAGCTCAGCTTCCAGATTCTTTAGCTAATTTTCTGATTTCTTATGATTCTCCTGTCAACTATACAGCAGATAGAGCTGAATCTCAAGTTCAAGCTTCACAAGCCATTGAAAAGTCACAGATTAATAATAAACTTTACTATGATAGCAAACGCAAAGCTCCTGTAACATATGCAGTTGGCGATTTTGTAATGTTGACTAATAACGATGTGACACCTGGAGTAAATAAAAAACTCATTCCTAAATATAAAGGTCCATATATTGTTAAAGCGGTTTTAGACAAAGATAGGTATGTTGTCTCTGACATACCTGGCTTTCAATTAACGACTTTACCTTATGAAGGAGTCGCATCTCCTGATCATCTCAAACGTTGGTCCATCTATTTTGATGTTCAAGATGATTCTTAATTTTGAAGTTTGTTTTTATTCATTTTAACATTTTTATTTTTATTATTTATCAATGATCTTTAATTTTAAGTTTGCTTTGCATTCATTTTAACATTTTTATTTTTATTATTTGTCAATGATCTTTAATTTTAAGTTTGTTTTGTATTCATTTTTTTTTTTTTTTTTGTGTGTGTTTCATTTTACATTTTTTTTTTTAAATTATTTTTATTTTACTTTATTTTTTGTTTTTGTTTTCATTTTAAATTATTTGTCAATTATCCTTAATTTTGAAGTTTGCATTGGTTTTTGTTTTGAGATATTGTTATTTTAATTTTCTTTGTTGATCGAGGTTGATCAACTGGTCAGGATGGCCGATCTGTAGTAGTGTAATATCTATCATTGTTATAACCCTAACCCGCAATGCATAGCTATAGATTATTCTGGGTTTGTAAATAAAGATCATTCATTATGTTGTTATGCTTTGACCAGAACTTATGTGTTTTATGTTTGCTCCTTCTACATACCTTATTATTTATGCTCAGTAGCCCTAACTATAAGTTATTTATGTCACTAGGCAAGTTTTTTAAGTTTTAGGCGAGAATAGGCTAAACAAATTTACTGCTGAGGCGAAGCCGAGGCAGGTAATTTACTATTTTACTGACGAAACGGTAATTACCTGCTGAGGTGTAGCCGAAGCAGGTAATCTTTAAACGAGTCAGGAATGTTTCCTTTGCTGCATAGTTACATACAATATTTTATCTACTAACGGCAGAAAAATTACACTAAAGATTTTAGTACCTGATTTAGAGAGCAAAAAACTTTCCTTGTATGATCTTGCAATATTTGCAATTTCGGGTGACGTGTTATCAAACAAGTCTTCAACGTCTTGCACAACATTATCATCCGTATTTTTATTTAAACTTCAAAAACCTAATTAACAAATTTATCAAAATAATAACAGAAAACTATTAAATTATCTATTTTTGATAGATAAAAGATTTAAAGCAATGAAAATTGTAAAAATCGAATGGATGACTCGAAAGTTTGAGTAAGTGTAATGACTCGAAAGTTAAAACAAAACAAAGACAAAACAATCAGTGTTGCCACTTTTTTATTAACAGCTGTTTTTTTTATCTAATTTTTGTCATAATGACATAAATTAATAATTGTTTTTCACTTGTTTACCACACTAAGGCGGAAAAAAAGAAGAATTCTTCACCTTATCGCACAATTGCTGACTCTTTTTAAAAAAGAGTTTGTTTGTCTCAAATTAAGACAAACAAAGATATTGTACACACGTTATCATAAATCATATATTTATTAAACACCCACTAGGAATTAAATTAAACCAACCAATAAATAATTGTACAAGTAATAATACGGCCTGGTCTTACCTACGGCTGTCCAGTCTGGAAGTGTCATACTAAATTCAAACTACAAATCCCTGCGGGTTCTTAAAAATAAGTTGTATAGTATACCTAGTGTAGTACATTTTCCTTGTTGGCCATAATAAAAGATCATAATCCATCTTAAAATACGCACATTCATACACGTAACTTAAATTCAAATTACCTTGTACCAATTTTAAATTTTAATGTATACAGCCGAAGTGCAAGTACGAAAAACAAGTTTTTGAAGTGAAACTTCTTTGGCGGCGGTAGAGTGAATTTTTTCAAATAGGAACCATCGTGTAACGAAGTTTGCGATTCGAGACTCGTCCAAGATTCCAACATTTTTACAGATTAATTGTAATGAAATTTGTGTGACGGAAGTAATGAAACGGAATTTGTTTCGAGACTAATCCTGGTGAAAGATTTATCTGTAAAAAATCTTTCACTCAGGCGAGATGCGAACCACCGACCTTTCGATCATGAAGCAAACATGCTATCAATTGCCCCAATTACATTGCCAGTTAGGAGGTACACAAAATTGGTATATAAGCGTAATATTTAATATTAGATGGATTATATGTAATTAGACTATTTATTATAATTATATTATTTTTTGGATTCATGGCAACGGGCTTAATTGTATACTTACAAGAAAAAAGTAAAAACTAATTAAATTAATTTAAATAAGTACATATATCTATTTAAAGGCCGCAAATCAAAACAAATATTTATTTTTATTGGAATAAATGTGGTTGCTTTATCCTAGTTTTTGTTGGAATAAATGTGGTTGCCTTACTGTAGCAATAACAAATCATTTCGAGGTGCGTCGGCGTCAGTTCTTAACCGGGGGGCCGCGGCCCACCAGGGGGCCTCGAAAGGTATTTAGGGTACTATCTGTATATTATATTTGGAGATTTTAAGGGAGCCGTGGTTACCAAAAGGTTAAGAACCACTAGTATAAATGACAATATATACACAGGTATAAACATTGCTTATTTTTGCTCTCTCGTGGACAGATGCTCAAGAAATTTTAAATAATCTTTCTGAATACTGCTCGCTTAACGCTCTCAAGCTAAACACCGAAAAGACCAAAGTTCTCACCTTCCATAAGTCTCCGAAAACAAAGCGCCTTAGAACATTGTCATATAACTCCGTACCCCTAGAATATGTAAAATCCTTTACTTACCTTGGTGTACCTCTTTCCTCCTCTGGTAAATTCTACAAAGCCTCTACTTTCTTTATTTCGAAAGGGAACATTGCTTTTGCTAAGGCCCGATCTATCCTACTTAAATCTAAATGCTCTTCATGGTCCACTACTGTTAAATTATTTGAATCAGTTGTACTCTCTTCACTCCTTTATGCTTCGGAAATATGGGCGCCTAGGTATGTTGAACCTCTCGACTCCGCCCAATCTAAATATTTTAAGTTTCTCTACTTTTGGCCTCGTTCAACACCCCACTATTTACTTCGGGTGGAAACTGGCACAAGATCCATAGCTCTTAAAGTTTTTAAACAAATGACAAGCTATATCCTCAAAATTTTAGCAATGCATGATGATCGGTTACCTGTCACATGCCTTAAAATTCTGTACGACCTCGACACTAAACCTTGTAACATCCCCTCATTTAACTGGGTTACACAGTTTAAGCAGTTTTTAGGCCCTATCGGATTCTCTGGAGATTTCACCCTTGATTATAATTTATTTAACTCAGCATCCAATAGTTTAATCTCACAGCTTGAGAATCATTTACTCTCTTCTGACATCCATCGTATCCTCAACAGCCAGCACTCGCCTCTTTTCCGTTTTGTGACTTCTTTCCCACTCCTAGCGGAAGGTTACCTTCAGTCAACGATTTCTTTCTCTTCAAAGAGATTAATCAGTCAAGCTAGACTATCTAGTGCCTCTCAAACATATTTTTACCATCAAAAACAACCCCATGTAATTTTTGACAAGGTAGTTTGTCCTGCTTGCCTAAATGACTTGGAATCCCTTCAACACTTCCTTCTTTCCTGTTCAGCATACTCTTCCCCTAGAAAGAAATATCTCTTACCTTATTCGAACCTTTCTCTCACAGATATACTTTACGACCCTGATGATCTAAAAGCAGCGGCTATATCTACATTTATCTCTGCAGCTCTGTCTATCCGTCATAAAATTTTATCCTAACGCACCTACTTTTCTTCCCTCTCCTTTTTATGTAGCTTTATATCTTTTACTCCCTATACATATCTCCTATGTTTATGGCACCCCATGCATTATTTTTACCACAAATAAAGTTAAGCAAAAATAAATAATAATAAAAAAATAATAATAATAAATAAATAAATAAATAAGTAAATAATGAGTATCAAGATATATTTAATTTTGTTATCCTATGATTTATATTTTTATATGTGTGAAGTGTTTTGTATTTTAATTTCCAATTTGTTTTTCTCTCTCTGTACTATTTTAACTTATATGTACATTTGTATACCCCTTTGCAGGGAAACTTTGTTTCTATAAGCAAATAAAGATTATTATTATATTATTATTATAAACATTGCTTTAATTATTTTTTCATATAGTGACATCGTGTAACGAAGTTTTATTTTTATTGGAATAATTGTGGTTGCCTTAGCGTAGCAATATTTTTTTTCAATTAAAAATAATAAATTCGTCAAAAAATGAAAGAGAGCAATGCATTCTAGAACTTAAGTTTCACGGTAAAATCGGATTGTACGTGCCCCCACTTTGAAGTTAGGTGATAAAATCCCGCATATTAAATTAAAAACCTTAATTTTGTGTACCCTTGAATTTTCTATAGCCGCTCCGCGGTGCTCCGCTCATTTCCTGAAGAAAAACAACCCTCCTGTATATAAACCAGGTAGAGGTCCAACTCGAAGAAATTTCCAGGGCACGTACAATACGAATTAGCCAAGTTTCACTTCTAATGCGTGAGAGCCTCACACATTTTTTTTTTAACTCTAGAATACTTATCTTTAAAAAACACCCTTTATTACTTATCATACGTCAATTTGACGTACAACTAAAAAATAATTAGTAAAAATCTATTTTGAAGGCACCAGATAAAAATATTCATGAGTTTGCATCAGTGCAACATCATTAGACATCAAACCCTACCACTTACCCACACGAGTACACACACAACACTGTTTTTTGTTCACACAGGTTTTTGTAAGTATGAAGCATGTAAATAGAAACTATGAAAAAGTAATATTTTTGAAGTGAAACTTCATTGGCGGCGGTAGAGTGAATTTTTTCATATAGTGAAATCGTGTAACGAAGTTTGCGATTCGAGACTCGTCCAAGTGTAACATTTTTACAGATTAATTGTATTATATCTATTTAAAGACCAGCAAATCAAAACAAACATTTATTTTTATTAGAATAAATGTGGTTGCCTTAGCGAAGCAATATTTTTTTTTTTCAATTAAATTTTCCATAACCATTTCTTAATCCTGAAATAATAAATTCGTCAAAAAATGAAAGAGATTAATGCATTCTAGAACTTAAGTTTCACTTCTAATGCGTGAGAGCCTCACACATATTTTTTTTATTAGCATTCAGTGATTTATTTTCAATCCATTTTTAACTTCTATTTTTATGTAAAAACATAAAGGACAAGAAAAACTATATTTTTAAAAATTATAAACAATATAAATTTGACCAGTTTTTGGACAAATATTACAGACTAGGGTATGACAGATAATATAGATATTATCTATACCACCAAAAACTAAAAAGACAAAACTATTAGTAACATTTGCCTGAAGCAGACTAACTAAGGAAAGATTACCTTGAATATGGGCGGGAAAAAACTAGTGGTGGAGTCAATACCACCTTTTTTCAAAAACATACACGTCAAAATGACGTAGATAAGCATTCTAGGGTTAATAAACAGTTTAGTTGCTAGAGTGAGTGCTACGGGTTTTTATGTGGGAGCGCGTCCTCATGCAATGCAAAATGCAATCGATTGGCAATTAAATAGTTTGTGTCTATATTTAGCTTTTTAGTTGCATGTGGTTGCGCAGCCGCCTTGAGAAGGTATGATAGCGCGCCCACTTGCAATTTAACAGGTGACCTAAGTTTGTTTTCTAGCTTGGGCTGATTTATTTAGTATTGTAAAACAAGAATGTAAGCACAATAGGAAAGAGGTTTAAGTAGAGACACTTTGAAATTGAATAAATAATTATTATTCCTACCTCAGTGTAACGGAAAGCCGTTCTTCTAGGCTCACGAATCTTCTCCATCTCGCGTCGTGATGAGCAATGTCTTGAAGAAGGGCAAATGACATGAAGAAGTTTGTCAAACATTTTCAAACTCATTCGATAATATTCGAAAAATTTATCGAAGTTATTTCTAAATACAGGATACAATTTATGGAACTGCCCTTTCTGATAGTGCTGTTCTGTGATTAGGTGAAGCCAAAAATGCCTTTTTGGTTTTGCCTTCCTTTGAAAACTCTTCTTAACTCACAAGCACATAAAGCACATCTTGGACTTGTGAGAATGCTTATGTGGGCGAAGGACCATGCAACTGCAACAGTGGTGGACCCAGACAATATTCTTAGGGGGGGGGGATATATATATATATATATATATATATATATATATATATATATATATATATATATATATATATATATATATATATATATATATATATATATATATATATACATATTTATCAATATGTTTACTTTGGGAAAACCATAGGATTGCATTGCTTAAAAATATTGGCCACTTCGTGTAACACTTGTTCTTGTTGGGTCATCAAAATTGTTTTTCCAAAGCTCGAGTTCAATCTCGCTAAAAAAAAAGTCTCATTCTGCCTTATAAGAAAATCTTTGTACAGATTATATCATATATACATAGACATGTTTAGACATTTCTAATTATTCTGCTATAATTATTTTAAATGAAAAATAATTTATAATTCTTAACGCAATGAATTTTTTATGACTAAATCTGGTTTTAAGTCTGTGATAATGCTATCAAGAAAAGAAATAAAAACACATCACACGAAAATATTTTTCGGGATTAGAATATGCAATGATTCTTTTGTTTATTCGTTATAATATATTGGTTCGTGGGGACTTGAAATTCATTTACCAGTTTATAAGAAAAACTTCAAATATCGTTAAAAATTTAAACTTCTCGTTTGCGGCATTTCCTTTTTTTCATTAAGAATCGAGATCAGATATTAGATGTCTTAATAGCATAATTTAGAGAATGCATACTTTTTGATTGAAATGTCTTACTCAAACTCAAGTGTAAGAGAAAATAGTTTAACTCAACTTTTGAGAGCTAATAAGAAGTCATCGCCACTGTCCCTCCATTCAACTATAATCTTTATAGACTCGATGAATCCCACATCCTATACATCCATATATACAATATATTGTCCAAGAATTGGAAGATGCACCCAGCTCTCTCAAGAGCTTTGAGGCTGGACGGAAGTAATTTTGTTGCAATAAAATTTCTTTGGTAGATGAAAAGAAAAATTGTTTATTTCTCTTATAATACGAAACAGTTACGAATATAGTTTGAACAAATACAGTTTTTAGCTAAGTCACTTTGAACAGATACCATCAGTAGCTATGTTAACTATGTTATCAAAAATTAAGGTCTAGTTTGACACTTATAAATATTTCACGACTATTCCTCTTTTTGTCCAGTAACAACTAGTTTTTCGGAAGGTTCATCATTATGCTATTACTTTTGTAGAAGTTTTCGTTTGAGATGGTATTAAAATCTTCGGTTCTAATCCTATTTGTTTCATGACAAGTTAACAGACTTAGCTGGGATTTGTGGCTTAAATCTGTTGTTTGGTCAAAATCAATAATTGCAAAAAGGGCGCACAGGCGCACATGTCCATTTTGTATTGAAATTGAGTTATGATACTTTTCACAAAAAAAAGTTAGTATACACCCATTTATATGTAATAAGGACTCATGTCCCTTAAATAGTACGGTCACAGTAGTCGTGGTCGCCCCCCCCCCCCCCTTGTATCCGCGCATAAACTGCAAACAAACAATTGCGCAACTGATAATTGCAAGTGGGCGCTACGCCTTATCATTATGAAAGTAGATTCATTTCTTAAATATGAAAAATAAATTTGTTACATTGATAAATAATTCTCAATCTTGATCTATCAACTCAGATATATTAATTCTATTTCGAATTTGAGTACCTAACCTTGCTGTCAATAATTCGTTCACTAATCGAGTAAATAATTGTATACTAATCAATCAATCCCCTTTTATATTAAAAAGGGATTTCTTTTAAATATGAAACAAATATTCTGAGATTCAACTCTCATTGGCGAAGGGCTTATTTATACAACTCTTCCCTTTTTCTTATAGAAATAGAGTTATTCATCCATTCTTACCACTTCAAAGGCGACCTTAATTTGAAAATATCTTTTTAATGTGAATACCATACACCTTCACAATCGAACAGAGTAATTTTATTTACTTGAGTTAAATAATATGTTCCCCTTCATAGGAATAATTCATATAGAAGCAAAGGTTTCACAGTTAATAATAATTTTTGATTGGAACAACGATAGAAATAATTTTTAAATATTTAATAAAACAGCAGTTTTAACAAAAATAAATATAATAAATAATTATTTTGTAATAAACCAATTACATGGGTTAACATCCTACAATAATTAAAATACAATAATCTTACCAAACAAAAAATAGTTTAAACTTTAAAGGGTTCTTTAAAATGATTGCACTTATATCACAGAGTGAGTAAAATCAATCCATCTAATTCCACCTTAATTCTTAAAAATTAACTTTAAAGTACAAAGAATTTATTAAGTACATAGGTACTAAATTTAATGATACATATCTTGAGCTATATTTTCGTGGAGTAACTTTTCCTAAAAACAATAAATAATAATTAGGAAATAAGAATGAAATTCTATAATAATTGTCGATTTATTTGTATTCTTAATATTAATTAAATACATTGAAGACACGGCTTAGGTAAAACGTTTATTTACAATAATAGGGACGTTAACTACAAAGAACCTTACAATAAAAAGAGGCATTAAATATAAGTAAGATAAGGAAGAAAAAAAGAGATTGAACTGCTTTTAAAATTAGGTTTTATACAATGACCAGTCTACGTAGATGGTTTTTATGCTGACATAAACCTTTTTAGACTTTATTTTTCTTATATAATCATTCTTCTATGATGTTATACACTACCTGGTTATTTCCTGATTGAGGTGGGCCCTGAATTTCCGGTGAAACCCCGTAGCCGTTTAGAGATCTTAGCCCGTCAATTGAAGTTATCTCTGCCACTTCCATAAGGTCAAGATTCACTTTAGCTAAACCACAAAAATACAATGAATAACATCGCTAAAAGGTACATCTTGGATCAATAATAAATGTGCACTTTAAAAGAGTCTGATCAGTTTCTCCATTAAAATTAAAAAATCTAGAGCGTTTTACCATTATTTTTATTGGAAAACCTGATTACCTTGATCTATGGAGGTGAAAAATTTGGTGACGAATTAAATAAGGCCTTTAAATTATTATAATTTATGTCCTAATACATATTATATCTTTATCACACAAGAACAATCTAATTTTTATTTTAATAATTTATAAAATAACTAAGTACATAGGATAATTTAGGCCTACTGGAACATGTAGTTAATTTTTCCATTGTTACTTTTAAAAGATTGCAATAAAGAAGTTTTTAAATATTAATTATCTAGAAAATAATTATTATATTATACAAAGCAATTTAGTTGTTGCCCAAGACGTTAGTTATTATCCGTTGCGGAGAGGCTTGTATAACAAGAAATATTTTTAGTTTATAGAATGAAATAAAATAAAATAAATTAATTATAAAATCTATTACGATTATATTATAACAAATGCCAAAGAAAATGTTGTAGTAAATATATATGTATATTTAATCATGAGGAAAGACCACTTACAAGATTTCTTCCTCCACCTCCCAAACTATATTTGTATTAATAGCCCTCTAGAGGTCGCCATAGACCTCGAGGGGCTAATTGGGCCCTCAGTAATAAAAAAAATATATAAAATAAAAATAAATATTTTGAATTTTGAAGTATTAAAGCAAGAAAAAACTAATCAAAAAATGAAAAATTATTTAAAAAAATAACCTTTCGCTGCGAAGTGTTGAGTATGGTCAAGAACTACATTACTATCGATAAAGAAAACTCGGTCGACTCTAGATGATCTTTCACTATCAGGTTGTAATCTATAAAGAAAAAAAACAACGTTATTCATATACAGTGGGCCATATATTTTTTGATTACTTATTTCGTAAGAAATGCATGTCATAAATGAAATATTTTAACTAAAATCTGTCATTTAATATTGATTACATACGCAAGTTTCCCTTCGAAGGTTGCTTCAACGGATTGATTAGCCATAAATCCTGATGCGGAGCCGAAGAGATTGCCCTGATGAAGAGAAATGTTAACCAAGACGTTGTTTTGGCTTCGTTGATCCATGTACGACGACAACAATTTTACTTGATCATCCAGCTCCTTAAGACAATGCTCCAGGCCATTCCACTTTCCAGTCCAGCCTTCCTCCAGCCGACCTTTCGATACAGTCACTTCTTCCATTAAACCTTCATACTCAAACTTTTGACTCAGACTCACTACCTTTTCCTTTAATGGAGGGATATACAATATACATATATATATATATTACATTTACATAAATGGTTCATAATAATTACAAAGTTTAAAACAAGAAAAACTATCATTTTTAAAATAAAAATAGCCTACATTTAACTGCTGGGATTGTGAAAAAATTTTAGCAATATCTTCAGCCGGACCATGGACAGAATGCAGAGAAACGTTGAAATGGTACAATCCGCCAACTCTTGAAGGCGTAAGATCGGGATTGCTGGAGTTGCAAGCTAAAATAAGATTCGGAACGTGACCTAGCTTCAAGACAGCCCCACCAGACCAGCGGCATTTCGCCAAACAGCTAGCGTCGCCACTAATACCTGAGGCAAAATAAAACAAAGCTTAATGAAACTGCAAAATATGAGTTTATAAAAGTATTATCAAGCAGACGTAAATTTCTTTTATTTTTAATTATTATTTCATTTTAACTACGCTGTAACATTTTTACTGCTTCTACACTTATATTTTAAATTTCTTACTAAAGATTAAAAAAATAATACCATAACCATTTATTTTTGCGTTTAGTTAAAATAATTTTTTAAAAATACATGTTTGTATAGTGTTAAAATATATGTTTTTTTGTATCAGCACCTAAATGATAAGATTTAAGAAATTGTCAATAACGGATTTGATTAACCAATTATCCAATTTTAGTGGTGTTGTATTCAAAGGATACCCTCATTCGTTTTAAAAATATTTCATGACATTACGCTATCAAAAGTTCATCGCTAATTGCAGTTCAGCGTTGTTTGTTAATATTCTTCTAGCTAAAGAATAGGACGGAACCCTTTTGATATGATAAAAAATGCTAAATTTCTTTGCGATATTGAAAGATGTATAGTGTTGCTTCTTTACAGGTAGTTGAAGGTATACTAGGAGTAAGAAAGGAATAGAGACATAGGATGCCATTGTAGTAATGTAAAGGTTAAAAAATTACGAGATTGTTTATCCTTATATAAGAAGTTGAAACATCGAGGCTGTTCAGACACAACAAAGCCTGTAAGTGTTCCTCTCCAGGTAAGTAGAGACACTTTGTCCCCATCTCGAGCTAGTAATATAACATCTTGCCTATAAGATGGCACTTCCAAGACTAGCCATTCATCTACTCGACCTAGAACAAACAATATGTGCTTAAGCTTACTTTTAGCCAACTACTCTACTCAAAGGTTTGGTAAAAGTACCTGTCTTAACACAAGCTTAAGGGGCGATTAGACGAGCCGATCAGGTCTCTTCAGTCGGAGACACGTCCACTCGACCAAAAGGCCAAGTAAGCGAGTTACACGATCGGCGTGTAACTCGCTTACTTGGCCACGTTCCTAGTCACGTGGGTGAAACCAGACAGTGTGGTCGGATGGCGACTCCAACCAACAAAGGCAAGAAAAGTGGGGACTCGCTAGGCCCTCTATCACTTCACCCTGCGAACTGACAGTGTAATTCTCTTCCACTTTCGACTGACCCGATTTTCCTATCTTCGTGAGGAAATGCCAGCGAAAGGGTGGTGATTTACTGGCTAGATGGAACTGGGCTCTGATGTAAATGGAACTCCCTGTTGAGTAGTGGGTAGACCAGGGCCTGGGTAACTCGGAATGGTACAAGTGCCAGGGAACGGGTACCTTATGGTAGGGCGATGAAAATTCATTTATTTAAATTTTTTTTATTGCCTTTTTTACTTTAATACAGGGCGGGATGGGGAAATACTATAATGCTATTTCAGCATTATAATAACGTACATGCCCAATAATCTAAAAAACCCTAAAAAGTACTTGATTGAGCAAGTACTTCCCTGCGAGTTTTAATAAATATGTGGATATACATCAGTGATCAGTGTAGGGGTAGGGTATCAGTCCTAGTCATAGTATTGATATAGTTAAAGCGTTTTTATAATTATATAAATAAATACCTTTTTTTAATTAATAAATCAAAATAGATAGGTATGGTTTCAGTGTGGGTGGTTAGGTGGTTTCAGACGCCGCGGACTCTGTGGACTGTAATATTGTATTATCCTAGTCAAGCGGAAGGCGGCTGCCCGCGGAGGATAGATTTGTAATTGTACCGGGGACTCGGGGAAAGATATCCCCCTTCCTCATGTGTTTGTTGATGATGAAGGGTGAAGGGTTTAAGATACAAACATATTTAATGCGTCCTATTTAACTGTCCTTTCCCAAGAAATCCAGTCATAAATAATTATTGTGAAAAAAGAAATTACAATAAACGACATTGCAGAGCTCGACGTGTTGTTAAAAATGCCTTTGGAATTTTAGCTCAAAAGTGGCGTGTATTTTTTAGGCCAATTGAGGGTGACATTGTTACAGGAGTTCAGGTTTTTAAAGCTGCAATTTTTCTTCGCAATTTTACTAGAGCTAACTTAGAAAATGTCACCAATGAAGAGAGAGAATTTTCAGACGACACCACAAATCAGTCTTCTTATACGAAACTCGATAATCGTCCCGACAATTTTTTTATTAAAATATTCTACTATGTAGTAAACTTCAATATGGATCTAATGGTATACTATCCGTTTTCCTGGGAGAAATCCAGTTTCTGAGATGATAAAAATGAATCTGATTTTATTGAAAATAAAAAAGTCCAGTCATGCACCATGACTTAATGAGCGAATTTTCAAAGAAAGCTGCGTATTATTGGCTTATAATAATATAGGAAAATTTTTGTTTAGAATTAGAATTGGTGAAAAAAAAAAAAAAAAAAAAAAAAATTGGTACAAAGGGGTACGGGTAAAAAAGTCAAAATAATATTTACCTTACCCTTCAAGATGCATGTCGTTGGAAAGCTCTTTAAGAGTGCAGTAATTGTTGTAATGTACACTTTTGTCATATTTTCATATAAGAGGGGGATAAAATGGAAAAAACCCGTTTTTATGCTATTTTTGACCCTAAATTGTCAAAATTTGACCCCTTAATGAACTCCTAAAATTCTGGCCAACGAACTCATCTTTTCTTTTGATATAATTGACATTTTAAAATTTGTTTGAAATTTGTAAGTGCATCCTAAGGGGAGATATCGTCTGGAGTGACCGAGTGACACATATAAATATATACATATATATATATATAGATTTATACGTACGACGTACATACATAATAATTAATATAAAAATGCCATTTTTCAAAACTGGTCTTATTTTGAAACTTTTTTTTTTTTTTTTTTTTTTTGGTTTCTGTATTCTTCACCTTAGTTGAATCTATGTGCAAAATTAGGGGAAGATTAAATGACGGGAAGGGGTTCAAAATTGGGGTAATAGGTGTGCGATGAAACTTAAAAAGCAAATAAATTTGACGCCATTTTTTTTTTTTTTTTTTTTTTTTTTTTTCTGTATTGTTCACCTTAGTTGTATGTATGTGCAAAATTTGGGGAAGATTGAATGAAGGTAAGTGGTTCAAAATTGGGGTAATAGGTGTGCGATGAAACTTAAAAAGCAAATAAATCCTCTTCAGTCCGTACTAGCGTCCAAATCTCTGACCCATAGGTGGCCGTGGGTCGGACTACACTTTTCTAAACCATGAGCTTTGTGCTACGGCTCACGTTTCGTGATCTGAAGATGGGTTGTAGGGCGAAATAACTTCATTTCAAGCCGCGATCCTGGCGTTTATCTCTTCTGAGACAGCGTTCCCATCAGTTATCAGGGATCCCAAATACTTGAAATCTCTCACTCTTTCAAATTCTTCTTCTCCGATTCACACTTTATCCTCCCAGACATTGTTTCTTCTAGATAAAAACATATACTTCGCCTTCTTGGTGTTAACGACAAGTCCTAATTCTTTGGCTGCTTCCCGTAGCGAAACGTAACTTTCTTCCAAATCTCCACGCCTCCGAGCTATGATGTCTATATCATCAGCGAAGGTCATAATCTGGGTCATTTTGATGTATATGGTACCATCCGAGAGAACCCTTCGCATTGCTTTTTCTAATGCCAGATTATAAAGTGTGGTAGAAACAACATCTCCTTGTCTCGGACCTTGCATGATTTCAACTTCTCTTGAATTCTCGCCTCCTACTTTTATTTTACTTTTTCTGAGCAGATAGTGGGTGAATATCAATGTGGTTTTAGAGCTGGCATATCAACACAAGATCAAATCTTCGCACTAAGACAAGCACTGGAGAAGTGTTGTGTCCTGGCGAACGCCAGGATCGCGGCTGGAAATAGAAGTTATTTCACCCTACAACCCATCTTCAGATCACGAAACATGAGCCGTAGCACAAAGCTCATGGTTTAGAAAAGTGTAGTCCGACCCACGGCCACCTATGGGTCAGAGACTTGGACGCTAGTACGGACTGAAGAGGATAAACTTCATAGATGGGAGCGAAAAATCTTAAGGAAGATATTATACGGAGCAGTTTGCGAGAATGGTGTTTGGAGATTCCGCACTAATCAAGAAGTGATGGGTTTATACGATCAGCCAGACATTCTTAGTTTCATAAAATTAGGGCGAGTTCGATGGTTAGGACATGTGGTGCGCGTGGAGGAAAGCGGAGTGCATAAGAGGCCTATAGTGTAGGCTTGGGACATCGATAGGCAAACATCGATGTTTTCGATACATCGACATCGGTCCTCCTAGCTGAAGAGCAAAAAAAAAAAAGGTCACCACTTTCAAAAAATCTGTCCTTTTGGCCCCCCATTTTCGTTGTCGTCCATTTTTTTGCCTGCGATGGATCGATAACATCGATCTTTTCGATGTTCCAGGGGAAAACATCGATGTTGACCGATACATCGAAAGATCAACATCGATGTTTTCGATACATCGACATCGATGTCCCAACTCTAGCCTAGTGTGCCTAGTGTGACAATTGGCTATTGCCAAAAAAGGGCCAACTAGCAAAAAACTACAGGGCCGCTTCTAGGATCTAGGGGCCCATAGGCTGGACTTGTGGTGCGGGCCCCCTACATAGTTTCAACTTGGTTTCCTACCCCCCCCCCCCCCCCCCCCCAAATTTCCTTTACAAAGACATTAGTAGGTGTATAAAAGGGAGTAGGCCATAAAAGGGGTTGGGACTCATTCTACTAAAACCATCCTCTTTAACTTATTAACTCATAATGATTAACTTTCTTTCAATATTCAATACATATTTATTGCAAGAACTCCGTTAGTAAGTACAAATAGTTAGTTACTTATAATTTTGTCTCTTCTTAACTCCGCCATGAATAAGTAGTCAGCAACGTATACGTACTTAGCAGTGTGATATTTAATGAAAAGCGTAAGGAACTTGTTCCTAACGGGTGTACCGCGACACCGCACGTATTTTTTTTTTATGTTTTTTGAAAATATCTTGTAAACGAAGCCTTTCCAGAACCATATTTATAAGAACTTATTTTAAATCAAATTATAATTATTATTAACTACGGGAAACAGACAGAGAAAAATACACTCCAGCGCCGGGATTTGAACCACGGGCCTCTATATTTCCAGTATAGCGCTCTACCAACTAAGCTACGCAGGAGAATGAGTTTCTCTGACGTTAATGATACCTTATCCCGAATTTAAGCTTTCAATTTTCCACATAAGTCTTAGAAGTCAAGTTTAATGACATAGAACTAGACCGAGAAATAACGCTTATAATTATAAAGTACCCATTTAGTACCTGTACCTAGTACAATCAATTAGAAATTCATATTTTACCATTTTGGTAGTATTCATACTACAGAAAGATTAAATTTTAATTTAAATCAAATTATAATTATTATTAACTACGGGAAACAGACAGAGAAAAATACACTCCAGCGCCGGGATTTGAACCACGGGCCTCTATATTTCCAGTATAGCGCTCTACCAACTAAGCTACGCAGGAGAATGAGTTTCTCTGACGTTAATGATACCTTATCCCGAATTTAAGCTTTCAATTTTCCACATAAGTCTTAGAAGTCAAGTTTAATGACATAGAACTAGACCGAGAAATAACGCTTATAATTATAAAGTACCCATTTAGTACCTGTACCTAGTACAATCAATTAGAAATTCATATTTTACCATTTTGGTAGTATTCATACTACAGAAAGATTAAATTTTAATTTAAATCAAATTATAATTATTATTAACTACGGGAAACAGACAGAGAAAAATACACTCCAGCGCCGGGATTTGAACCACGGGCCTCTATATTTCCAGTATAGCGCTCTACCAACTAAGCTACGCAGGAGAATGAGTTTCTCTGACGTTAATGATACCTTATCCCGAATTTAAGCTTTCAATTTTCCACATAAGTCTTAGAAGTCAAGTTTAATGACATAGAACTAGACCGAGAAATAACGCTTATAATTATAAAGTACCCATTTAGTACCTGTACCTAGTACAATCAATTAGAAATTCATATTTTACCATTTTGGTAGTATTCATACTACAGAAAGATTAAATTTTAATTTAAATCAAATTATAATTATTATTAACTACGGGAAACAGACAGAGAAAAATACACTCCAGCGCCGGGATTTGAACCACGGGCCTCTATATTTCCAGTATAGCGCTCTACCAACTAAGCTACGCAGGAGAATGAGTTTCTCTGACGTTAATGATACCTTATCCCGAATTTAAGCTTTCAATTTTCCACATAAGTCTTAGAAGTCAAGTTTAATGACATAGAACTAGACCGAGAAATAACGCTTATAATTATAAAGTACCCATTTAGTACCTGTATATAGAGGCCCGTGGTTCAAATCCCGGCGCTGGAGTGTATTTTTCTCTGTCTGTTTCCCGTAGTTAATAATAATTATAATTTGATTTAAATTAAAATTTAATCTTTCTGTAGTATGAATACTACCAAAATGGTAAAATATGAAAATAAGAACTTATTTGTTCAGCGTAAAAATTTTAACAAGAAACTCTAAGTGCGTGGTTTCGTTCGGGTACATTATTTTTGCTTTTGTACAAGAATTGGTTGAGACCTGTCCGAATCGAATAATTTATCTCCTAGCAACATTCAATCCACCATCATTAAAAAACTATTCCGTTGATCTTAAACTTTATCTATACCATTCAAAAGCTTATGAAAAGAAGAAGTTTTTCCTAAATTCGCCATACTTCTAACATCCCTCAATTAAGAGTAGAAAGCTCTAGAATTTCATGGTCGAATTTTAAATAATCAAAATTTTTAAATGTGACACGACTTATAAGATGTTTACCAGCTGATAATTTGAAAATCAATAAGTGATTCTGAAAGGTTTTTTATGCTCTTTAAAATTGTTCCGTAGCTCATTTAGTTATTAAGATATTATGCATGTGTTTCGTGAAACACTCTGAAAAAAGAAATAAATCGATATCTCGAGAATTATTGAGAAATTGGCATATGCTAACTCGACATTTTTGTTTAATTTGCCAATTGAATCCACCAGTTTCTCGTTACGTAATTTTATCGCAGACCACCCTGAATATGCATACGGTTTTTTTTAATTATTTAAAAAAAATAAAAATAAATAAATAAAAAACTGCAATTAGATAAAACCAGAGAATTGTTGTAAATGACCTCTGGAATGACCGCGTTCATGTACTTTATACATTTAATTGAAGCAAGCGAAACGAGTTTCTATTTCTATCTATGTTGAAACCAAAATGGTCTTTGTCCGTCTGTGTGTGTGTCTGAAACGCTCCCTTTGTCTGACAATTTCTTTTTTTTTCTTTCTTGTGGTGCGGGCCCCTAGCCTATGTAGCCTGTGCTTAAAAGCGGCCCTGAAAAACTAATCTGAGAACAAGATCAGAGTAAGTGTGGCCCAAAATCCACAGCAAGAACAACACTTAAAATGTTCATTTTCTGAAAACAAATTGCCAATTTATGAAGTGTCATATCTCGGAACCTATTAGACGACAGAGTTGCCGTTGGATTGAAATTTTTGTTAATTTATTGAACTGTAGAAATAGTGAGAACAACTAACATCGAATAACGCATAGTTTACGAGGAATACAGCAAGACCTAAAAAAGTCAGTTTTTTTCACGTATTACGCAGCCAGCTCAGGTTTTTCGAAGCTACACACTTAGGATCATTGATCACAATACCCTAACTGGTCCGAACTACATATCAAAAAATCAGAACTACATCAAGCTATGCGAAATTAAGGTCTAATTTTACTGGCCTAATATTCCGTTTTTGTGTTTTTTACGATTTCAACAGAACTACTGGGCCTACAGACTTTGTCTTGTACTTAAAAGGAAGCTAATTAAATTAACTACAACTTCATTACTTATGACTATGACTTTTCTCGTAGGTGAAAGGTTTTATTCTGATATTCGACCAGAAACGAGAGCAATTTTTAAAATTTGCATTTTTTGGAAAAAAACTGCCAAAAAATCAAAAAAATTTGAAGTGCTATAATATGTCGGAAACTATTAAACGTGCAGAGTTGCAGTTGAGCTTATACTGCTGCAAATTTACGGTACTTTAAAAATAATAATAGCGACTAATATTGGAAAACTCACAGTTTACGAGCTAAATGGCAAAAACTGAAAAAGTCCGATTTTTTCAGTTTTTCATGTATTACGCAGCTAGCCAGTGGCGATCCTAGGTCGAAAGTTCTGGGGGGGCTAAAGCCCCCCATGTTTTGCGGGTGTAGTATACATTTTAATATACCAGGAAGAACTCATTTGTATGTTATATGTTGTTGCAGTCCTTCCCAGAGGTAATTCTATGCAATTTTTTCGTGAGGCTAAACAATTAAATTAATCAAGAATGTTATAATTGCCATTGAACTGGGACTGGGAAGTTCTATTGTAAGTATAGTTGGAGGCTTTTTTAAACAGTCTCCTATAATACTTACCATATCATCACAGAAGAAAGTATTGGTCTTTAAATAATAATAATTTTAACATGAGGATAACAAAAGGATTGGTTTAAAAACTGTATAGGTTAATTAAAAATGAATAAATTGTCAGAAACAATATAATATTTATAGATTAAAAAATTGTTAAAATTAACATGGACGTCGACAGTAGTGCATTATTGGAAGGAAAATGTATAAAATATGACCTCTCAAAACAGCGTTTTTAAGCATCTTTGAGGTGAAATTTGATTTTAATTCTTTTTCATAAAATAAATTGAACTACTTTCGTTGGCACAAAAGTATGCACAAGTATTTTTAAAGGAATTTTAATTTTTAAATTAAATCAAATTATAATTATTATTAACAATGGGAAATAGTCAGAGAAAAATAGACCCCAGCACCGGGACTCGAACTACGGGCCTCTATATTTCCGTTACAGTGCTCTGACCAACGAAGAAATTTAAAAATAGTAATTGTAAAATAATAAAAGGTGTGCACCTAATCATGGTAGATTAAATAGATCAGGTAATAGCAATTATGCAATATTACTTCACATCTATAATAAACTGTGTCATTTATTCAATAGTTGTGAAAAACATGTTTTCTTAGGGTGACCATAAAATAAAGTTTAGTCCAAAATGGGACATTGAATTTTGGGAAGGTGGTAGAGCAATTGTAGCCCCCCAATGAAAGTGGGGGCCCTAGCAAAAATGTTGATAAAGTTTAAATTTGATAAAGAAACACTTTAGATTAAGTTGTCGGACATCATTGGTAAAACTGCAATTGCAATATTTGGCCCACCTATTTCGTACTGTCCGATTTACTTAATTTTTTTAACTGTTCCTTTTTACTGAATTTGTCTTTTTTACAGTATCTCTGTACAAAAACGATTCCGGTTGTAGCATCTCGATATAATCAGAATTATATTTTATTTATTTATTTATTTATTTTTATATACGCAAAGTGTCACGTTTAATGTGAAAATGATAGAAGGTCAAAAAATTCTAACCTTAACCTAAACTAACCATAACCTTCCATAATTTTCCCTAAAATAAAAAAAAAAAATAAATAAATAAAGTTAAAAAATCACGGGGAAGTACTTGCGTCCAAGTATTTTAGGGTTTTGTAGATGATTAAGCATACCCGTTATACAATTAGTTTTTACTGTTATATATTTTTTCTCTGAACTCAAGGGTCCCAGGTTCGATCCCCCGGAGGGTCACAATGTTTTTTTTTATCGTTAATAACGACAAGATAAAATACATTTTTTCGGAAATTTCCATCGCTCCAACATAATGTATAACCATGAATTATTTCGAAATTTTAGGACCAGGATTATATAGTGGTTGGGGGGGGGGATATCTTTGGGTATATTTTGACTTATTTAAAAAATAAGAAATACAAAATTTAAAAAAAGTATACCTGTATACATTTGTATCCTACTCCTCAGCAGCTTTCATTTAATACCCAACTTAAACCGGAATTTTCATTGCCCCACATTAAGGTATAACCATGAATTATTTCGAAATTTTAGGACCAGCCGTTATATAGTGGTTGGGGGGGGGGGGGATTTTGTTGGGGTATATTTTGATTTATTTAACCAATAAGGAATGCAACATTTAAAAAAGCAAATATATATTTGTAACTTACGATTCAGCAGCTTTCATTTGATACCTACTCGAAACTTTTTTCAGTTTACATTGAAACATTTTTGAGTTTACCACATTTTTGCGACTTGCGCATGGGCATATTTAATTTTTAACTTCTTCCCGTGAAAATATAAACTTAAAACTACATAATGATCATTAAAACATTGTATCTACTTGCGGCAGGAAAATGAGGCATTATTGAACTGATTTCGGGTAGAGAAATGTGACTTTACTGCCTAGGCGGTAAAATGAGGAAACATTTTGATGCCTAGACAGCAACATTTTTATTGTTATTATAATGTTGGCAATATCAGTTTATACTATTATATCCATCTTATAACATTGTATATTATAGTTTAATAAGTAAAATTTAATATGTAAACGTTTTAATATTTAAATAATTTGTTTATATTTGTTAATTCTGTTAAATAAGTGCAATGAATAGTAGATCTTTAAAATTAAAAAAAACATAGCGGAGTCACTGGCCATACTGCAGCTTCATGTAAACATCCAACATCAATAATATTATTGTTGAAGTCATTCTAGATTCTAGATTAGACTAGCTACTTTTCTTGATTTATCCTAGTCCTAGTTACTTCTTTTCTTAAACAGAAGAGTATATCTTTAATACTTTTAGTAATTTGTTAGTAAAAATTTAAATAAATATTTTATATTGCGGGCATTATTCATATAGAAGTTATAAATGTTATGAACGTGTGTTTTGTATTTTGTTTTTCAGTTTGTTATTCACAATTGTTATTATTACCAAGCTTCACAATTGATTTCTTTATCAACATTAATTTTAGTTAATACTTATGTTATCTTATTAATATGACACATAGTAATGAACTATGTTATAAAGATAGTATTTTAGCAGTTTCATTTTTCTGCCGCCCGTAGATAAATATTTTTTTGTATGCAACAGCAACAAGGCAGCAAAGGAAACATTTCTGCCTCGTTTATTCATAGCCTGTCCTCGCCTTCGGCTCGGAGGCTAATCAGTACTTTGGATACTACTTCGGAAAAATAATAATAATAAAAAAAATAAATAATAATAAAAACATACCTATATTTCTTTAAAAAAATTTTAAAGGTGGGCTAATTTTCTTTCGGGGGGGGGGGGGGGGGGCTAATTTTCTTCCAGGGGGGGGGGGCTAATTTTCTCCAAGGGGGGCTAAAGCCCCCCTAGGATCGCCACAGCAGCTAGCAAAGGTTTTTTGAAGGTGCAAACTCAGGATCACATTACCCTAACTGGTCCGAACAACATTTAAAAAAATCAGAACTACATCACGCTTTGCGAATTTAATGTCTAATTTGACTGGCCTATTCGGTACTTCATGAGATTGTTACTCCACTGTTGTTTTAGAATATAAATGACTGACTAAATAACTATAAAGAAAAAGGGATGTTTAGTCCAATGTACATACTTTTGGACAAAGGAATATCACACTTCTGTTTTATAAGGGGAGTAACAGTCTAAAGAAGACTATTTCATACACCTTCTTTAGATTGTTACTCCCCTTATAAAAAATAGAGGGGAGTAACAATCTAAAGAAGTGCCACCTATTCTATTATTTTTTTTCTATTATTTTGTGGATATTATCACGTCCAAACGTTAGGGGGGGCCCGGCACCCCCCTCCCTGGCTACGCCCATGCAAACATGTGTATAAAACTTGGACATTTGATTGCCACGGCTTTAAGTTTGTGTAAAAGTGAATAATGAGGTCAAATGGTGAAACTAGAGATAATGTATACAGGGTGAAACCACGAGGCTTGTCTGTCTAAAAGGGCGTCTCTGATTTGATATACAGATCTATAAAAATCAGCCAAAATCTCGAGCTCTGACTGGGTCCCCTCCCGTTTTTTTTTGTTTTTTTTCGATTTTCCGATTTTTTTTGTTAGAATAACAAAGTATAATGGCATGAGTATAATTCTAATTCTGCTACCTACCATTGTCTATGAGAAATAATCAATTCATCCCACGGCATTAACTAACACCCCTCTCCCCCGTCCCTACTCTCGGAAAATACCGTTGCGGAATTCATCATCGCCTATTATTTTTGTTAACTCGGGTCAAGACAAAAGCCTGAAAAGCTATTGGAGAGGCCCAAGGCCCAAGGCCTAATACATAAACCCTATTAGGAATATACTGATGCTTTTATTTAGTAAATTACTAATTTAAAATTAAATACACGCAGTTGCGATCCTAGGGGGGGGGGGGGGGGGGGGAAAGCCCCTCATGTGTTGTGGGTTTAGTATACATTTTAATATACCAGGAAGAACTCATTTGTATGTTATATGTTGTTGTAGTCCTTCCCAGAGGCAATCCTATGCAATTTGTTCGTTCAGGCTTTTCATTATAATTCATACAAGAACGTTATAATTGCCATTGAACTGGAACTGGGAAGTTCTATCGTAAGAATAATTGGAGGCTTATTTAAACAGACTCCTATGATACTAACCATATCATCACAAAAGAAAGTATTGGTCTTTAAATAATGATAATTCTAACATGAGTATAACATATTCCTTGCGTAAATTTGTTATAGAGGAACAAAAGGATTGGTTTAAAAACTGTATAGGTTAATTTAAAAACGTATAAATTGTCAGACAAATATTACATTTATAAATAACAAAAATGTTAAAATTATCATGGGCGCCGACAGCAGTGCATTATTGGAAGGAAAATGTTGAATATATGACCTCTCGAAACAGCGCTTTTATGCATCTCTGAGATGAAATTTGATTTTAATACTTTATCTTAAAATAAAGTAAACTTATGGCGTATTTCGTTGGCACAGAGGTATGCACAGGTATTTTTAAAAGAATTTTAATAGAAACTTAAAAATAGCAATCGTAAAATAATAAAAGGTGTGCACCTAATCATATTAGATTATAAATGGATCAGGTAATATCAATTATTCAATATTATAATATAAAGTTTAGTCCAAAACGGGACATTGAATTTTGGGGGGGGGGGTGGTCGAGCTATTGTAGCCCCTAGACGAAAGTGGGGCTCTAGGAAAAATTTGGATAAAATTTAAATTTGATAAAGAAAAACTTTAGATAAAGTTTTCGGACATCAATTGGTAAAACTGCAACTGGACCATGTGGCACACCTATTTCTTGCTGTCCGATTTACTTGATATTTTTTAGCTGTTCCTTTTTACAGAATTCGTATTTTTTACAGTATCTCTGTACATTGTAAAAACATTCCGGTTGTAGCATCTCGAAAAATTAGAATTTTTTTATTAACCCATAACTGGTGAGGTTGGGTGTGAGATACCCATGGAATACTTTGTTGATAAATTATCACTAGAGGGTTAGGGTGGGGCCTGTGTCCTCTCATGTACCTTCAAATCAGTTAATTGTCTTTTGGTTTGAAGATCTTAGGTTGCGCTAAACGCGAGTTGTTTTGTTTTTTGGGCTATTACTAGAAATTCAGGGTATTCATAACCCAACCTCGCCAGTTAAGTTACTCTTTTTTTACTATGTAATTTGTATAGTAAAAACTGTTTTTATATAATAACAATTTAATTATTAATTTTTTTACTAGTATTAACATTAAATTTCATAAATATAATAATATTTCCTCAAAATTTTAATTAAAATTATTTAAATTAAACAATACAAAAAATTTGTATGGTACTTTTATTATTTATTTTTTTACTTTTCTACAAAATATTTGTAATAACTGATAACAGGTTTTGGATAGCCATCTTCAGATTCTAAATTAGTTGTTCATTGTTCACAGCAACATGGATTATTAAAATTGCAATTATTAAAATACTTTTGACATTTAAAATAATTTTGAAATTAAAATAATATTTATGACATGTTAAATTTTTTACTTATCTACTCATTTATTTAGTTTTTTTACGGTAATTTAAGAAGGGTGATGCCAAACTATTTAAGGCTAATTTGATTCCTGGGGGAGCTAATGTGATTTCTGGGGGCTCAAGCCCCCCCCCCCCCCCCATAGGATCGCTACTGAATACACGATAGATTCTTTTAAGGTTCGAGAACTCTCATTTCTCTTGATTTCATTTTAGGTTTTGAATCAAATCTCGATTCTTATACTTGCCACAATCGATAGAAAAAAAAAAAATCGATTTTCGCAGTATCTACTATCGAGGCTGAGGTTTCAGATAAACCTTTTAAAAAAGCCAAAGAAATTTTATATTAACATTGACCTTGGTTTTGAATTATACTACTATTTTTGTTGTGTGTGTGTGTTGTGTATAGCTATAGTTGTTTCCCCTTCCAACCGCTACCGCTATACAATACATCATACAGTCTGTAGTCTGTGTCTAGTGTCTACACTGTACAGTACCAATACAGAATAAAGTACCCAGTTCAATTATTCAAGTTAGTTTCAGTTGCCAAGTGCCTGGGCCTGCATCGCATACTAACCGGCATGTTTTTTTTTTTCGTGTCACAGTAAATCACAGAAGTGTTATCACAAAAGTATTTATAGAAATATTTTTTTTTAGACATCTACTGCTTCTCGGTCTCGGAATTGAATTTACGAATAAATAAGGTAATAAAAATAATATATATTATATATTATATTATCTGGATTAATAACCTTCGGTTGGTTCGGATTTATATAAGAATTTATTTTTTTATTTTTTGTCTAAAAAGCCAATTAATTACTATCTATTAGGTGTCTATTTACATAAAGTTATATTTTGTATTTTAAAAGACGTATGTTCACCTTTTTAGCTTGCTGCACCAGTACTAGTGCCTTATTTAAGAACTATATATATAAAATTTATTTTATTAGTAGTTTTCTCCTTTGTATTCTTAAAATTTGGAATTGAGAAAACCAACTATGAAGACTATTAAGTTATTACAAAATGCCCGATACAACAAAATACCAACAAGTTAACAGGAGGATTGGTGTGATATATATGTATACATTATGACATTATGATTTTTGGAAAATTGATAAGGGTTATCTAATAAATAATCAGCCTAAATATTTATGGAACTAATAAGCAGTTAGGGCTAGGACATGGGTAAATCTACTACTGACAACCACGCCGGTTAATCTAATTCTAAAATACTAATAATTTCATAGCTATATGTATTTTTAAAACTATATATATAATTGACTGATTGGTCTCTTCTTAACTCTCTGCCCGGAACATGATTTTTACTCTAAGAGTTCCGATCATATTCGAGTTCTGATTGGTGTATTTTACTGTCACTCTAGTTTTTGCTATGTTCAATCATAGCAAAAACTATGATTCAAAAACCCTACAGGTTTTTATTGAATCATACCTTTATTAAAACTACATGCTTATTAGAATACATAAATATTTACTTTTATAACTGTCCACTAATTTGAATGATATTTATCTCTAATTGCATCTTTAAAAAACAAAAAGTCCTGCGGTAAAAATTACCCCTAGCGGGGCGACCCTATTCTGCATAATGGCTATTATGCAAAATACTTTGCATAATTTGCATAATGGCTACTTCTGATCGTACGAAGTCGCTAAAACTTGGTACAATTATCGATTATACTATAAATAAAGAAATGCATCAACTTTTAGACAATTTTGACACAAAAATTGAGCTCCAAACAAATTCTAGCCTTTTTTAACAGTAACTCCTACACCAAAGTACTATGGATAATTTGTACTTCTAATGCTACTAGGGTATTAAAACGTTGACGAAATTGTTTATTATAGGGTATAAACAACATCCAACAAGTTTCAGACCAATAGAGCCAAAATTTACGGCTTAGGCTCAATATTTGTATTTTGCATAACGGGGTAATTTTGCATAATCGGTACTTCTAACAATGCTACTAGGCCAAAACTTTAGTAAATTGCTTATTAAACTAAAAAAATTAAAATTCTGTAAGTTTTAGATCGATAGAGCCAAAATTTACGGCTTAGGCTCAATATTTGTATTTTGCATAACGGGGTAATTTTGCATAATCGGTACTTCTAACAATGCTACTAGGCCAAAACTTTAGTAAATTGCTTATTAAACTAAAAAAATTAAAATTCTGTAAGTTTTAGATCGATAGAGCCAAAATTTACGGCTTAGGCTCAATATTTGTATTTTGCATAACGGGGTAATTTTGCATAATCGGTACTTCTAACAATGCTACAGGGCTAAAACTTTAGTAAATTGTTTATTATACTAAAAAATTAAAATTCAGTAAGTTTTAGATCGATAGAGCCAAAATTTACGGCTTAGGCTCAATATTTGTATTTTGCATAACGGGGTAATTTTGCATAATCGGTACTTCTAACAATGCTACAGGGCTAAAACTTTAGTAAATTGTTTATTAAACTAAAAAATTAAAATTCAGAAAGTTTTAGATCTATAGAGCCAAAATTTACGGCTTAGGCTCAATATTAGTATTTTGCATAACGGGGTAATTTTGCATAATCGGTACTTCTAACAATGCTACTGGGCTAAAACTTTAGTAAATTGTTTATTAAACTAAAAAATTAAAATTCTGTAAGTTTTAATTCGATAGAGCCAAAATTTACGGCTTAGGCTCAATATTTGTATTTTGCATAACGGGGTAATTTTGCATAATCGGTACTTCTAACAATGCTACTGGGCCAAAACTTTAGTAAATTGTTTATTAAACTAAAAAATTAAAATTCTGTAAGTTTTAGATCGATAGAGCCAAAATTTACGGCTTAGGCTCAGTATTTGTATTTTGCATAACGGGGTAATTTTGCATAATCGGTACTTCTAACAATGCTACTGGGCTAAAACTTTAGTAAATTGTTTATTAAACTAAAAAATTAAAATTCTGTAAGTTTTAATTCGATAGAGCCAAAATTTACGGCTTAGGCTCAATATTTGTATTTTGCATAACGGGGTAATTTTGCATAATCGGTACTTCTAACAATGCTACTGGGCCAAAACTTTAGTAAATTGTTTATTAAACTAAAAAAATTAAAATTCTGTAAGTTTTAGATCGATAGAGCCAAAATTTACGGCTTAGGCTCAATATTTGTATTTTGCATAACGGGGTAATTTTGCATAATCGGTACTTCTAACAATGCTACTGGGCTAAAACTTTAGTAAATTGTTTATTATACTAAAAAATTAAAATTCAGTAAGTTTTAGATCGATAGAGCCAAAATTTACGGCTTAGGCTCAATATTTGTATTTTGCATAACGGGGTAATTTTGCATAATCGGTACTTCTAACAATGCTACTGGGCTAAAACTTTAGTAAATTGTTTATTATACTAAAAAATTAAAATTTTGTAAGTTTTAATTCGATAGAGCCAAAATTTACGGCTTAGGCTCAATATTTTTATTTTGCATAACGGGGAAATTTGCATAATCGGTACTTCTAACAATGCTAGTCTGCTAGTACTTCTAACAATCGAGTCTGCAAGACAGTGAGTCATTTCCTGTAACGTTTTGGTGTTTTTTTTAGTAACGCATATTGGTGTTTCTTTAAATTAATGTAGGGCTACTGCACGCTACTTTCTATAAACTATAAAATTTTCATACAAATCACATCAGTACTTTCGAAGCTATAGGTATAAATAAATGTATGTTTGTGCGCATGTGGAAGAGAAACAAATGAACGCAGAATGTTGAAACTTATATGAGACCATCAATTGGCTAATCATGATCTACCATCCAAATTTCATCAAAATCGGACTAGTAGTTTTTAAGTTATGGTGGTTCCCAACAACTGAACGACAGACCGACACGGAACCAAAAATGTTCCCTCCGAATTTTTCAAATCGAAGACCTAAATTTTTTTCGTTCTTCGGAACGATAACATAGCTTCCGTTACCTCCGGTAAGCTCGTGAGCAATACCATTAGTCCAGTCAAATTAGACCAAAAAACGGGATTTAAAAACATTAAATCATATAGTTCTGTAAAAAAAAACTTAAAATGATCGGAAGACGCTACAGTATAACGTACTAAAAGTCCCCGAGGGTGGGGCAAGTGACCCCTACAATTGAGGGTTTTAGGGGCCATTTTGGGTTTTTCACAAATATCTCGTAAAGTATTACCTTTAGGCGAATTGTAGTTATTTACCAATTTGTTCTAAATTAAATTTTATACAAAAATAGTCCTTTTCATTTTTTTCCTAACTAAAACCGTTTTCGAGATAAATGCGTTCAAAATTTTAACAATTTAACACTTCAAGGAAATAGGGGGGAAACTGGATGTCTGTATCACAATGTACTAGCTAAAATAAAGGGGTGTTCTATATTCTTTCACCCGCTTTTAAATATTTCCCTCCTCCCAAGATTTATAGCTGATACCCCCCCCCCCCCCCCAGGTTTTTTAAAATAAACCCTGCCCCCCCTCCCATTTTTACTTTTTTAAAAAAACCTAATAATACTGATAGTCCAGGCAACATAGGAGATCATTTTGCTGGGGGAGGAAGCTTGCTCCCCCCCCCCCCCCCCCCCCGGGCCATTGCTGATTTTTTTTTGTTTCTTACCACATGTCTTGAAAAGTATTGACATTAGGCGAATTATGATTATGTACAAATTTGTTCTTATTAAATTGCCAATAAAAATAGGCCTTTAAACATTTTTTCTAGCTCCGACCGTTTTTAAGTTAAAAGCGCTCACAATTAGGTAATAAAAAATAAAGTAGGATTAGTGGGGCAAAAGAACTCTTTTTTGGGATTTACCGTAAACTATGCGTTGTTCGATGTTAATTGTCCATACTTTTTTTCAGTATAATAAATTTACAACAATTTAAGTCCAACGGCAACTCTGTACGTCCAATAGTTTCCGAGATATGCCACATAAAAAATTAAGTTTATTTTCAAAAAATTGAAATTGAAAGTAGTGCTCTCGTTTCGGGGCGAATATCGGTGTAAAACTGTTAACCTACGAGAAAAGTCATGACATATGAAGTTGTAGTAAAGATAATAAGATTCAGTTTACGTCAAACGACAACTCTGTACATCAAATAGTTCCCGAGATATTACACTTCAAAAATCGGCAGTGTTTTACAAAAAATGGAAAATTGAAGTACAGCTCTCGCTTCAGGGCGAATATCGTCATAAAACCTCTCCCTTTCAAGAAAAGTCAAAAGAAATAAAGTTGTAGCACATTAAATTAGCTTTTATTCAAGTACAGAATAGTTCTGTTGCAATTCTAAAAAAAAGGAAATTTCAAGAGTTCAAAATAAAAAACCTAAACCACTAGTCCAGTCAACTAACTCCATTATGCAAAATACTAAATTTGAGCCTAAGCCGTTAATTTTGGCTCTACCGATCCAAAACTTACCGAATTTTAATTTTTTAGTTTAATAAACAATTTACTAAAGTTTTAGCCCTGTAGCATTGTTAGAAGTACCGATTATGCAAAATTACCCCGTTATGCAAAATACTAATATTGATCCTAAGCCGTAAATTTTGGCTCTATCGATCTAAAACTTACAGAATTTTAATTTTTTAGTTTATTAAACAATTTACTAAAGTTTTAGCCCTGTAGCATTGTTAGAAGTACTGATTATGCAAAATTACCCCGTTATGCAAAATACTAATATTGAGCCTAAGCCGTAAATTTTGGCTCCATCGGTCTAAAACACACAGAATTTTAATTTTTTAGTTTAATACACAATTTACTAAAGTTTTAGCCCAGTAGCATTGTTAGAAGTACCGATTATGCAAAATTACCCCGTTATGCAAAATACAAATATTGAGCCTAAGCCGTAAATTTTGGCTCTACGATCTAAAACTTACGGAATTTTAATTTTTTAGTTTAATACACAATTAACTAAAGTTTTAGCCCCGTAGCATTGTTAAAAGTGCCGATTATGCAAAATTACCCCGTTATGCAAAATACAAATATTGAGCCTAAGCCGTAAATTTTGGCTCTATCGGTCTAAAACTTACAGAATTTTAATTTTTTAGTTTATTACACAATTTACTAAAGTTTTAGCCCCGTAGCATTGTTAGAAGTACCGAATATGCAAAATTACCCCGTTATGCAAAATACAAATATTGAGCCTAAGCCGTAAATTTTGGCTCTATCGGTCTGAAACACACAGAATTTTAATTTTTTAGTATAATAATCAATTTTGCAAAGTTTTGGCCCCGTAGCATTGTTAAAAGTGGCGATTATGCAAAATTACCCCGTTATGCAAAATACAAATATTGAGCCTAAGCCGTAAATTTTGGCTCTATCGGTCTAAAACTTACAGAATTTAATTTTTAGTTTATTACACAATTTACTAAAGTTTTTGCCCCGTAGCATTGTTAGAAGTACCGATTATGCAAAATTACCCCGTTATGCAAAATACAAATATTGAGCCTAAGCCGTAAATTTTGGTTCTATCGGTCTGAAACACACAGAATTTTAATTTTTTAGTATAATAATCAATTTTGCAAAGTTTTATCCCCGTAGCATTGTTAAAAGTGCCGATTATGCAAAATTACCCCGTTATGCAAAATACAAATATTGAGCCTAAGCCGTAAATTTTGGTTCCATCGGTCTGAAACACACAGAATTTTAATTTTTTAGTATAATAATCAATTTTGCAAAGTTTTAGCCCCGTAGCATTGTTAGAAGTGCCGATTATGCAAAATTACCCCGTTATGCAAAATACAAATATTGAGCCTAAGCCATAAATTTTGGCTCCATCGGTCTAAAACACACAGAATTTTAATTTTTTAGTTTAATACACAATTTACTAAAGTTTTAGCCCAGTAGCATTGTTAAAAGTGCCGATTATGCAAAATTACCCCGTTATGCAAAATACTAATATTGAGCCTTACCCGTAAATTTTGGCTCTATCGATCTAAAACTTACAGAATTTTAATTTTTTAGTTTATTACACAATTTACTAAAGTTTTAGCCTCGTAGCATTGTTAGAAGTACCGATTATGCAAAATTACCCCGTTATGCAAAATACAAATATTGAGCCTAAGCCGTAAATTTTGGCTCTATCGGTCTGAAACACACAGAATTATAATTTTTTAGTATAATAATCAATTTTGCAAAGTTTTAGCCCCGTAGCATTGTTAAAAGTGGCGATTATGCAAAATTACCCCGTTATGCAAAATACAAATATTGAGCCTAAGCCGTAAATTTTGGCTCTATCGGTCTAAAACTTACAGAATATTAATTTTTTAGTATAATAATCAGTTTTGCAAAGTTTTAGCCCCGTAGCATTGTTAGAAGTACCAATTATGCAAAATTACCCCGTCATGCAAAATACAAATATTGAGCCTTAGCCGTAAATTTTGGCTCTATTGGTCTGAAACTTGTTGGATGTTGTTTATACCCTATAATAAACAATTTGTCAACGTTTTAGCACCCTAGCCGCATTAGAAGTACAAATTACCCATAGTACTTGGGTGTAGGAGTTACTGTTAAAAAGGCTAGAATTTGTTTGGAGCACAATTTTTGTGTCAAAATTGTCTAAAAGTTGATGCATTTGCTTATTTATAGTATAATAGATAATTGTACCAAGTTTTAGCGACTTCGTTCGATCAGAAGTAGCCATTATGCAAATTATGCAAAGTATTTTGCATAATAGCCATTATGCAGAATAGGGTCGCCCCCCCTAGCGTGCTGGAATAACTGTAAAAAGTACAGGTTAAGTGATAGAATATCAGTAAAGATAAAAAAAACAAGCGAATGTGGAATAAAAGTAGATTTTATGGACAGACGTAATATTATACAAAAGGTAAATAAAAGTGAAGTGGCAACTCTTATTTCTTATGGTAAGATGTCTTCTGAAAGTGTACTCAGGCCTCAGCTATAAACATTTATGTAAATTATTATTAGAGCAGTAAAAAATACCGATGTTCTGGGCAGAGGGTTAATAATATGGTGGTTATATCAACCACATCAAAGTGAACCATTTTCCTATTCATTGATTGCTAGATGAAAGCTTATTATCTTCTATCTAAGATGTTTGTTATAAGATTGTGGACCATGCTAATATTGCTTTTCTATATCTACAATTGCCATAAACAATAAGCATACAAATATTAGCTCACTATTTACAGTCGAAGTCTAGAAGGTCGGGCCAACTAAGCAAATAAAATATCATTAGTAGAGGGGCGTGGCTCTCTGGATAATCGTTCCCAAAGGACTTTATTTTTTCCCTCACATAGGTTAGCCAACTATTGAATATCAAAAATTAATGAGGCAACTACAGTTTACCCATTATGAGTTGTGACTTTTGACAGCACGGGAAAATCCGAAAAATTGGGGTGGGGAGCCTATGAGAGGTCAGGATTTTGAATTTTAGAAGGTCAGACCAACTAGACAAACAAAAATGTCACTGGCCCCACTCCTCCCACAGGCCTAGTGGCTTTATTTTTTTCCTCATTTAGGTTGGCCAATCTGAGTATCAAAAGTCACGACTCGTATCGCGCATACTGTAGGCAAACAGGTAAACAAAATATCATTAGTTGAGGGGCTTAGCCCTCAGGATAACCGTTCCCAAAGTGCTAGTGGCTATATTTTTCCCTCATACAGGTTAGCCAACCTAAGTGTCAAAAATTAACACTCATTCTGCCCAGACTGTAGGCGGTTATAAAGTAATTGTTTACATGACAGTACAGATTATTTTAGGTTAAGTTTGGTAAGTAGCAAGTGCATAAACAGCATTTTATAGGCTCATGAGAATTATAGCCCTACCTTAGGCTTTGCTGCAGTTCATACTCGCCTGTAAAATGCTATTTTACCCACTTGTTATGCAATGCACTTTTATTGCTGAGTCTTAAGGTTTTTTATAATAAAATATATTTATTTCATAATTTGGCAATATTCCATTCCTCTAGGGACATAATCAGTCCTGAAAACAATAGTAATTTTACAATATGAACTATATTTAGTCTTTCTAACATTTTTTTTTCTTTTTTTTTTTTTTAGGTGTCTTGGCAGGAGATTTTAAAAAAGAATTACTTATTATCAAAAACATCTTGACTTCTCAAAAATAATTACAGAATCAATCATCATAAAGACTACAGGATAAACTTGTGTCTCTATGCTGAACTAAACATTAACTATTAGCTTTTATAATTATTAACTCAAGGCTTGCAGCATATATATTTTTATTTTTAAAAAGATGAGGCATTATTATATTGATGTTGATAGAAGTGATGAGGAGAACCCTGATGATTTAGAATGTTTAGTAAATATTCTGAAATGTGCTAACACAGATGCAATAATTTTTTGTAATACAAATAAAAATGTTGATTGGCTTGATGAAATTCTACGAGGCTTTAGACTTCCTCAAGTCATAATGTCTCATCATGGAGGAATGTCTCAGGAAAAACAGAAGAATACTATAGATGAGTTTAATAAACATTCCTCCATTTTTATTACGTCTAATATTATGGCGAGGAACTGCAACTGCTGCAATCTTGTGGAAGCACCCCTTGTCATAAATTTTGACTTGCCTCGCCATCTTGATGTCTATAAGCATCGTGCAAGTCGAGCTTTCAATTTTACCAATAGATTTGGCAATGAAAAACCAGGGGTCATTATAAATCTATATGATGAAGAAGAAGATGATACCTTAGAGGAATTGGAAAACCTTTACCAAGTAGAGCTTAAATTGTGTCCAAATTATTCTCAACTGACTACCATGTTTTAATTATATAATTTTTTTTTTTCAACTGTAAATAATTAAAAAAAAAAAACTTATATATCATAAACTTAAACTCAAGAGATTTAAATGTTGCAGGTAATAATGTTAATAAATATAATTTGTCCCATGGTAAAGTACATAATATGAGTAAGAATATGGTTTATTTGTGGGTTTTTTAATAACAAATAATTATTTGTAAAAAAAAAACTGCTTGTTTTTAAACCCCTATAAATAATATTATTTTATTGATTTTTTTTGTACAAGGTATTCAATTTTTTGTCGTAAAGAATTAAATAAAATTATTTTTTAGAGTATCAAAAAAAATAGTTAGAAATGTGGTTCAGAAGTTAATGAATGATATTGGCAATGACTTTTGTATTTCATCCTTTAGATCATCCGTGCTTATCCAGGCGTTATGCATAAATTTTCTGTCTACATTTATTTGTTGGTCTTACTTATGGTTTATTTTCAGAAAGAATAAAATTTAATATTTATGTATAGTAAAAACATCGTTAAAAATTGCAGCAGTAGGCCATTTTTTAATGTTTTCAAAAAATGATCACTTCATCACCCTGTACTACCCGAAATCAAAGTCATATTAAATTTTAGTGGTTCAAAAACAAAATCCTCTTCTGTTCTAGGTTGTCATTAATATCTTGACACTATGTTATATTACATTGTGCATCACTCATTAATCTCTTATGCTATAAGATAAAAAAAGGTTCAAGTTATTATTTTGCGTAGTTTTCAAATATGCTGTCCAACATTTATTTTACCTAAAATTTAATCAGGATCAATTCAACATTTCTATAGTTTTTAATTCTTTTTTTCCAAAAATATATTTTATTTTTATAAAGAATTACTCTGTTCACCAAGTTTGGGAAGAGATATCAATTTTAAAAAAAGAAGTTAGCAGCTTAAGGTAGGGGAACATCTTGCAAAAATATGTTGGTTTTTTTTAATAGAAAAAAGAGTACATTTTATAGTTTTCAAATATACAATACAGTTAATATTGCTATTTTACCTTAAAGTTTGCTTTAACTTACTTATTTTAAAATTGAAGCATGTTTTTTTCAGAGAAAGATTTAAATGTTTAAAAAATCTCAAAAAGCAAAAGAAGTTAGCGGCAGAAACCAGGAACTTTTGTCACATTTTTTTTCTATCTTTAAAAACAAAAGAGAAAAATGGGCAAATGGGTGATGTACATTAGCTGGGACACATTTGCACACGTATATATAGTAAAACTTAATTATTGCAGGCACTTCTGGGGCATATCATTGTTCTTTAGAAGAGTTCTCTATTGGTGAAACATTATCCATAATTGTTATACATTGTAGGTGTTAAATACTTAGCATTAAGTTATGATTTTGTGGATTACTACTGATAAAGATCTTGTTAACAAAGAATGCAATTAATACTAAATTTAATTTAATCCTGATAAACAGTTTTTAAGTTATATGTCAGATCAGATCCAAGGCTAGAAAAAAATACTCAAAATGTAAAATAAGATCTGATTTCAATGCTTTCTCTTTTATAAATATTAATGAAGTAAAAATTATTTTAAGGCAATCTTTGCTTTTTTTATCTAGTTAGCTGCAATATTTTCAATTCTCTGGCTGTGAAAATCATACATTTTTCAACTCTTTTCTCAATAGTTCCTTGGAATTAACATGATTTATGAAAAAGCACATAATTCAGCATATAATTTGAAATTATTACCTAATAGCCTTTTTTGAATAATTAAAAATGTATTTCTTATTTTATGATGAGAATGTTTATGTTACTTTATTTATAGATTTCTAATGGAAGCACCAGTGAAGGAACAAATTGTTTATTTATCTTAACTGAAAGAACTTTATTTTAACTTTATTGTAAATGAGTAAGTTACAATGGAACATCGGTTACCAAAGGACTGTGAAGGAACTATTCGGTTTACAAACAAAAATCCTGTTGAAAAAATGCTTCAGTTTGTGAACAGAATTTCCTTTTATGAACTGACGAGCTGTTACAGGCTTATATTTTCTACTTCTTGCTAGGATTAATACATTGATTCTAAAGGAAATAATTGTTACAGTTTTACGGAACGGATAAAGTTCATAAACCGAGTTTCCACTGTTATTGTTTTGAAGAAGATTTTGTAAAACATGCTCACAAAAAATTAAACTCAAGTTTGATTATTTTAGTGTGCATGATTTCAGTCACTTTAATTGATCATTGATTTTGAACTGTTTTTTTATAACTGAAACCATTTATTTTTATTTCAAATATTATACTAAAATTATGAGAAGGAGGGAAGATGATAATTTTAAATAATTATTACTTCAATGATAACAACCAATTAATATAGTAAATGAATCAGATATTGTTAAAACATTTCTTTTTTTTTATTTAGCTTTCATGTTTAGATTCTATTCTCTATAGAGTTAATAAAAATATATTTAATCTAGACTTATTAAATGTTATTATAGTCAGTTTGTGTGTTATAATAGCTTTTTTGTTGAAGTTAAGTTGTTTATAAGTTGAGTTTTAAGTGTCTCCTTCATTAGAATGGAAAAAGTATTTTCAGTCAATACCTTGTTGATAAATGATAAAGCTTATCTAAGTCCTAGTATGAATGAGCACAATTAAAATAATTTAATTTCAAATACCAACCTTTTTTTATTTTATTTTATTTTTTTTTTATTTAGTAAAACATAATATGTACATGTATTATGGGATATTAATAGGTGTATACATCTTGTAATCTTATTTTTTTTATTTCAAATAAGCTATTTTAAAAACTTTTACTTTTACATTAAAGATATTTTGTTTTGTTTTCTGTTTAATTAAGTGTTTTTTTTTTCCTAATTTTACCTTTGTTGCATGGCATAAGTTTATTTAATATTCCTCATTGCAGTTTTGCCCATTAAATATATTATAAAGAAGGTTACACTAACAATAGGCAAAACAAGCAGTACTAAAAAAGTAGAAGCAAAAGTCTCTCCCCATAAAAACTTTTACTTTTACGTGGAGAGACTTTTGCTTCTACTTTTAATGATGAACTCCACTAACGCTCCATATCCTATCAAGAAGTACTAAGGTAGAGTAATAACAAGGAGTAATAATCTTAGTTGTTACTTTTATTTTCAACTAATAAACTAAAATGTTTATTTCTGAAACGCTATTCTTCTTCACTATTCACTTTTAAAGGCAACTAGAGGGCTTTGCCCTCACTTGCTTTACTCGTCCACCACTGAAAGGTGGGTGTTACCTAGGAGGCTTTGCTGCTCAATGTTGGGGTGCGATGCGCTCCGCCCTATCAGACTATTAGTACCAGAGCAACCGTTTTTGGAGGTCATGATATCGGGTATTGTATTTAGGTAAAATTTATTAGTCGAATAATTATTGAATGCGATTTGGTAGAAAAATATGGTATCATATTTTAAGTCAAATCTTCCTGTTTTCAAAAACAATACGTCAGGTAAATTTGAAGTTTATCCCATAGAAGGCAGTGTGAAATAAAGAACACGGTTATGATAAAGAAAAGCTACCCAGCTAAAGGGGTAGAGGGAGTTCTCCTTTCTTTTCTAATGCACACTAATAAATTATAGATCTCTCTTTCAAGACTGGATCTCCTCTTTACCAGGGGGTATATTTCTACAGTTGTAAATGCACTATATATTAATATACCCTCCTCTTTTTATTTACAAATAAATATTTACCTAAAGCCATTAGGCTATATTTACCTTTATTAAAATTAATTAATAACTTAAGTTAAACACCACACTTGCAACCATCGCTCTAAATAAATATTGAAAATGTAAGAACAAAGAAATCAACAATTTATAAGCTATGGAGTTGGAGTAGGAAATTTAAAAAAAAAAAAATATTTCATACCACAGTTGTGAAGTTGGGAGGTAAATGTTCCATTACGGTTGAGAAGGTAGATATTTGGCTCTTTGCCATTTGTTAAAAAGTAATTTCGGCCTGACTGAATGAATGCTGTTACCGAATTCACTTGAGAGCTAGCAATGCCAAATAAGAGTTTAAAGCCTCCCACCTTCAACAGATAAAGCACAAATATAAAGATCAACTTTGTTTAAATGATGTAATCAGAGGAAACTTGTTATGCTCAATGTGACACAAATCTCGGGTCTTTTTTGTTATCCCCCCCCCCCCCATTCCTACCGATTTTTATAAAACTTAGGCCCTATTCACACGGTGAAACGCAAATCGCGTTTCGAGCTGTCTCGTGACCAGGATACTGCGAGACTCAAGTCTCCCTTTATCTTCACACTACCACGACTCGAGTTGCGCAATCAAACTATGTTTAGGAAGGTAAAGTCAGTTTTCACCAACAATAGGCCGTGAAAACACCCAGTATTTATCATATTTGTGTATCTAAGTCCCTGAACAAAGTCTATGTCTAGTGATTCTAGTAGCGATGAAGACATCATTATAGTTTTATTATTACCATCGGTAATAATTAAAAATATTTTTTAATAAAAAAATATAATAATAATAAAATATAATAATATAATAAAGTATATAATATAATATATTATTTAATATTATATATATTTTATTATAAATCATAAAATGATCTATAATTATAAATTACCGTATTAATAATACCGTAATATAATACAATATATATTATAATAATATAATATTATATAATATAATATAGATTTTATTATAAATATAATACATTAAATAATAATTATAAATAATATATTTTATTTAATAATAAAATATAATATATTATATAATAAAATATATTAAATAATATAATGTATTATATAATATAATATAATAAAATATAATATATATTTTATTATAAATATAATATGGTAATTAATAATTGTAAATAATTTTCACGTAGGTATTAAAAAGGAATGTTTTGTAGGAAACTGAGAGACTGGGAGACTAGGAGACCAGCATGCAGAGTCGCATGGTTTCATAGTTGCACGGTCTCCTAGTCGCCGGTACTGGAGTATCCCCGTCTGAATACCGCCACCTAATTACACGTGCTGAGTCTCTTGGTCGCAGAGTCTCTTAGTTTCGAGGAGATTTGAGTTTCACCGTGTGAATAGGGCCTTAGAGTACTGGGAATGAGCTATAAGCCTCTTTATGTATTACTTAGATTAACTGCATTGGAAAAATAGGATTACTGATTTATTAGGGGAGGGGTTGCCTTAACAGGTAAAAATTCAGAATGGCTTTAATGAGGGAAATTAGAGTGATTTAAATTAGTGATGGAGAAAGCCATTCCATTTTTTTTTTTTTTTTTTGGACAATTGTAACTGTTAATGGAGTGGATATTGGAAAAGTTAGTGTGCTACCCATTAATAAATAATATTTCATTTTAATCTGCACATTCCAAAAAAATGTATATTTATATTGTTTGTGATGGTTCTTCACAAACAGTGAAGGACACATATATTTTTGTAAGAAACAATTAATATTTCTAAAAAAAAAAAAAAAAAAAAAAAAAGAATACAGGGTTTAATAAAAAAAAAAAAGCATAATAACCTGATAAAAATTTAGGTGATATCTGTAGAGCCAAACTATTTGTTGATGAGGTGACACAAGCAGGGTATAAAGATCTTCTCCTTGCACTACTGTGCTGACTGAACTCACCAAGAAGTCAACTTTCACCTTGTCTATACACCTTCAAACAAAAATTGTCGTATAATGAAATTAATTCTAATTCAACTTTTTTTCTTATATGTTATATTAATAATTCTAGAGTTTTAGGTGTAGCTCCTGGCTTTAAGGTTAAACAAAATGGAGGATGGTAGTGAGATGCCTCATTTATATTATTTTATTTTTGTTATTACATAGCAAATCTACTGAGGGTCCCTAATCTCTGTGCCATCTATGCTTGTCACGCAGGAGGTCCGGGTTCGATTCCTGATTGGCAAGGGCCCCACAATCAGTCTTCACCCAGCATCCCGATATAAATGAGTAGTTGCTTAAGTAAAGTGGCATCTATCCAATTACAAATGTCAATTATACGGTTTAAACAGCTGATGGAGCAACATGCTAACACCATGTCATTCATTACTAGTGTTCGGATTTTCCATATCATTTTTTTATTGCTCTAAGTGACTTTTCTTATGATGTTTGGAAGGTACTAGACCTATTTAAATTGTATATTTTTGGCATTTTCACATAAATCTTCTATCTCTTGTGAGAAATTTCCACAAAAGTGCAATTTTTAGGGTCCGTAGGCAAAACCAAGGACCCTTATATTTTCCTGCGTGTGTCTGTCCGTCCGTCCTCTCACGTGCTCTCACGGCTACACCTTTCGTCCGATCACTTTGAAATTTAGCATGTATGTGTGTTGTACCTGCCCACATATTTTAAAAATATAGCGACTTAAAAAAATATGTTTCAAAAAAATTAGGGTAAAAAAACTTCAGGGTTAAAAATGTTACATTTTTTTTCGACACCGTGAGGGGTATCATATGAAAGGGTACGTCGAGCTGATTACAAAAATATATAATCCTTTGGTTATAACTTTGATAAGGCGAGCGTAGGCGAGTTTGAAGCGGATGTGAAACGTGTCCCCCCCCCTCTATCTCGCTTATGTGAAGTGCAAAAAATTTGAAAAAATTCCTGAACATTCTTCGACCAAAAGTAAAGATACCACTTTTTGGAAATTTCGAAAAAAATATTATTTTATTTTTTATTGACAAAATACTTTTTTTTATAACTATGGTCTTTTCAATGTATTTATATGGTTGTAGTCCGGTTCAGTGGCAAAAAAATACTTTATCGGAAGTTTGTTTATGTGTTTTGAGAATATCAGACCCATAGGATAGTTCAAAGTAAGCTTTTTAGCATTTTAGAAAACACCATCAATAGGGTACTACTTAAACTATACAGGGTTGCCTACGGACCCTCGCTGTGTGCTGACTAGCACACACTTGACCTGTTTATTTTTATTTAGTCAGTCTTATATTTTTAAGGGTTACTGATCATTCACTGTCTAAAGGGGCATGTAAACCCCTGTCCTAGTTCCTGCTAGGAAAGGGGGTTTACTAGTACCTCCTGGTTGATACCCTCTACAGGCTGTTTTTCTTATTTTTCGACTTAATCCTGGATAAAGATAAAGCTACTGGCAACGATTCATTTACTGCTGCCCTCATTATCAGATTATATCTGGAGTGGTTTCGTTACCCCCGTTGAATGCACAACATGTCCTCCCTTTCACGGTTCGGCTAATTTGGTCATCCTGAAGACGAAGAGTGTCCTTAACAACTGCCAATTTGGCACAAAGGTTAAGTTACACAAAGGTTGGCACTCATCAAAGCCCATTTTGGGGACCTTCCAAATATTGAAATACTGGAGAATCGTGGTATAAACTTTTCGAAGGCTGTAGCTCTCATTGAGGGACTTAAAGAGAAGAGAGGTTGGCCAGGTCCAATTGTGGAAAGACTTACATGGAAGCAAAAAATGGAAGCAGTTCTCTTACGTAATCTGGTATGAACCACTGTGGAAAGCACTCCTTGGGCTTGGGATTTTATTACCATACCTAAAGTGATAAGTATTAAATAATATTTTGTCATTATTGGTTTACTTACATTAGTCTCATTTTGTCTTCTTCCAGTTTATAATCAGATATGTCTATGGTAGTCAGATTGTTATCTTCACTTGTGACTATTAATAAAAACTCTTTGAAGTTAAATTTAATCCATTTCAAATCAATTATTTCTCCTCTGGTGGGGTTGGACCAGGTAGTATATGGTACCTGTATTATATTAACATTGCATATATCAGTATAGGTAAATAGGTAGATAACTTTTTTTCATTTGTAAAAAAATACATTGATGGATTAATGCATTTTGTGGCAATGCCTGTTGAAGTTTAGGAAAACCTGCTAACTTGGCTCATTGAATAAAATGTATTCTATGACACCAATCAAGTTCAACTAATTTATATATTATGTATATTTAACTAAAATTTAAGGTCAATAGACAAACAAAAATTATTTAATATAGACTTACTAATCCTCTAGTAGTAATCTTTAGCCAATGTATCCTCTGAAAGTGTTTGTCAGTTAATTCAGTTACTAAAGCAAAGCCTTCTTCCAAGCTGCTAGTGTAATTTATATGCGTAGTTAGAACTATTGGCCCAATTGTACCTTCAAATTCTAAATAAAAATAACAAATCATATAAAGTTTTATACGAATAACATTAATATAAAGGTGAAGAGCTGGGGCAGGCAGAAAAAAGGTACCCAATAGAGAACACAGTTGCTTAAATAGTTCCTCTATTCTGGAATTAAGTATACCCACATAAATGTCTGTATACATTACTTTTCCGTTCTGTTTCCATAAACCATTTTAAGCAATGTAATCATGCATAATTTGTGGTACCATGACTTATTTAAGGTAAAAACAGCATTCAAAAGCCTGCATCAAGACAAACACATCAACATTTTTTGTTTTAATAAAAATGAGAAACTCATCTTATTATTAGGGAGAGATAAAATGAACTTATAGATTTTATCTTTAATCTATTTTAAAAATGACAGTACATTCTACAGAAGTATGAAGTTACTTAACAGCGCTTGTATTGGATTTCAATTTACCGAACTTTCCACTAGCTGCAGTAATGAAGATTTAACATCAGGTTATTAAATTGAGTAAATGTCACTTACATTTTATTTTATTTGAATAAATGTATATTATAGCAGATTTGAAGGTTTTTTGATCATTACGAGAATATTATAAACTTTTAAAATATCACGTGAAATACAAAACCTAGTTTGTTTCAATATATTTGGGGTGCATATTTCTCCTCAAATTCAAGGCCCAAAAATAAAATTTGTACAACACACAAATAAAATATTTCATAGTCTTCAACAAAATAATTTGACAGAAGTTTTCATAATAAGCAAATTATAAATATTTAATTTAGAAATGTTATAAAAAAAGCTAATTAATACGGAGAAGTCTAAAAAAAAAGCACTTCTTAGCAGGTTCTATGAATTATAATTATAACCATGAAAAAATATATATTGGAGTTATGCCAGTTAATATACTATGATACATTAAAATAAAAGACAAATAATCCAATATTTCTTTAACCACTTACTCATGATGGTTTCATTAAAATATAGTGTGTTAAATTTCTCTGATGTGAACTGTTTCATTTTTACTTGAATAAGCTTGACACTGTGTTCTTGTCTGCCAACAAGATACTGCCTTCCTCCAAACATTATTGCCTTCCAATTGATCACACCATTACCGTAAGGAAAAGTTTCATCCACACTGATATCATTTATCACCAAACCTAAAATTGTTCGAAAAATATGTAAGTTTAATTTTGATATCTCTATCAGATGTGGATTCAATTGTGGAAGATAAAATACATACATACGTTGGTACCTAACATGGAACATTGATTCACTCAATCAATTGATCCTCCTCCAGATAGAGGCTGTTCAACAATAAGGCAAAATTTTAATGTTTACTAAGGAGTACTGTATTTAATATTAATACTCTTTACAAAGCAAAATTTATAAATGTAAAAAGCTATTTATATTTTATTTAAATAATTTAATTGAATTTCAATGTTTAGAAGACAATATAACAACAGTTATTTACACACCAAGGGAGTAGAGTAAGTGATTGTACCTATAATTATGGTTTCTTAGGCACAATTGATTTTTACTCCCAAGGTACAGAAGGGAGAAAAAAATAATTGAATAAGATTTTAATTTTAAAGTATTTTTAAAAATAAACAAAAAGAAAACATTTGTATACTTATTTTAAACAACAAAATAGTTATATATAATATTAACAATTCTCTAAATAAGTTAAATCACGTAAAAATTAAATTATAGATAGTAATTATTTGAATTTCAATCCTAAAATTAGATGGAAGAATCAGCTGGTAGTCGAGTCGTGTATTGAAAGGAATTGACAACAACTGCATGGGTATATACACATATAATATGGATTAGTTTATCTACATTTATTAATTATTATTTGAATTTTAACTTGTTTGTTTGTTTTATTGATGAATCACCATGACAACTATTGTGGAGGTTATGAGATGGGTGATGACATTATAGATTTAAACATTAAAAAAAATTTAATAAATGAAATTGTATATTTAGCATCAACCTTACTTACTTGTACTTTGGGCACTTCTTTAGATTGTTACTCCCCTTATAAAGAAAACAGAGGGGAGTAACAATCTAAAGAAGGTGTACGTGTACGGAATGTTCTTCTTGAGACTGTTACTCCCCTTATAAAAACAGCAGTGTGATATTCCTTTGTCCCAAAGTACGTTGGACTAAACATCACTTTGTCTAAATAGTTATTTAAATAACTAAGTTAGTCATTTATATTCTAAGAACACACATATGGGAGTAACAATCTAAAGAAGTACTGTGCTTCATGGAATCATGAAACTTCATGATTCCCTTATTTTCCATTACTCTCTGTTCACTACCCTAGTAAACTAGGGAGAAAAGTTCACTTTTTCTCCCTTCTGGAGATGAAAGTCATTGAAACAACATAATTAAAGATCTACATTTTCTTGGAGCTAAAGGGTGAATGGGATGCAGCTTAACTTGACTCTACCCTCCCTCTTTATTCCACACACCACTTTTGGAACAAACCTCCAACTATCATCTTAATATTTATAACCACTAACTCACTATAATAGCCACTCAATACTTAGTATTTTATAACCATTTTAGACGCACAATTATGACAACATACTGCTAATTATTCAATCCTGATTCATCTTTCAATTTTTTCCCTCAGGCATGTGCAATTTGAGTTCATGTACACTGTCTAAACAATCACTTCATTACTGGTAGGGTGATTTATCATATCAATGAAAATAACCTTACTGATATTCTAATGAATATTAATGGAATACTACTAATTTTGATTTGTAATCAGTAAATTCATCCTTATTTTCTTAGAGGGCCCCATATCTAGCTTTCAGTTACTAAACAAGGTTAACTTACCCTCTCTATTGCCAACACCAGAATTAAATAAATAAGGCATGTATATATCTTCATAATATTCATCAATAGATGGTGTAGCGACCATATTATTTTCCCCATAATCAATTCCACTTAAATCCTGTGAAAAAAACATAAAATGGTTTTGAGTATTTTCACAGTGCACTATATATTATTAGTAGATGAATGTGTATATAAGATCAATACAATTTGAAAAGTACTTACTAAATCATCAAATGAATAAGAGAAGACACTTATAAAACAGACATTAAATATTAAAACGAAAAAGAAATGCATATTTTTGACTTCTAACAATAACTTTTTATAAAAGGCACAAAACTGTAAGTTATGTCCCCACTTTACACACCCTACAGTATTGACAAGGTTTGTTAATAAAATATAAGACTTTGCACTTCAATCTCTTACTAAAGACAAGATATTAATTAAATCCTACCAAAGTTCATAAAAAACTATAAAAAAAAAAAAAAAACAAGGAGGGAACAATTACAAATAAAAAGAAAAAAACAACATTGATTAAATAAAATATAATAGAAAAACACATAATTTCATGTCATATAAATTGTAATAAAGAATTAGAATTTACAAATGTAATCATTATCAAATAAAAATAAAAATGCCATACAATTAAGTAACAATTTATTTGCTTTAGGCTGTTGAAATTATGAATATTTAATATTCTTATTTTTTTATGTTACACATTAAGAATCATCTGGTTGAATAAAATATAATATACTCTTTCATGGTCAACCTGCAACAATGTTTATTTCAGTTAAAAAGGTTGGAGGGAAGATTACATGGATAAGAAAATATATATTTATATCCTCTTTTATCATTTAAACGCTCTTTTAAAATCTCACAACTTTTTCATGTTTTGGGGATATGTAAACCTAATTTCATAATTTAAACATCACTTATTGCTTTTATTTATACCTGGGATTTATCTATATTTTATTTTTATAGACAGCAAAGTATGTTTCAGTGTTTTGTATATCTATCTAGAACAGTATTTATAAAGTAAAAGAACAATGATATTGCTTTGAAGTCACCACCAAGTACAAAAATTTAATTGTATAACTATATAGTAAGTTAGATCAAGCATACACATTTGTCATTGTTCAAAACAAATAATTGATTTTTACAATTTATTTGCTAAGAAGTAGCTTTCTAATTATTATATAAAGGATAAATAAATTAATGTAACAGGTTCACTCAAACCAAATTGTACACAACATAATATACACAAATAAGTTAAAAGGGTTAATTAGCAGTATAAATATATACAAAATTAGTATTCTTACAAATATATACACATCTAAGTATGATACAATAAGTTTAATGAGAAAGTCTTCACAAAAAGAAAATCAGAATAATAAGTTATAACAACAGTATATTTTGTCATATATTTCCTTGAATAACACTTATTTACCATATTTTGAGGGCATGCAGATGAAGTTATCTCTTCAACGCAAAAATCTTCAGTTTATCACTTTAAAAATCCAGTGAGCGATTGCAATGATTGATAAACAATTATTATGTACAATCGATGATTTTTATAAGCCAAAATGAGTAAGATGATCATCCCATATAATAATGAATGGCATCATAATAGGGACTGGCGAAACCTAGGTAGTTGTATTGTAGGATGTGGCAGAAGAGTGAAGTGTATTCAAATTTGTCCATTGAGCCTGAGGATTTTGATTACAATTATTAGAAGTAACTTTCATTTGAGAATTGTTATCAGAAAATAACATCTTAATTTGACCTCTAATACCTTCTATGCCATCCAATGGATTTTGGGTGGGAGGTACCTCCAAATTTGGTAGAATATGAATAGGATCATCATATGGGCTGGCATAATCTTTACTCGAGATAAATGGGTGTTTGGGACTCTCTATGTGTCTATCTACTACCTTCCCAGGGTGAGGAAGATGAAAGTTAGCCTGGTATCGGGAGGGAGGATGAGTATCTCCGTCAGCATGAGATGATACACGACTTACACCCCTCCAAGATCCATATGCTGGTGCCATGATGGAGCCTGATGTATTTGGACTGGAGCACAAAGGAGCTGACGAATCTGGATCTGAATCTTCACTCACACATCGACTCTGCATTACTTTCACTTCCTTTTTAACTTTGTCTTCTAAACCACTATAACATAATAAATCAAATCAAGGTATCAAGAGAATGTTGATTACATTGGAATAACAACATCATGAGAATAACATAATGGAATAACAAAATAAGTTTGTCATTGTATTTGCTAGTACATACATGCATCGGCAATCTTGCAACATAAGTTGTAAAAAATGGTATTTTAACAATAACTATAATATAAGATACCACAATAAATTATAAATATGGAAAGATAAAAAAACCTACACAAATATATCCTTGTAGTTGTGTAGCTGCTTTTCCTTTATTTCCAGCAGTAAATTCAACTTCTCATTTTCCAATTTTAAAATCTGATTTTCGAATATACATCCATCTTTTTCTTTACTTAAATCATTAATTTTTGAGTCCAACCGAGTATTAATTTCCTTCAGAGGCTGAATACACTAAACAATTCAGGAAAGAATAGTATATAAATAACATTAGATCATGAGTACTTTCAATATGTATTACGAAACTGCCTAAAACACCATATGCGAGATGCAATCATACTGTAAGCTAGATTAAAAAATCTGTCCAAGACAACTCAGACTAACTTTCTCTTATAATCTCAGTCCCACATCCCAGAAAACATGAATATATTTTTATCTTATCTATACACACAGATACGAGTGTCAATCCGCTAGCTGTGATCCCACTTTTAGGAGGGTTCCTATAGAACCTTCCAAGTAAAATTGTAGTCCCCCCCCGGCACTACCGTTTACTCCAATCATCCATTTTAACTATAAACTCATCATGATTAACTATTAATTTGCGTAATATTAAATATTTATTGCATTAAGCTTACTTCAATGAAAGAGTCACACGATGCCTAGTTAATATAGTATTTAAAAATGTGTTTAACAGGTGGTGTTTACTTTTTGTTTTCGATTTTCAACAAAAACAGATTTGTTTTCATCAATATCTCCGAAACTAGATTTTACCCATTAAAGTGGCTTATATTGTTAGATTTTTATTTAAATGAATTAAATTTTTAATCAAAATAATCAGAACCGTTTTCGATAAATATTTTTTTCACAATTCTTTTTTTTTTAGTTTTAGGGTTAGCACCCCCAAATTTGGAGCTAAAATTCATTTCTCGATTTCACCTCAGGCTATTCTTTTTCTGTATGTATGTATGTCACATTTTGTCAAAATCGGCCCAGTAGTTTAGGCTCCACACTGTTTGTCAGCACACACAGAATTTTTTTAAAAATACTTTTGTGGACTCAAGGGACCTCAACATGTAAATCCATCAAAATCTCAAAATCAAATTTTTACGCCATCACAATATTTCCTCTTTATATGAAAAATTAAATTACTAATACAGCCTGAGAGAGAATGTAAGTCAACAGGTAAAACATATCTAGATTTCTCCTCTTAAGCGAGGGGATGGGAGTCTTTACCACCCTACAAATCTTGAGATTTAAGAAAGTATTAGTAAGGTCAATTCCCTGATGTTTGAATATCATGCTTGCAACATTTTCAAAATTTGAAATTAATAGTTGGCTTCATATGAACCCTATTCTGATTTTCGAGTGGCTTAATTACCAATGTTTCACTTTAAAATTAAAAATCAATAGAAATAAGACAAATGGTGATTTAATAATAAATAACTGCAGTAATCAAAGAAATAAAAAACCTGAAATTGATTTTTGATAAAAAATTAACCTTGTTCTCTTGTTGGACTTTGTTCAATAATTTTGTTAAATCTTTCAATGACTCTGAGTATTGCTCATCTTTTTGACTAATAAAAGTAATATGTTTATTGAGCAAATCAATTTTTTCAAGATGGTCTTTCTCTGTTTTATTCATAATAGAGATTGAGGCATCTTTTTTCTGCAACTCTCTATAAAAAAAAGAAGTTTTTATTGATAAAATAAGGCAACAAATAAAACAAGAAATAATAACAACATTAATGATTGTGTATAATGGGTATTAGATTTCAGGGTGCATGCAAAATTTATTGAAGTCCCTCCAAGCAAGTTGAATAGTCTTTTTAGTTTCTTTTCTTTGGTAAAAATTAATTTAAATTAAGGAATTTAAATGTAATCTTTAGGCAAACTACCAATTTATAGTAGAACTTAATTTGTAATGAAGTAGATGCCTCAAATTTAATACTTTTGTGGACTCAGGGGACCTCAACGAGTAAATCCATCAAAATCTCAAAATCAAATTTTCCCGCCATCACAATACTTTCTCTATATATGAAAAAGTAAATTACCAATACAGCCTGAGAGAGACACATTGGGACCAAGACAAATGATAACATTAACCAACTGATAATCACAAGCAAAAGGTACTACTAGAGAAAGTAAAACTTAATACAAAATTATAAACAAGGCTGTGTTTATCACATACACTGAGAGATGATAATTTTAAATAAAATTTGTTTTTTTTTCCTTAATAAAATTATCTTTTATTTTGCACCCTTCTTTATAATTTTTGTAGATTAATTTCTTGTCTGAAATTGGCCTTTTTTAGGGTTTTATTTCTTTTTATAAAATTATATTAATTATAATAATAGAGTCTCTCCCTGGATTCCAAACAGGGAGGATTCAGAAAGGTACTTTTGTGAGTATATGTATACATGTGTATATGTTTGTAAAATCATTACTGTTTTTTCCCGTGATTCATTTGTAAATTGACGAAGTGTAAAAAATTTTACAGCTCATAAAACTATGTTTTTTTAACAAAAGAAGACTAATGTTCACAGGGAATTTACAAGCCTGAAGAAGCCATAAAGTAATGGCGAAATATAGCAGTTTCTAAAAAGAGCAGAAATTTCTGATGTTTATTTACTATAATTAATATAATTTTATAAAAAGAAATAAAACCCTAAAAAAGGCCAATTTCAGACAAGAAATTAATCTACTAAAATTTGTTTTATTTTATTTTCTTTTAAAGAACAATAAGAAATAAATCTTTAGGGAAAAAACTAATACATAGATTTATGTACGTAAATAAATGTATATGATCATGAGGTTTCCAAGGATCTTCAAACTTATATAAATTTGTTGATGAAAGAGAACAAATTATTAAAAGACTAAAACATTCTGAATTCTGAGATCTGACTGCGAACCTTCACAATAAAGAGAAGGGGGGGGGGGGGGGGGGGGGGGGGAGTGAGGTGAGGTTAACTTTCTGAGAAAAAGAATGTCCACCGAAACAACAGGGCAGTGCCAGCTCTAGTCGTTTCCCAAAAAAAATATTTTTAAAAATCTGATCTTGACTTTGATCACAATAAACAGAAGATTTTTAATGCAATGGTATTGGGTGGGTAGTAAGCCCTTTCCTAGCTATTTTGATCACACTAAGGGGTTAATAATATTAACTGTGATTACAAAGCAGCGTCAACTGTATTTGTTTATCCTATGATAGAAGTCTGGATAAGGTGTTACAACTGAAAGCTTTCAATGATTGCCAAGTTGAAAAAAAATATACTATTTGACTAATAATATTTTATGAAACAATATTTATATATTACTGGAAAGAAAATAAACAATATCAGTACACATATTTGTCAGTACAAATACCAATTTACGAATTCAGATCGTTCGTAAGTCAGATTCACCATCACTCTTTCCATTTTCTTTTGTAATGTATTATAAATAGAATATATTAGTCTAAAAACTAAAAGTTATAATTAACAAAAGAAATTAATTACATTAAGTTGAGGTTTGTCGGTATAGAAAAATAAAAAGGAAATTTTACTTACAACTGAAGCTGTGTATTTTCTTCTTTTAATCTAGCACAGGTAATTTCTAAAGTTTTACATGTTGTTTCAAGTCTTGCAAATCCTTCTTCAAAAACTTTATTGACTTCTTGGGTAGGAAATATATTATTATTTAATGGCTGCTAGAAAATGTACAATAATATTGAAATTAGTATACAAGTTAACAGTGTATTTTTTTACTCTATCTAAGCAGAATTACTAGTTTGAGAGAGTATAAATGAATACAACAAGGTTAATGTGAGGTTAATAGCTGAATAATTGATAAATATTAAAATATAAAAAATTACTTCTTTGTAGGGATGGTTTGGAATAAATTTTTGTTCATAAAGTGGCAAATTTTCATTATTAGATTTCAGTCTATACACAGTGTCTTCCATGTCCTTAATTATGTTCAAAACCTTGTCTTCACCTTAAAATAAATAAAATAATTAAATTTTTACTTCTATTAATCTATAAAAAAAAAAAAAAAAATTTCATGAGGAAGAGTTTAAAAAAAAAAAAAAAAAAAAAAAAAAAAAAAAAAAAAAAAAAATTGCAGCACTTCACATTGTAATTGACAATAATTATCTAGATCAGATATAAACCTGTTTTTATTACCACAACTAAACTAATGAATAAAGACGTAGAAGTAGTAGAAAACGGACGCCAAACCTAGCAATTAAGTAACTTATTTGGACCCTTTTTACTAACTCTGTACGGAATTCAGGCCCTACACTCAGATACTAATATATCCCAAAAGCGAATACAAAATCAAAGTACACAAGTGTGGGATCAAACCTGGCAATCAGGCCAAGCATAAACACTAGACTTTAGCGACAATATATTTGTCTCGCCGAAGAGAGCCGAATTCTTCACAGTCTACCTCTACCACTAGTAATAGTCCAGGCAAATTAAATTAGTAAAAAAAAAAACAGCAAATGAAGGAAATAATTTATAAAGTTTTGAAACTTTGTGAAAACACTCTTAAGGGGTGTAGTAGAAAGAAACAGTAAAGTTCCCCCCTCTTGGGGGGCGCCCCCCGCCTTTAAGTCCAAAATTCACTCTCTTTTTTAAACTTTTTACGCAAAACCGTTTTTTTTTTAGAAGAGAAGTGTTATTAACAAAAATATTTTTCACATAATTCTGCACAAAAAAGGTCCTATGCATGCTTGAAGTAAGACATACCGTTTTCGAGATATTGTAGTTGGAAAAAGTTAAAAATCTATTACAGTATTTTTGCGAACCAACATACCTTATAAACAACTCTTCCACACAAACATACATTTATTTACACCTATATCTTCAAAAGTACTCAACTGATTATTATGTAATTTACAGGGTATGTCGAATGTAGCCCGCATATAGCCCCAAATTAATTCCAACAGTCTGCGCTCTTTACATTTGCTAAATTAATTCTGTCTGTCTGTCTGTTGATTAATATTTTGTCTGTCAATTATGAATTAAACTATCAATTTAGCAAAATGTAATGACCGCAGACGGTTGAAATTAATTTGGTGCTATCTGCGGGCTACTTTCGACAAACCATCCAAATTTTATAAAAATCAGTTGATTACTTTTGAAGATATAGGTGTAAATAAATGTATGTTTGTGCGCATGCCAAAGATAAAATAATGGTCGCAGGAGGTTGAAACTTATATGGGATCAACAATGGGCTAATTATGACGTACCATCCAAATTTCATTAAAATTGGAAGAGTTGACTTTAAGATATGTTGGTTCGCAAAAATATTTTTACCTTTTTTTGTGCAGAATTATGTGAAAAATATTTTTGTTAATAACACTTCTCTTCAAAAAATAAACAGTTTTGCGTAAAAAGTAAAAATTTTGGACTTTAAAGGAGGGTGAAGGGGGGGGGGACTTTACTGTTTCTTACTACTACACCTACACCCCTTAAGAGTGTTTTCAAAACTTTATAAATTATTTCCCCTATTATTCCTTATTTTCCTGGACTAAATCAATTCCAATAATATCCCACTTTATTGAGCTGAGTGAAGCGAAGCTCTAATACTACACTTTGGATTTGGCTGGAAACACACTCCTCCTGAACGGCTGAACCGATCCACACAAAATTTGGCACGGTCATAGTGACCAGCCACAGGAAGGTATAAATCTGAAATGGTCCTAATTAGTACACAGGGGTACGGGGTACAAAAGTTAAAATAGTATATGCCCTTCATGATGCATGTCGTTGTAAAGCTCTTTAAAAGTACAGTTATTGTTGTTATGTTCACTTTTGTCATATTTTCATTTAAGAGGAGGGTAAAATAGAAAAACAAGAAAAAAAAAAATGGTTTTTAATTACATAAAAATTAGAATTTGTTAAAGCTGAAATCCGATTTCGCTGTTTATAAATAAAAATGTATATTGTTTAAGATTAAAATGCACGCTCAGCTCAATATTGCAAGCAGACAGCTGCATTGCACACCTAGTTTTAATGTACTCAATTTCATGTCCCATTTAATAAAATATTATTAAGGCCTTCAACTGATGAAAAGGCTATTATATCCAGGATCACAACCATGCCTTCCCTTCCAGTTCATAATAACTCAAATGACCATAAAAAAAAATTGCTTGGCCATGACAAAAATAATAAACAAAGCATAAGGTCAAACATTTAAATGCATTGGAGCAAAGAGGGTTTTTTTAATTGCCGACTCGCTGGCTTTAAAAACTACCTCCTCCATCAAATGCCTCATAACAGTTTACTCAAAAAACCTTGTTATAGGTACTTGTTACAACTCGATAACTGGAACTTTGTAACCTGTTGGGAGCAAATTGTTATTACCCTCCTCAAGAATAATCTAATTTTGGCATCTCAAGTGTAGGGTTGGGAAATTGATGTTATGTAGCTAAAATTCGATGTTCAACATCAAACAGAACTAATATCGATGTTAGACCTCCCAACCGACGCATAAAAAAAGGTTACTGGTCTTACAAAATTGTACCATGAGCAAAGAAAAGCTCTCTGATTTCGTAGTTTACGTTGTGTTTTATTCAATGTTTCTTTCAACATCGATGTTGGTGATACACGATACATTTATACTCCAAACATCAATGGGTAGAACTACAAAATACGAGGCCCCTACTAAATATACTACAAGACAGTGCTATTCATTAATCGATTGGTTTAATAATGTTATATATTGATATATCCAAATAAAGCATGATTTACAACATTTTTCAAGTTTTAACAAAAATTTGTTTGTTTTGTGTTTGAATTCAATTTTGTTGGCCCTTCAAATTTTCGATTGCCGCTTCGCGGTATTCCACTCATTTTCTGAAGAAAAACAACCCTCCTGCATATAGACCAGGTGGAGGTTCAAATCAAAGTACATACCTACAAAAGAGTTTAACGGACAAGATATATCGATATATTAAGTCTCAAATGAGGTCGATGGTGAGATAACATATTATCAGAAGGGGCCCTATGTACTTACTGTAGTTCAGCCCATCAATGTTTTATGATCTGATACATCGACGAGCAAACTCTACTTGAGAAAATAATTTTAATTAAAAAAAAGTACTTACGCTTATGCTTTAAGTTTTCTCTGATTTCACTCATTAGGAACTGTAAGGTCCTGGTGGGATTGTAAGGTGTAAATCCAGTAATATTTGAAACAGATTTTGAAGGGACAAACGAAGTCTCTGAACATTGAACTCCTCGATTTTTTAGATAAATGGAAGTCGGATTAGGCACATATTTATTGTTATCTGAGCGGCTTTTAATATCCTCATTAGAAATAATCCTTCGAAAATTGTGCTTATTACGTTCTTTTAAAATATTAGCCCACGAATTTTTATGTGAAATAAGTTCTTCTTGTTTGTGAGATTCCAAGTCGTTATGAAGGTAATTGTTCTCACTGGTACAATCGCACTCATAATCCCTTCCACAAGAAACACTTCTACTTCTTGGCTTATTTTTTTGGACTTTTTTGTTTTCTGTTAATTCTTTATTTCTCTTACATTTGTCAAACATCTTCTTTTGAACTTTCTGATGTTTCTTACAAGTGATTTCGGAATCTCTCTCGGCAGGAATCTTCTTTCTATTCATGGCTGACCGGCTTCTCCTTGAACGTTTAGGCTTTGTTTGAAAACATACGCCAAGGTTATTCTTGACTTGAGTTACTTTTAATGCATTAAGCCGCTCTTTGCACCCATCAAGTTCCCGATCAAGTTTTTTAATTTGACATGTTATACTGTTAAACATAAGTTTTACCTTTGAACACTTTTAGAAGAAACTCTTTTCATTAAACTTTTCAGATAAAACCCCAATGCACATAGCAAACATATGCACCAATAGAATAATGAACAATGAACGAACAAAGCAGTAATCAGCAAACAAAGAAAAAATAAAAACAATATAAATACATTTCAAAACAATTTTCAAAATTCCGTCTGATCTTGAACTTTTAACTTTATCAATAATAACAGGAAAAAGCGGACTTTTTGTTTTTAAAATTTATGAGCATTATGCTCAAATACAAATATTCCAAGTAATCTACTATAATCAACATTTTTTTATTTTAATAGTTTAAAGTTAATTTTTTTCCTCTAGGATTCGGATAAAAGTCTAAAAAATATTTTAACTTTATAAATCAGACATCTCAATTTCATCGAGGACCGTATTAAATTTATTACATTGTTCGCTGAATCTCTTGAACCAATTGTCTGCTCCTCCCCCCCCCTAAAATGCCAGCGCGTCCCTGGTTGGGATGGGACTGGGTTCAGTATACAGTGCCGACCGAGGCCATGAGTATAAAATAATGGGTGTAGGGATTTCGAGGCCATGTGTTGATGAGTTGTGTGCTAAGGAATGTAGTCCCTCATCTAAACTGAAATGCTACCTCTATTGTGGGTAATTTGGTAATTTTATGTAGTTTGTACGAGAGTCAGCCTAGGGAGCCGACAGCCAGAAGGACAAATTGCTTCCCTTCCATGGGCGTATGCAGCTCAAAGTGGAAGGGGGGCTGATTTCTGAATTTAACTTCTTTCATGGGGAAACTGTAAGAGGAGGGGGGGGGGGGGGGGTGCTATACAATATTTTGCATAGGAACTACAGCTTCCATTAATTGTTCCTAATTAACGAAGTCCCATTGTCGGTGAACGCTTAATATAGCTAACCCACATAAACTCTTTTCGCCAATAGTGATTCTTTGCCCATGATTTAATTTGGAGAAGCTAAATGAGCGCTCGATATAGAAGCCTGATGTGCACGTGCAGGGCTATGAAAACAATATCAGCAGAGCTTTTCTAATAGTTTGGAAAAACTATTCGCTTTATTTTGTACCCTCAATTATGTTTGGCGCCTCCTGTACCTCATTCCACATTTTGAACCCAAAATTTCTTCAAGAAATTCTTCGAGTGTGGTACAGTGCCATGGTTATGGGTAGGACCTCACTCCTTATAGATCTCTGATTTACATACATCTGTTTCTCAGATTTATATGCCTCATTATTGATCTCACCTATAACATACTCCCTTCGGCGGTACATTGTACCAAGAAATGATGTGTAAAGTGGATCTCTCACCAGGGACTAGCTAAAAGGGCCGGATTCAGGCATAGGCTGCCGCCTAGGGTCCCCGCATCACAAATAAAATAATAAATAAAATAAAAATACCATTTATTGAAATACAAAAAAGAAATACATACTTTTAATACACTTTATATTCAATTTTACTGATGATTTCAAATCAGCAGAGCGCTGTGGTTCCCGTAAAAGGGGGAATTATGCAGTGATGCACATTCATACTTTAATTTTGAAACAACGAATACCTTATCATTTATAATCTTACATTAATAGTTACATTTCTAGTCTTAGTTAGTTACTAGTTATTAGTAGTTAACTATTTATTTACATATTTCTTATTCCTTAAATTAATTTTTTTTTTTTCTTAATTTATCTTCAATTTTTTACTATCATAATATATATAATAATAATATATTATATATGTATCATATATTTATTATATACCCTGCATCACAAACGAAGTTTTATTTTTATAATACATTTTTTTTTATCAGGGGGTGACACGTGTGTGTTACACCCCCCCCCCCCCCCAAAAAAAAACTGCTTACGTCTCTGACTCACAAATTAGAGAAAATAAGTCCAAATAAGACGTATAAAGGGTATAAATTTAACGGCCCAGGGTGTCTTCGTACAACATTGCATAAATAGATCATACCTTTTTCTGAAGTTATCTCTCTTGTGAATTAAATCTCCTTTAAAGTCTAAATTGCCTTTTTTTATACATGCGTTTCTTGTTAATATTATTGTACTTTAATGGTAAAATAATCTAACTAATCCCAATATACGAATCTTCCCCAAAAAATGAAGGAGACAATGCCAAAAAATTTGTGAAATACATTTATTTCAATTTTTTTTTATAGAACTAAACCTAGAAAAGATTAATTTTATTGATTAAAAAAAAAAAAAAATCTCCACAAAAAACACTGATATTGAATGCATTTTAAAATGCCGTAACAAATAAATAATAGTGGATAAGTACATCCAAAAATAAGTACATTTAAAATCCCAAAACTAAATTTTAAGGAAGTATTACGGAGAGCATCGTGTTGGCTGGAACAAAATAAAAAGGCTGACTCCTCCCTTGATAAAACACCTTGCTGATAAAGAGAACTCTAGAAATATGTAAAAGTAGTATTTAACTGTCCTAGCCACATGGAAATATTAGGGGAAAATTTGTGAGACTGGTATTAAAATTAAGTACTAAGAACTAATTTAATTTTTAATAATTTGTAAATTTGAAGTAAAATGCTCATGTTTCACACTAAAATATTTCAAATCCATATAGTTATCTGCCACTACATTATTTAAGTCTAGTTACATTTATTTTTTTTTTTAAATTCAACCAAGAAATTTCAGAGCTTTCTACTCTTAATATTGAGGGATGTTAGAAATGTGTCGAATTCAGGAAAAACTTCTGCTTTTCAATGGTATAATTAAAGTTTAAGATCAACGGACTAGTTTTTGAATTATGGTGGATCGAATGTTACCAGGCATGAAATTATTCGGACAGAATCTCAACCATACAAATGCAAAAATAGTGACCCTGATTGAAACCATCACTTAGGGTTCTTATAGGAAATTTGACGCTGAACAATAGAGTTCCTATAAAATGGATCCAGAAAAGCTTCGTTTACGAGATATTCCCAGAGACATTAAAAAACACCATTTTTGGATGTTTATCCTTAAAACTCTCAAATACTACGCTTCTTAACATAAAACACCTTGAAGCAAATCGAATCAGACTAATTATAGTTCTCTACATCAAAATTCTTTAGGAATAAAAGTGTTGACTAATAAAGTAACAGGGGCCTTTGAATTGATAATAACTTTGAAATTGCACTGAAAATCTCGTTTTATTAACTATGTCTCTTTCATGAGGAGTAACTATCACACATTAGAGAGAAACATAGTCGAGGATCTATTTTTTAATAGTTCTTTAGTGCTGTTTTAAAAGTCTACACTATCTTAACTAAACCTGGAAGAAAATTAAGTCCAGTGTGTAGAAAATTAAAGAAGAAAAAACTTATAGACTTTGCAAAGGTGATAAAAATTACTCTAACATTTAATAATCTTTCAGCCATCTATTTGGTTTTAACTTTAATTGTAGGGTTCAGTTAAAACCCAGGTAAAAAATGATGTTGCAATACTACTATACACTATACATACTTGTTAAAGGTGTTGCAATACTTTTGGCAGGAAGTATATATAGTGAATGTCTGAACCTATCACAAATGAATGAAAAATATTTAACTAGGAGACTATTATTTAATTTTATTTTTAGTAGTAGTAGTAGTAATCTAGTACTTCCTACTAGAACGGGTAGGATGAACAACTTGTTCGAACCTAGCAATTAGGCCATCTTTTAGGCCCATTTTACGCCCTGTGGTGAAGTGTTCCAGCTACTTCACACATTCGTACATTATACCGCTGAAGCGAGTATGGTGTGGACATTAATAAGCTATATAGCGTGCCCTTCACCCTGCTCCGTCCTCGAACCATAGATACAAATAACTTCATCATGACACGGATCGGACCACATCAAAGAGTGGGGGAAAAGTTCCCCATAGGGGGTGTCCCTTGCCCTGCTCCGTCCGCGATTCATAGATGCAATTCAGAGTATCATGGCACGGGATCGAACCCACGACCTCGAGTCGCCTCGACTTATTGATAGCTGGGTGAGTGCCCTAAGCCCCTCAGCCACGCTGGCTCCCAATTTTATTTTTAAGTCCCCTGGAAAAATAAAAGGAAAATATAGTTCAATAATGAGGACAAGGGAAAGTAAGAGAGTAATCAATTTCAATTTTAATCCTTTATAAAGAGAAAAAACTGAAAGATATTTAGAACATTTATATCCAATTTACAAAATGTTTATAAAAATATATATATATATTTTCTTGAATCTTTAAAATAAATTATAAAAAAAAAACCTAAACAACATTCAAAATACATACTCAACAGTAAAACAAATAACAGTCAACTCCACAATTCTAATTAAATAAAACAAAAATGCAGTCAATATTTAAATTGAAAAAAGGTATTAAGAGTAATAGTTATTTAACTTTTCTTACCAAGAAAAGACAAAGGATCTCTAAATAAATATATGTTTTATAGGATCTTTAACTAGGAAACATTTTATTTTGGTACATCTCATGAGTCAACAAAAAACAAACTAAAACCTGATTTAATTAAATTTTAGCAATTAGAGATAGCATTTAAAGGTATAAATGTTTTAGTTAAGCACATCCCATCAGTCACCGAGTAAAAGAACTATGAACATATTAAATTAGTAACAACTTTTGTGTGACTATTTTATTGTTTGGATCCAAGAGGATGATATTCAATATAGGTATGAGTTAAAAAAGAGAAATAAAAAAAAAATCAACTTTAAATAATTACAATTTTCTTATATATAAAAAGTTGGACTTTAAATGTAATAAAAATAAGAAACAATTATGCTACTAATCCAATAGAGAGTAACACAGGTACGCCACTCTCTATCCTTTATATTTTTTTTGAAAAAAATTAAAATAAAAAATGATTTTGAGGACCCAAGAATGTTTCGGAATAATTTAAACTTCCACAATTGTTGAAGTTCAACATTTCTTAAGAAAAATGAAATAAAGAAAAGTTCACTGACCTATCAACATCTTACTATCAACAGAACTTTTTTAAACCAGTTAAAAGTCTCACTAATACAGAATACTACATTTTATTTTCAGTAGTATTTTACTAATTAAATACTGATATTTTCATGTGTAACAAAATAAAAACTAATTTAATCTATTTCCTCCAATTTTTTTCTCACAAATTTTTTAGATTTCAGAATAAGAATAAACTCTTAATGGCAGATCAGCTTAGACACTTGAAACTATTACTCCCTCCACCTCAGTCATCTGCTCAGATGAAATGACCCACATTAGTTTAAATTTAATGTCATTTAAATTTCTTTAAAGATCATTACACATTTAGGGATGGTGCAGTTCTTTAAATGGAATAAAACATAATTGTAAATATAAATAATTTCAAGCAAACTGAATAAATAGTGAAATTATTAAAACAATTATTGATACAATTATCATTGAAATAATAAATAAATTATTGGATCTAGGATCAGTAACTGCTTTTGATTGGTGAGGAAGGTTGTCATCAGATTTTGGTAGAATAGTTGCGGTTTCTGAAATAAAAACAAAAGTTTCCAATATAAAACCAAAGTAAATAACACAACACAACACATAATAAAATGACACACAGACATAATCACACATTCAATTCACACACAATAAAATTATTTTGATTGCTTACTGAGAATGAAACTCAACGAACAAAGTAGATAATTTATTGTAAAAATAACAAATATTTCAAGTTTTACCTCTTTAGTTGGTCATTTAAGTGTACTATTTTAATATGTGAGCTATTTAATATTTAAACTATAATAAAAGTTCCCACAACACACATTTTTATGCATAACACCAATTTTAAAAAAGTAGAAGATAAAATGTTAAAATCAACTTTTTTGGACTCAATTTAAAAATTTTAAGGTCCCCAAAAATTTAAATTTCTGTTATTTCTAGAATTAATAATTGCTTTTTTAAATGGCTGCTCAGAAAGTAACCTCTGCACTAAGCGTAGGAAGTAATGGGGCTAGGGACACCATTCCTTTACAGACGTGTATACGAAGCTCATTTGGGATCAAGCCATTCTTGTAGGAAGGTTGTGTGCTGTAGCTTTCCAAAATGAGCGCTGCAATATACACTTTTGCCAAATCGAAGTGCACACTGTTTTAAGGTTTCTGACTGTTATGTTACAACAGGCGAACAAACAATCACAAAACCTTCCAACAGCACCGCTTGATTGATCTCATGTATGCAACTATACAGGAATGTTAGCATTACCTCCCCCTCCCCTCACTTCCCTTGCCATGCGCTAATGAATATGATAACTTAATAGGAAAATAAAATTATAACTACTCACCACATTTAGCTTCCAAAACATCTAAGATAGAAGAGCGTTCAATCTGGATTCCCAAATTTTCTTGAATGGAAGGTACTACATCTTCTGCGCTTTCATCAAGAAATAAATATTCAGAAAACTGAATATTGGAGTCAGGTAAAGTGAACAGAACACGACGAGGCAACACATGTTCCTCGTTAATTTTCTCTAAAAAAAAGATTTATTTTTATTTTAAATAAATATTATTAACATACTATTTGATAAAGGTAAAATAATAAAATGATATCAGTGTAAGAATAATCTCACCTCCATTCTTGGTGTTGATCACGTCATCATTAGTTTCCCAATGCATTTCAAATTTGGAAGAACAACATCGTATTAAGTCTTCCTTCACAGCCTAACAAAAATACAAATTTACAAAATTAGGTTGTCCAATAATAGTACTAATATAATAATATAAATATGAGAGCTGTTCAAAAAGTAAGTTTAGTTAAATAAAATTTTAGGACATCTTTTATAAGTTTATTCATTCATACATTTATACCTCAATTATTTACAAGATTTACCTGTTTTGAGTTTGAGACAATTAGGTCATTACTAATTTATTGCTTAAAGGATTTATATTTTTATTAATTTTTACAACAAATTTAGATACTCTTAAACATAATTCAATAACATTTTCTCATACACCTTATCAAATTCATAAGAGACAAGTCCACTTCTTTTTGTCATGGATGTTATTTAGTCCATCCGCACAGAAAATTTTCAAACACAAACTATCTTTCATAATGTTCTCTATATACACTTCACAAAGTTTATGGTGAATATCTGCAGCTTTTCATTATTTTTTCAACTAGTAAGATTTTCCATAACAGTGACCATTTTGAATGGTCGCTGTTATGGAAACTGACACCCCAGTTAACAAGGAAAGAAACAGAACTTACTTTCTGAACAGCTCTCACTCATTTTAAGCATATTAATCCTCATAAAAATAAAATCGAAGACCAAAAATTTTTTTGATCTTCAGAACGATCACATAGCTTCCGTTACCTTCGGTAAGCTCGGAAGCAAATATTAGTACAGTAATACCACGACTTATGCAAATTCGGGGTTACGTAATACCTGAGAGTGTTGCTGAACATGATCAGGGGTTCAATTCTATAATTTTGAAATCTCATGTGATTATATAGCAAAATTTGATTTTAAGATGCACTCATAGCCTGTCAATGTGAATAAAATAACAAAAAAATGTTGATATATCCGTCAGGTAATATGTTTATACATCAAATTGAAGTCAAAGTCAAAACAGAATGGCACCATTACTGTTTTAATTTTCGTTTTCGTACTAAAGTAACTTTTATTAGACTTAATTTTCGGACTTCGTTTGTAAAAGGAGTTTTACCGCTTATTTTAATTTCTATTTGGCCAATATTATTGAGTTTTGTTGTTCTTTTTGTATCATTCTAACATAAAAAGAACCTAACACCTATTATGCATTATTGGTTTTTTATCCCTTAGAATTATTTTGTTTCTTTAAAAATTACTTAGTATGTATGTACATATTCAATTTTTTTTTTAATACAATTTTTCCAATCAAAGTTATTCCTTACACTCTCCATTTTTTCCTTAGTAATAAGTACCTAGTTAAGAATTTATCTAAGTACATTTCTCGACTTACGGTATACTTTGTGGTTCCACCAATTACGTAAGTCTGGGGTATTACTCTAAACAAGTATTATACAGGGGTAAAACAGACAATAATGAATGCACATCTTTAGAAAAATAAAATAATATCATGTATATAAAGCTAAATAGTCTTTAATTTCAAGATTTCCCTTGTATAAACGTAGACCATTTCAAATTCCAGTCAAAACAATATTCATTCATCTGTACATTGGATTTTAACTACAAAAAATGCTGCTAACAAACTTTACCTTAAATAACCTTACAAAATTTAGTTAAAAAGCTTATTCTTAATAATAGGAAAAACAAGAAGTTTAATAACACAAAAACATTTAAAAAATGCTTTACCTTTACTGTCTCTTCTAATGTTGTTGAGCCTGTAATAAATACCCTACTGCTAATGTCTCCTTTGAAATTTATTTCGATTGCCTGCTCCACACGATCAACTTTAAATGAAAATTCTTCTGGTAACTGCAAACATTATTTAAACACAACAAATATTTACAACAAAAGAAAATTTAAATGAGGCAAATAAGTTTTTTGTTTAACACATAATTAGTGGAGAGGTAGGTTTTAATAAATGCCGGAAAAATTTCTCACCATGTCTTTTCTTTTGCTAACTTTGCCTAACATATTTTATTAAAAAAAATACATTTTAACATAAATAAATTAACAAAAAATAAAAAGAAAAACCGGCAATTCAAAAAGAGTGTCAGATTAACACCAACACCACATAGAGATTAAACAAAGGCATTAGTGAATCATTTTTTTTTTAATACAGCCAAACTTTAAAATGTAAATGAGAAATATCATTTAAGTACAAAGTAATCTAATAATAATTGTGCTCACCCTTCTGTCATATAACTGGACTTGAACGGATTTGGAATCAAAATTTAATTTTTTTCCAGTAGACTTTTCTAGTTCTATTATTTTTCTTTCTTCGTTTTCTTTAAATGATTTTAAATCATCTTTCATATCAACAAATTTGTTATCAACTGAACATTCACAGCCCTCAATTTTTGCTTGTATCACTGTAAGCATTTCCTAAAGAATAAACATTTGTAATGCTGTTTAAGGATCTTAAAAAAATCAGACACATTAATCTAACAAATTGAACGTGAAAATAAATATAAATAAAAAAAACAGATATCTTCAAAGTGTAAAATAGTTGAATAACACTATACCTTGAGCATTCTTTTTAGAGTATACTTTTCGTTAGTTTTTAAGATGAAATATGGACCGAAATTAGCCAGATTTATAGATGAATCTACACTATACCATTTCAAGGGTTCACTAGTAAATTTCAAATCGACAGGTAGAAGAGAAGCACTTAAACTCCCAGCATCAATACTTTTACATACATAACTAAAAAAGAGAAGATACAGACCAAAATCACACAGAGTAAGTAATTGGATACACCTCTCAATTACCTTAACTTTGCAACATCCTAAAATCATTCTTCTTTGCCTTAAGTGTAACATTGAATAATCTTTTTCTTTTTTTCATTCTTTCTCATACACGTATAAAGAGAGAAAGTATTGAGATGGCGCAAAAAATTCGATCAATTTTTGAGGTCCCTTCCCCTGAGTACAAAAAAGTTTTTTTTTTTTTTTTTAAATGTCTGTCTGTCGTGTATCATGCAAGGAGCCAAGTAATCAGTCTATTTTGATATAATTTGGTATACAGGTTAAGAAAATCAACCCTGAGGTCAAATCAATAATTAGTTTTATTCCAAATTTAGGGGTGCTATCCCCCAAATACTCTAAAAAAAAATCTTGAAAATGGTTTCGACGATTTTGATTAAAAATTGTAAAATGTAGTAGATTTATATAGGAATGGAATGGTATAATAGTATTCCCGGGAAAAACATAGTTTCTGAGATATTGATGAAAATAAATCTGATTCTTTGAAAATCTTCTAAAACAAAAAGTAAACAATCACCTGTTGATCACTTTTTAAGTATGTTTAGGAAAGTTTTATTATTTTATTTTTTTAAAAGTTGTTTAGGAAAAAGTTTTGTTCAATTAATTGGACCAATTTTATTAATATGTAATGGAGTGAAATTTGTTACTATTAACATTTGAAGTATATCTTATAACTGTAGTTATACAAGAATAATAATTAAAAAAATTATACATATAAATATATAACATTATAAAATATCAGAAATAAAGACATCTTGCAACAATAATATTACTCAATATAAAATACTAAATACATATATATTACGTTTTATTGTTTGAAGTATATTGAAGTAACAGTCTATCGCTGTTCTTCACCAAGTGGAGATAATTATTATTTTTAATGCTATTGTAAGAATAAATAGCTAATGTCCTCAATTTATTGAAAACTGCTGTGTCTGAAGGACTCTGTGCACAAGTTACAAATACTCCCAGCACTGTCATACCACCAGGTAACATCTTGATAACCTGGAAAAATAAAAAAAAATAAAAAGCAATGGGGAAAAAGGTTCAATCAAATTATTATTATTTCAATTATCTTACAGGAAAATCAGTAGTTCTGTGAACAGTAGACCTCGCTTCCAAAAATAAATAAATAACACACGATCAAATCAATAGGTTTGTTCCATCCCTGGACAGTTCTACAACAGCGGGTCATGCGCACTGTCAAAAAAACATTCCAACACCCTTCTTGGAACTTAAACTTTATGGAATTTTCAGTCCCATGTTCCAAAAAAAAGTGAAACCGTCCTAAGACAGTCCCAGAACCGAGAAAACAGTTCCTGATTAAAGCAGGGACCAGCTAAGTACAAATATTACTACATGCACAGAAACCATTTACGGACAAATGCATAGGTTATAACTATAATAATAGTTATATTAGAATTGTTACATTTCTGTTTTGGCGTCTCTAAATCTACTTACACATAACTCTACGCATTATTATTTCTATCATGGATAGTATTTTGAGATAAAAAAATGTTCCTAATAGTGGCTTTGAGTTCTATAAGAATCATCATCATCCGATGATGATGAGTAGGAGTTAATATTGGGTTAAATTATGCTTAGACCAAAAAAAGTTAACTCATTACTTTTTGTAGTTTTGAACCACTTATTTATTTATTTATTTTTGTGTGTGTGTGTGGTTGGCCCTTTTGTACATTACAGTTAATTTTGTCATAATCAAAAATAAAATTTACATTTTATCTTCTGAGTAGCTATATTTCGCCTTGACATTAGGGTTTCTTCAAACTACATCATGTACTAAACAATTTTAGTACATGAGTAAATTGTAAATTTAGTAGTTTCTTGTGACATTAACGGTTAAAGGTAATAGCCCAATAAAATTAGACTTTTAGACAATTAGATTAATTCAGACAGGCATCCCAAATAAGAGTAATATAAGTTTGTGAGATGAGCTAAACATTTGGGAACCAAAAAACCGGGAAATTTTGGATTTTTTTTAGTTAGCTTATAACATCTGAAGGGTGAATCAAAAAGAAAATTGTGTCCTTATCCTCCTAAAACATTAAATGTAGGTAATAAGGGAAATTAGGTTCTGCTTAAAACTTCTATAAGATTCTTAGTACAGAAGTCCTTTCCTTAAGGGTAGAAATATTGGTATGTGAAAGATTGTGCAAGCAGACCAGCAAAAACCTCAGGAATATGAAAAAAACACATAAGCTTATCTAAGTATCCAAGCATGTAAACGGCTAGTTAATTATGAAACTCAAATTTTAATTAATCATACAATCGTATATTTTGGGCCCTTGTACTTATCATTATAATTTGAAAACAACCTTTACTTCATTTCTAATTAAATGCTTACGTTTCGAGTGTGACTTCCAATCCAGCTATCATCGTAATCTCCCAGGTCCTTAACAGAACATATGTCGCCTCCTTCGAGCACTGCATTCTTATTAGCTTCAGAAGGAGGAAGGGTAGAAGAAGCGAAATGCACTACGTAATCTTTCAGTGGAGTGCTCTAAAATAAGGGTTAGAAATAAAAAATAATGTCGAGAAAAATGCTTGTTGTAGAAACAATTTAAATTAAAAAACCAACATACCTGACCCAGTATTAATCCGAAAGTAAACCCGGAATCTTTTGATATTTTTTTCAGAGCGCTTAGCAAATTATCTTCCGCAATTACAGTTCGCCCCATGACAATTAGAAATAACCAAAGTAATCAAAATCAAAACTTAATTCAAAAAAGGCACAGAAAGAAACATCGTTCAAATTGCAAATTCCAAGATGTCAAATCAAAACTTCACTACGAGAACAAAAGCAAAACAGCTTTCAGCTTCAGCTCGTCCAGCTGACGAAGTGTTTTCAAAAACTCATCTGTTAACAGCACAATTAAATCACTACGAAAAGAGTTTTCTGACGTGTGTTGGTAAAACTGATTTTCAAAAAATCATTCCAGAAATGTCAAATTTTATAATTTTTCGATTTCGAACATTTAAAAGTTAAAAAGCTAATTTTGGGTTAATCGTTGTGAATTATTTTCATTTTTTGGTGTTTAAAATGGTTTTGAGCAATTATTTAGAAATGTCTGTTTTCTTATTGCCTAAAGATTAATTAAGAATATATTTTAATTTTAATTTACTTTGATTCATGAGCAGTTTCTGTAATATTTTGTTATTTTTTTTAACTTTTAAAAATGTATCTCCGTCTATTTTATTTAAACTGTAATTATCGGTCGCACTATAATTACTTGTTTAGTTCGTGTCGTAGTCGTAGCACTAAAGGGTTTTCGACACTACAATGTCCCTTGTCACTATGCCAACTATGTGTGCAAAGCCCAAAACAAATAAAATATTCATCTTTTGGGAGGGCCTCCCTTCAACGCCAAACTTTAAATAAGCCCTTTTTCCGATTAGAACGATTAAACTCTTCAAAATCAGCCCCTCTGAACAGCTTTAAAGGCAAGAAAGAGGGCAAATTTTTTGGTAGTGAAATGAAAAAGTTGCTGTCTCTAGCCAGAACTGAAAAATGGAATTTATCAGGTCCTATTCGCATTAAATTTTATTATTTTGTCAAACACGCTGCTGTTAAAGTAGGATAATATCTTCTGTCACTCATTTATTAATTTATAGTTGTTCTCTTGTTTCAGGTGCTATTTTGTTGTTACTGATATCATCAACTATTACAATGGCAGTACCATTTGCCTTAGGAAAAGTTATAGATTTAATATATACTACTGATAAAGACAAAATGAGGGAAAACCTCAATAGCCTTACAGGAATATTATTTCTAATTTTCTTGATTGGTGGTGCCTGCAATTTTGGAAGAGTTTATCTTATGAATATATCGGGTAGGTTGTAGGTTTCTAAGTTTTTTCCTGTATTACTCTCACCTATTACAAAATGCACAAATATTTATATGCTTATGTGTTAAGATCCTTTGCACCACTGCTTATTATATGTTTTTTAACAACTTATTTTTTGATCATTGATTATGTAGCTTCTGTTTCCATCTCAGATATAGTTTAACTTATATCTGTGTTACCTCTCTTTATGGTCGTATAACTTAGTAAGGACATGTCAGTGATTTTATTTTTAATCTAAGTGAAGTCATACATTTTATAATAATTAAAAAGGAGATGTGTGGTTAGAGGAACAGTAAGAATGCAGGGTTGTTCCCTTACTACTAGCCGCTGTACTGCTATTATACCCTTTATCTATCAACTCATCATGATTCATGATTATCTATTTTTTCAATATTCAATACATGATATCACTTCAATTATAGAGCCCCGCGATGCCTAGTATATATGTTATACACATAAACTTACATTATTGTTTCTATTTTAGGTCAAAGAATCACCAAGACACTTCGAGAAAAAGTGTTTAATTCAATACTTAAACAAGAGGTAGCTTTCTTTGATAAAAATAAAACTGGTGAATTAATCAACAGATTATCAGCAGACACTTCACTTGTTAGTCAATGTGTCACTATGAACATATCAGATGGACTTAGGTCAACTGTCATGGTATTAGTTGGCTGCACAATGATGGTAGTTTGAGTTTGTTAACTTTACCCTTGGCATATATTGAATTCATTTATATTTTATCCGGTACTTATTTAATTAATTTGTTTTTATTTTTAATTTCAGTTTTATATGTCTGCAGAATTAGCTATTGTAAGCCTCCTTATCGTGCCTCCTGTGGCAGGCATGGCTATAATTTATGGAAGATTTGTTAGAAAAATTACAAGGGAAGTGCAGGTATTTCTTTTTATAAAAAAAAGTTTTACACACCTTAATAAAAAAAGGTTTTATATTTAACAATTCAAAATTTATGGAGGGAGTGACTGATAAATAGTTTTATTGAAATATTTATCAGGGTCCTTGTTGACCCTAAAAAGGAATATTACACATTAGCCAAACAAAGATTTATTAGATCTTGTTTCTTCAAAATGGACTAAACCTTTCTGGGAAGAAAATTTAATGAGAAAAAATAGATTCCTATTCAACATGACCCCTTTTTTTACAACATATTTCCCTATGGTAGTTTATGTTGTCATACAGTTTCTTTGTTGTATAAGAAAATAAAACATTATTGTTCAATTTTAAAAATTAAACAATTATTACCCTTGTGTGTCAAGACAAACAATTATTATCCTTGTGTATCAAGACTACAATTGATTGTTTGATGTAATACTTTTTTAAAAATTCTGAGCTTTTCAAGAGAAATAACACTTAAAGAAATATTTTTGTATGATGTGCTATTATTTGCATATTACTATAGTATTAGGTCTATTCTCTGTAAATAAGTAGTAGTAGTCTAGTACTTCCTACTAGAACAGGTAGGACGAACCACTTGTTCGAACCTTGCAATTAGGCCATCACTTAGGCCCTTTTTACGCCCCGTGGTGGAGAGTTCTAGTTACTTCACACATCATACATTTGTACATTGTACCGCCGAAGCGAGTATGGTGTGGTCATTAGTAAGCTATATAAGCGTGCGTCAAAGCGTGGGGGAAGAGTCCCCATAAAGGGTGTCCCTCGCCCTGCTCCGTCCTCGAACCATAGATACAAATTACATCGTCATGACACTGATAGGACCCACATCAAAGAGTGGGGGAAGAGTCCCCATAAAGGGTGTCCCTCGCCCCGCACCGTCCGCGAATCATTGATGCAATTCAGAGTATCATGGCACGGGATTGAACCCACGACCTCGAGTTGCCTCAACTTATTGATAGCTGAGTGAGCGCCCTAACACGCTCGGCTACCCTGGCTCCCTATTCTCTGAAAAAAAATATTAATAATGGTTATAAAACATTTCAGGATTCTTTGGCTGATGCAACTCAAGTTGCTGAAGAAAGGATATCCAATATAAGAACTGTGAAATCATTTGGAAAAGAGCATCAAGAAATGCAACTTTACCGGTCTAAAATGGATACTGTGTTGAATTTAGCAACTAAAGAAGCCTTGGCCCGAGGAGTATTTTTTGGAATGGTCTGTATATGATAATTGTATTTTCATAGATAACTGCAAACACCAGAAAGTAGTATACCAATTGGCCAGCATCATGATGTGAACATTTCCATGTGTTTTATATTGTTGCAGCCCATAATATTAACTTGTCTGACCCATGTTATTGAATGTTCATCTATAGTCTGTGCAGTCACCTGTAGCCTAAACTATTAGGCAGAGTTTGATGGAATTTGGCAGACATGTACAGAAAATAAATTTTAGCTCCAAATTTGGTATGGGGGTGCTACCCCCCAAAAACTGTGGAGATAAATTTCTTAAAAACTATCTGACAATTTTGATTTAAAAAAAAAAATCTGAAGTGTAGTCCATTTTAATGTGAATCTAACCAAATAATTTGGTTCCCCTGAAAAATCTAGTTCCTGTGCAGGTGGAGGCCTAAAAAAGAAGTTGGATCTGATTTATGTGTCTCACGAGCTTCTTTGAAAGGTGTTTTCCTTTACTTTTAAAGGCGATGATGGCCAAGGGCTTTGAAAATAATTATTAATTATGTAAGGGACTTCCATTTTGATTGTCTTATTAAAATAAGATCATATTCCTCCATTCATGAAACTTAGTTTATGACTTTATTTTTGCAGTAGGATTGAATCACTCAAGACTACCCAACATTTTAGGGAAGGGGTGGGTCTAATTAAAAAAAATATTTCAGTGATTTGTCTATTTACATGTATTTTGTCAAGCTGAATTGAATGAGACAACTTTCAAAATTGACTTCCTTATCAAGATATTATAGGTTTTATTGGCCTATTGCTCAACTTCTTTCCAGTCTTTCTGGTCAGCTGCTCATATTCTCTAAGTTGCTCTGAACTCTGTCCATCCATTGATTCTAGGTTTATCCTTTCTTTCTTCGGCTGAACAGCCTTCTTCGGAGCATTTGCTTCAGCATTATCCATCCAACCTGTGAATGCATACCATGGTCTAATACTGGATAGAATAATCTATGGAGGATCTTCCTCTCAAAGCAGTTGAGCTGCCTTCCATCTGCAGCTGTCATGTTCATGTATATTTAATTATTTTTATTTACCTAATTGTTTGCATTGTTAATGTTTTAATATTGTATGTGCTTGTATGTCAGGCAGGTCTGAGTGGTAACCTAGTAGCTCTTAGTGTCTTGTACTATGGGGGAGTTCAAGTGGCATCTCAAGGTCTGTCTGTTGGGGATTTGTCCGCCTTTTTACTCTATGCAGCTTACATTGGTGTTTCTCTATCAGGTCTCTCATCTTTTTACTCTGAAATGAACAGAGGACTTGGTGCCAGTGAGAGGTTATTTCAAATTATTGATCGACATCCTCAACTTCCTCTTTCTTCCATATCAATTTCACCAGGTAAGGTTTTTTTTATAGTATACATAATACAGTGAAAATGGTTTAACACGAGGGGACCGAAATATTTTTTCATGTTAAAAGAATTTTGTGTTAAACAATGCATACAAAAAACACAATATTTTCGATGTCAAGTTTTATTAATTTAAACTTATAATTATGTATTGTTCTGTTTATGTGTTGTCCAAAACTTCATATTAGATGTTTACTAAAATTTTTCACATTTCTAACTATTCACTTCCTCTTTTATGTCAACGTCTGATCTATATAAAAGATTCTTTGGTTTAAATTATGTAAAAGGTATTATTTTATTTTTTATAAAAAGTAGAGACATATTTTATACTATTTTTAATAGTAAAAGGGAGTTGTAATAATAAGTCAGGGAATGTTATGAAAGACAATCCATGTGAACTCTATTAACTATAAGTAAAGAACAATGTATGGATTTTTGTCACTAGAGTAAAAGTGTAAACATGCTTGTGTTTAGATATTACCAAGGAGTTGGGAAGATGTGAAGTTGTCCTACAAGGTGTTGAGTTCAGTTATCCTGAGAGGGAGGCACTTGTACTATGTGGAGTTGACCTTGCACTTCCTGCAGGCAAAGTTACAGCAGTAGTTGGACCATCAGGTTCAGGGAAATCAACCTTAGCAGCTTTGCTTCTTGGTCTTTACGAATCGTCTGCTGGCTCAATATCATTGAATTCTGCCCCTCTTTCATCTTACCCCAAGTCTTTACTTACTCGGTCTATTGCATCAGTGCCCCAGGTTGGATATTACTTACTTATGGTTTCACAATATTAAATCACCATTGGAATATTTAAATTATTTAATTGACATTTAATTTTTTTCTAATTGTTTTTCTTCTCTGTAGGTATTCATTATTATTATTTTATTTTTTTTAGGAGCCTGTCCTGTTCAGTGGAACTATCCGAGAAAACATTCTTTATGGAGCTAGGGAAGGCGAAGAGGTGGATCAGAATGAACTTAACACTGTGATGAAAGAAGCAAATGTTTTAGACTTTGTGAAATCCTTACCTGGAGGCCAGGATACTTTGGTTGGGGAGAGAGGCATTGCCCTCTCAGGAGGACAAAGACAAAGGATTGCTATAGCAAGGGCTCTAATAAGTGTAAACATTTCCAGTGAATTATATAATTCTCATTACTATTAACCAATTCACAATACTGTAGTTTTTAATATATTTTAACAATACTTCTACTTAAACAAGACTTTTATTCATACCAACTCCGTAACTTTTCTTATACGTACTTCAACATGCTTTATATATTTTTTTTTTTGGTGACTGTTAATAAAATTTAATTTCTGGAGAGCAAAAGTTGAATAGAAGCTATGTTTAAGTTTTAATCCATATAAAATTTCTAAATAGCTAAGCTTTTCTACAAATGAATATATCTATCTTATCAGAATACTCCTAGTTTGTAGAAGTTTTCTCTGAAGATTTTTACTTAATTATATGGGTGATTCTAATTTAAAGTGCTATTTTGGAAGCTAAAATTGGACTTAGACTGAAAATGTTGACTTTTTAAAAAAATTCAGGAAAAATTATGGAATGTTCTCGGACTAATTTCAGATATATTGCACCATGCGGGACAGATGGGAAATGACTTTACAAATTTTTAGACGGTAATTAAGTTTATTTAAAGCATGGTAATTAAGGCACGTGAATTACACTTTTTCGTGCACGGTTGTTACATTTCACACTTTAAGAAAATATTTTTGTCAGTGGTTTAAATAAAAACCCAATTTTAATATACCATTAAATAGCACCCTTAAAAGCCTAAACAAAGAACTATAACTTAACATAAAAAGTTTTTGAAAATAGACTTAAATAACATGCACGGTAATTACGTTTAACTGAGTTCACAACTGGAAGAACAATCAGAATTAGCGCTAGCTCTCAACTAAAGGGTTCAGGTCATCCCCTATCAACCATTACAAGAAAACCAGTGTTGCAGCATTGCGAAAATCCGTCGCCATACTTAAAATCTCCCTGCCACAACCAGAGTAGGGACACATTTATATAATGCCATGGTTATTACATTTTTTTAAAGGACAAACTTTAACTTGAAGTTCCATTTAGTAATAATTTATTATTTTTAATAACTAACACATATTTTAGTTCTGGTAGGACCCCACTTCAAAATTATCCAATAAGTTTTTGAATAACATGATTAATGTACGAGCTAGAGGAAGTGAATAAGAAAAACTGACTTTAGGACAACGGTTGTTACAAAATCGCCTTTTGAAAATTTTTGTAGGGGTTAAAATTAAGTGGCGCATTATTTTTTTGCTTGGTTGTAGTTCTTTAAGCTTAACTGAGTTACCATGAAGAAAAATCCTGTCAATTATGTGAAAAACGCTCCAGTTATTCATCTAGGACATGAAAATCTCACTTAAAATTAGAATTACCCATGTATATATTTATTAATCCATTTCTAATTGGCTTGTATGTTTTCAGAATCCTAAAATTTTGTTACTGGATGAAGCTACAAGGTAAAATAGATACTGTTTGCTATAATTAAAAAATTAATGTGGCACAAATGATTTATTTCTTATAAATATTTTATTTGTTTAGCGCTTTAGATGCTGAAAGTGAGCACTTGGTACAGGAGGCCTTAGAGCGTATTATGAAGGGTAGAACTGTACTTACTATTGCTCATCGTTTGTCCACTATTAAAAATGCTGGTAAGTGCAAATACAAATTCTGGGATATTTCAATTATTTATTAGTGGTATTTTGTTTGCTTCAATTTGTTAATTTTAGTCACAATGTTGATAATTTTGTTGTTGTTGTTCATGTAAGGAAAAAAATAAAAATAAATAAAGAGAACTGCAGTTGGAGTAAAGTTGTAACAAAACAAATACCGAATTTACATTTGTCGAGTATGATATTAAGGATTTTACAATTCTAATTGAAGTTGGATTGTAACAAAACAAGCAACAAATATTTTTTAGGTCTTTAGGAGAGGTACATTACACAAGGCAGGCAATTTAAAAAGGGTAAAATGAGATCTAGCAATACCTTCCCCCCTTGATCATGGGTCTGATAGGTGCTGTCTCTCTAATGCCTGCAAAATAAGATCTCCAGGCTTCTTGCTTTGCGTTCCTAACTCTGCGCCTTATATGGTATAAAGGCTGTTTTAAAATTTTCCCATAGATTTGGAAAGTTATTGCTCTAAAATTTTTGTAAATTAAGAAAGTTTCATAACTTTTGCCTGGGAACAAAATTTGATATTTTTACTTTTAAAATTCAACCTAAGAGCATTAGCTTTAGTGAAACTGGGATGTACTCTGTAGTTCCAATTAGTCTGTGTGTTGAGTGTCCCTAGTTGTCCAGTTCACTCTTAAGAACTTTTCTTAAATAACTGTAGATCTGATTGCGATATCTTAATTCTTCCATTACTATACTCATGCCATTATACTTTGTAAATCTAACAGCTCAGATTGGCCAACTTATGTGAGGGAAAAATAAAATCACTAGGGGGTTACCTAAAGGTTGTCCAGTGATATTTTTGTTTGCCAAGTTGGCCCGACCTACTACCCTCCAAAATCTTGAGCTCTCATTGCCGTTTTTTTTTGTTTTTTTTCCAGAGCTGTCAGAATTATAATTTATACTTGCATGATTATAGAGCCTTTAATTAAAGAGTAAATGTGGGTAGTGAGGGAGAACTCATATATTAGTATGATTAATTTTTTCAGCAAAAGATATTGTTTTGATAAGATTTTTTTTTTCCAGACCAAATTGCTGTATTAGTGAATGGTAAAGTGGTAGAACTTGGCTCTTATGACGAATTATTGAAAATAGAAAGTGGAATTTTTAAAAGGCTCATTAAACATCAAACTTTTAAAACTTACTAGTTTTTTTAGCCCTTATTTTTGGTAAATACTGGTAATAATTTTTGTATATACTTTAAAATATGTAATATTTGCTAGACAAATAAAAAAAAAAAAATGTTTTAATATGTCGAATATGATTCCTGGTGAATCAAAAATAATCTCTCAGCTTATGTGAGAGATTACTGTTAATAAATTTTTATATATATTTTATAGGAGATCAAATTTAAATTAATTGCACCTTGTACAATCACATATTTATTAATTATTGATTGTTATTTATTAAATCCATTTTTCAGAAAAGGAATTTTTTCTTACTTATTCATTTTTCAATTTTTTTTTTTTTTTTTTTTAAAACATAAGTTATACTAAAGATGGGTTCATAGCACATAGGATTTAAATCTATGGCCATGATATGATGTGAGAAAATTTGGATCTATCCATACATTGAAGCTAATCTGAATGAAACTTTCCTCTCCTCAGTATAAAATAATTGTTATCTATAAAGACCCCGATATTTCCTTTTCCTGTTCCTTGCATTAGGTATAGGATAATAGTAAAATACACATCTAGTGCGGAAAGTAGCATTTTGCATGCGAGTGTGGAGTTTGCACCCGAGCAATAGCAAGGGTAGTAAAACCACACGAGCAAAGCAAAATGCAGTTTTCACATGAGTTGCATACCGTACTTTATCTACGATTGTTGGATTTTAATAATAAATACAGAAAACATATTTAATAAACTTCCTGTTTGTAAAATCATATTACTCTTTCGATAAAGATGACATTAATTCATTAGTTGTATTTTGTGCCGAATTAATTATTTCGGGAGGCGTATTATTCTCCTCATTTTCGTCATAATGACATAAATCAATCATTGTTTTTCACTAAAACCTCTATTAAACCTCTATAGTTACTTTAATTAAACAAACAGCAAATTAGTTTTGTTAAATGTAAACTAACTCGCCAATCGTGCGTTAAGGTGAAGAATTCTTCTTTTTACTGCACTAGGGCGGAAAAAAAAGAGGAATTATGAATACAAATACGTAAAGAATCACTTTCTACGCATCTAAACAGAGATAAAATGTTTATATTTCGTATCAATTGTAGATCAAGTTATTTATGTCTTTTGGTGTTTAACAAATAGAAATAAAGCCAAAATTTAATAACAATTTAATATATTTCTATCAATCAACTGTACAGTACATTTTTTAATTTTTTTATACAAAATATATTAAATTTATCAGCAATACCATGAGCACTTTAATTTGCTATCAATTAATTATAATAATCTAATAATATGTAAAAAAAAGTATTCTTTGAGTAGATACTATCATTTTTAAAAATAAGAAAATAAATAAAATAGAAGTACGTTGTCCATCACAAATGGTTATGATTCCAAATGTAGACAATAAACAAATTTCAACATAGTTATATAGCCAACATAATTATATTATTTTAATTGAATTATATAGTTCAACAATAGAATATAATTAAATGTTGATATAGAAAAGTTTGTAGTGTAGTGTTAAACTTAATGTCATGGAAGATTTTAACTGGGTAACATTTTTACAATTTACAAAATATATTTCCTTATGTATATATATATATATATATATATATATATATATATATATATATATATATATATATATATATATATATATATATATATATATATGTAAATTATTTGTCATTATTGAAAATATTCACAAATTAATATTAATAATTTAAAAATTTATAAATGAAAATAAGGTAACTATGAGGTAAAGGAAGATGTGAATGCTAGATAGGATAAGTGAATAATAGAGTTTTAAAATTTTGAAGGTGAATATTGCAATATCAATTTATAAATCATTATGTTGAAATAATGAGGCTGTGTTGTCTCATTGCATTTTACTTCATCAAAGCATGAACAACAGCTTTAGCATTAAGTGATTTTAAATCTGTGTATGTCTGCCCTGTTCCGACAAACACAATTGGCTGTCCTGTAATATAGGTCATTGAAATGGCTGCACCAACCTAAACAAAAATGTATCATATTATTTATTTCAAGATTATAGAATAAGAAATCATTCTCTTTATATGAAAATTGATTTGTGATAAACTGATATTGAAATTCCAATTATCAACATTTGTATTAATAATAAAAAACAATATAGGGGGGGTGATAAAAAAAGAAAAAATAATGGTTGTGCATGAAGTCTCACATTAAAAGGGTTTTGTTGGTATTGTGAACATAAAAGTTTTATATATTTTTGTAATCTACTCTTTAATACCATTCATTTGATACCCCACTCATATTGTCATTTTTTTTTTTCGCGTGAAATAAATTATCTGCCATAATAGATTCCCAGTTAAATCAGATCAAATTCATATTCTTATTTTTTCTATGGTCCAGCAGACGGCACATTTTGCATATTTCTAGTAACAGCAGAAAATTAAAATATTTTTACAACTTACTAATGGAAGGGGTTCCTGGTTCGATCCCCCAGGGGGTCACAATGTTTTTTATTGGTAATAACGAAAAGATAAAGGAAGTTTTCATTAGCCTACCATAGGTTTACCGTGAATTATTTAAAAAAAAATTAGGGATATCCGTTTTTAGGGAGTTAGGGAAGGGGACTTTTTCTGGTATATTTCGACTTATAAGTACAATAAGAGATAAAATTTTTAAAATTGTTTATATATATATTTGTAGTTGTATTGTAAAATTGTTCATATATATATATATATATATATATATATATATATATATATATATATATATATATATATATATATATATATATATATATATTTATATATAAAAAACTACTAAAATAAACTAAGTAAAAATAAACTTGAGTAAAGGCACATTTTTTTAGACGCGACTCCAGCGATAGTCGCTGAGTTTAGGTCGCTGGCACAAAATTATAAGAGTTTGCATGTTAAGAGTCGCTTAGCTAGGGGTATGGAAATATGCAAACTCAGAAGAGGGGTCCTCTGTGATAGTCGCTGGTCGACTATCGCTAGAGCGTCTATCGCTGATGTTGCGTCTTGGAAAATAAAACTTAAAGTTGAGTATATCCAGTTGTAAAATGCCAATTATACAGCTAGTAGAGTGACACATCAACTCCCTATTATCCATTATATGTATTGTTGTGTACGTCCTTTGGCAGGCTTAATCCCTAAATTCTATTGTGCCATGGATTATTATTATAATTATGAGTTTTAGGGCCAATTATTTGTTCTATTGTAAAATTTACTTAATTGCTCACAAGATTTTCACTCAAAACCATCAATATACATAAATATATAACACGATACATAAGAAAATAAAATAAAAGAAACCTACCTTATCATCAATGGTGTCAAATTTGGTAAGTACTATTCCGTCAATGAGGTGGGGAGTAGAGGTGGCTGAAAAATCAGCTAAAGCTTGGTTAAATTTAACCAGCTGGTCAACTGCTTCATTTCCAACTAAAGCTTCGCCCACAAATAACACCAGATCTGGCTCATTAACCTTGATCAACTAAAAAAACCAAAATATAAAATTAATAAATAAATAATAGCTTTATAACACTTTTGTAAAGCAAAAGCCTCCCCCCTCTGAAAGGGGTATAAGTTTGTGACAAGGAAATTATAAATACTATTTTTAATCAATTACTCATCTAATTGTACATATTTGGAATGACTGCAACAACATTCCTAGTTTTTCCACTATTTCATCCCTCCTCCTTCTCCTAGTTCTTCATATCCTTCTTGATTAGTTTAAAGGTGTACAGTCTGTTAGGAGTTTAGGCCATCTGTCTGTAGGAAGTATGGCCACATATCCTGCCAATTTAATTTGAGTTGATGTGCTTGTGTCTTTAGTTTCTTTTTATAGATGCTTTTTTTAAACTTTGAATACTTTTAATATTATAAATTATCATGAGCATGCTCATTTGAGAGGTGTTTAGTTGTTTGCTTTTAATGAGCTCTTAGCTTCCAAATCTGTCATCCATAGTTGAAGGGAACACAGCTTTCTAACACTTTATCTTTTTATAGATTGTCTTAAAAGATTTTTTAAGTGAACAGTATTTTTATTCTACTGTTTATTTATTTTTGGTTGAAGTTATCAGTAATTGATGCACATTGTCCTAAATATATCTTCATAAGAAAATTTGTATCTCTACATTTAGTTTTTTCCCCAATTTATGCTGAGTCCAACCCTCTGAAAGTGAGTAGGGGTTATTGACCATTTCTTCTAGTTGGTGAGGATTTTCTGCATAAACTGCAATGTGGTATGCAAACCTAAGATTGTCGAGGAAATTCCCTTGTATGCTCAAACCTTTCTTTTCCCAATCTAGTTGGGATTCACAATTAAATAAAATTAAAAAGAGAAAACAACCTGGCCTCATTCCTCTATTTACTATGAATTTCCTACAATTTTTTTTCTAATGCGATATATAATATGAAAAACTCATACATATGTACTACTGATTTTCTTTCTCTTACAGCGATCGCCAAATATCATTATGTTTAATGGAGCCAAATGCTTTTTAGAAATCCATAAAGCAGATATCGTCCCTCTTATGCCAGAACCACAAATGTGAATATTTTCATTTTCAGGGTTTATTAGCTAGTTGAACTTCTTGTTTTATAATCTAAGTTGTGCCAGAACCCTGAATAGGTTCCTGCCTTGTGAAGTAGCAGCTGGTACTGGTATAAAATTTTGATAAATATGAAATAATGAACCATTTATTTGTACCAGAAATACGAATGAATTTACTTTCGTTGATCTGGCAAGAAGCAGAAAAAAATGTATTCATTTAAATGAGAATCTAACGATATAAGCGGTTTTCCCGGGAAAAATCTAGTTCCTGAGAAAATACTTTGAGTGGAAGTTATTTTTATGATTAATATTGATGAAATGTTCAATAATAATTAAATGTATCAAAGATAATAAATGGAAAACACTAGGCTAAGTAATTATGAACTTGTATATGAGAAAGCTTGTCTGAGTTACCTCAGACCCCGATTTTAGTAATACACTTTCAAATTTTCAATTTGTTGAGGCATCTTCCCCAAGGGCAAGAGCTCTGCCTTAAATTTATAATTATAACATGCAGAGATAAGTATCATATAATTAAAAGTCCTTAAAATCCTAAATCTGTATAATTACTAAATGCAATACAGTAGAACCTCGATTAACCTTCAGGCATGGGACCAGAGCCTTGACGGATAATCAAAAAGATGGTTAAGTGAGAAAGGGGGAAATTTTTAATTGATTAAAAAACGAAATTTTATTTTATTGAAAAATAAATGTTGATCTTAATAAATAATGAATTTATTTATTTTTTTTTTTTGTTGGAAAAAGTACGTTGATTTTTTTTTTGTTTAAACACACCTCGTAAAAAGATTGAAGTCGGTAAATCGGGAGATGGATAATCGAGGTTCTACTGTACTATAAATATCACATTGAGGTTAGAATCCTTCATGGCTCATCTTATTATATGTAAAAATGCTAAAATATAATTCAATGACCTCAGTACTTATTTTACTTACTAGTACTTATTTATACTTACTACTTACTTTATACTTACTACGTATACTTATACTTATTATACTTATACTTATTTATACTTACTATGTACTTACTAGTACTTATTTTTGTTACATTCTTTAAGATATTTACCCATACAACTATTAATATTATAATGATTTATCCCAAATTCCCAATTTAAATTTGAAGAGATTCCAGACAATTACAGTAGAGTCTCGCTAATCCGGGTTTGACGGGACCGGACCCAGTCCGGATTACCGAAAGTCCGGATTAAACGGAATCAGTTTTAAAATGTCTGTAAAACAAGTTTTAGTTGGGTAAAACTAATAGGTAAAATCGACGATTTTATTGTAAAAATTACTTCTATTAGTTTAAAAAAAAAAACACTATAGGACTGTTCTGTCATCAGTCCTAATATCAAATTAATTATTATTATTTTTTTGAAATGAATTAAATAAAGGCAATCTATAACGCAGGTGCAAGTATAGAAAGAACAGGGAGACAAGCTGTGTTCTGAAATGAATTCGAGCAACGGCTAATCATTTCACCAAAAGTTAAGACACTGTACACTGGCGGCTTGGCGAAATTTCACGGAACTGCGTTGAACCGCCGCTACGTGTTTCTTAAAACCCTCTCCCCATCTCAGTCTTATATAATTGCATTTCCTGGAATACTCTGCCTTTATATCTTCCGCCCTACATTTCTATGGAACCGAAACAGATTTATCGATGTCCTTACTCATTCTTAATTATTCTAAATCTGTTTATTTTAACCCTTTGAGGCCTGTAAGCTGAGATCTCGGCGAACCAAGACCGGGGTTCAGGGCCTGTAAGCTGAGATCTCGGCAAGCCAAGACTGGGGCTCAGGGCCTGTAAGCTGAGATCTCGGCGATCTATTTTTTTTTCTTTTTCGTTTTTTTTTAGGCCTGGAACTGTTTAATAAATGACATTTAGCGCTTTCTTGTAGAGGTCTAAGGTATTACGAAGCTTCTGAAAGAGTTGTATAGATAGCGATGTAGGTAGTTTATGGCATAATAGGGATAGACGAGGCTGACGTCACAACGAGCTGTGGAACTCTAAACATACCCGAACTCCGTGGCCTTTCACCCCTTCTTTTATGCATTCAACCTTGTTTTTCCCCAAGGATTTTAAGGCGGAGACACACCAGAGCATTCGCCCTGAATGAGCATGCGTTTCCGTTCAGCTCGTCCTCTCCATATCTAAGCGATTCGGGGCGAACGCATGCTCATTCGAGGGCGAACGCATGCTCATTCGGGGGCGAATGCATGCTCATTCGGGGCGAATGCTCAAGTGTGTCACCACCTTCACACGTCCTTTTTCTATACACTATACATATAAATTTTCCTTTCTTACCTGACCCTTATAATACCCTGGCATTCCCCACCCTCTAGATTTGTAGTACTTATTTTCCTAGTAGTATTTGAAAATGAGGAAGCAGACTCGGTACCAGTGCGCCCCGTGTAATGTACCATCCCCCCCCCCCCCCTGTGTAATACCTTGTTTCGAGTTATACCACACGAAAATTAATTATTCAATGTAAAAAAGTCTTACGAAAAAAAAAAAAGTTTAACTTCGCCAGTGCCAGTCCACAGCCCGGATCAAATAGGGGAATGGGACTTTTTTTTTTTGGTTTCTTTCATACATTTTATTTTCTGCCTAAAGTTCGAATCTTTTAGTAAAATTATTATCAGGTTGTAATTCTTCAATTTTTATGGTTTACAACATAAAATGTGGAAATTAGAGATAAAAATAAAATGTAATTTATAGTAAGACTTATGTATATATCATTTTATCTTTTTATTGAAATAAAATTTCGTTTATATATTAATAAATAAATATTAAAAATATAAATAAATAAATTTCGTTTAAATATTAATAAATATATTAATATATAGGCACAACTATCTAGAACGAAATACAAAAAGATTTTTGTTCATATAAGGAAAATTGTAGAAAATATGAAGTAAATAGTGAAGTGAGTCAAAAGCGGGATAATTTTTACAATTGCCGACGGCCGGTACATTATACACTTTTTTATACACTTTCGTACTTTATATTGTCTACCCAAAGCCTGAATCTTTTAGTTTTATTATCATTTGGTTGTAATTCTTATATTTTTATGTATTTTAACATAGAATATGGAGTTAAGAAATAAAAATAATAGAAATAACACGTAAGATATAAAAAGTGTTATGTATATATCATTCTATCTATTTATTAAAATAAAATTTCGTTTATTAAAATATATTAATATATAGGCACAACTATCTAGAACGAAATACAAAAAGATTTTTGTTCATATAAGGAAAATTGTAGAAAATATGAAGTAAATAGTGAAGTGAGTCAAAAGCGGGATAATTTCACAATTGCCGACGGCCGACGGCCGGTACATTATACTCTTTTTTGTACTCTTTCGTACTTTTTATTGTCTACCCGAAGCCTGAATCTTTTAGTTTTATTATTATATGGTTGTAATTCTTTAATTTTTATGTTTTTTTAACATATAATATAGAGTTAAGAAATAAAAATAACACGTAAGATATAAAAAGTGTTATGTATATATCATTCTATCTATTTATAAAAATAAAATTTCGTTTATTAAAATATATTAATATATAGGCACAACTATGTAGAACGAAATAAAAAAGATTTTTGTTCTTATAAGGAAAATTGTAGAAAATATGAAGTAAATAGTGAAGTGAGTCAAAAGCGGGATAGTTTTAATGCATGGTTGAAAATCAGTCCGGCCCGGGGGTTCATTACTGAAAAATACACTCCGTCCCCAGGGTACTTATAACATTACAGCGCTCCGTCCTCAAAGGGTTAACAGAAATACCGGGTATTCCTCGTGTCGGAACGTTCGAATGTACACCTGTAAACTATACTAGGAACAATTTTATAAATGTTAGTAGACAATAAAAGCAGAAACCCTGTTAATCTTAACAATTCATAAATCTGAACAGGCCCTTGTTCTAAATTCTGCATAGTTTTTGCCCCATCCGGATTATACGGATGTCCGGACAAGCGGGGTCCGGATTAGCGAGACTCTACTGTAAATTGAAATGAATTCTTATTGCAAACCACTACAACAGATACCCTTGTTTTAACCAAAGTGATCTTAAGTGAGAGATATGTGTTACTGGTGAATGGAGAATGTTTTTTGTAACCCCCCACAGAAATATTTTGATTTACCTCTGAAATAAAACCTCAGAAGGTTATGTAAAAAACTAACTAGTTTAAAGCATACTCATGCTAGTACATGTTTTACAAACCCATTCAAATTTCAATTTAATAAAAATATGTTTAGAGTATAATGGTATATTAAATAGTTGATACTAAATTTACCTTAGCAAGGGCTCTCATTAAAGGTTCATTATCCTGCATACGTCCAGCAGTATCAATAAGAACAACATCTATATTGGAATCATTGGCAAACTTGATGGCTTCCATTGCAATCCCAGCAGCATCTTTCCCTAAGATCAGATATAAATAAAAAAAATCTTATCATCAGAAAGACTTAACCAATCAATATTCCTTACAGATTAAATTATGTATACTTTTTTTTTAATGAATTTTACAAGTTACATAATTTTTTAAAGATATAATTAATTATCTATTCTTCAATTAATCCCTTTAAATGTTTTCCTTTTCTATATTTTCTTTTTGTCTTTAAGGATGATAATTAAAAAAAAAACATTTATTTTGACTACAGTCTTCGCACAACTAGAATCGACGCGTTGACAGCGCGGGAAAAACTAGCAAAAGGGGGGACGAGCCAATGAGAGCTTGAGATTTTCCCGGACAAAAGGTCGGGCCAACTAGGCAAAGATAAATGTCTCTAGTGGAGGGGAGAGGCCCTCTGGATAACAGTATAAGAAGGCTTCGTAGTGGCTTTATTTTTTCCCCCAGAGAGGTTGGCCAATCTGTGTGTCACTCAATTTCCCGCGCTGTCAACGCGTCTATTCTAGTTGTGCGAAGACTGTATACAATAGCCGGTGTGTAGGGTGGGAGGGGGAAATACTAAAATGTTATTTTAGCAAATAATAGCGTATATATGCTGAATAAACTGTGAAACCCTAAAAAGTACTTGCTTGATGCAAGTACTTCCCTGTGATTTTTTATATATTTTTAAAACCTGAGATTTAATAAATAGCAATTGTAAGATAATTGTTATTTTTAGGCCTGAAGATGCCCAAGTATGGACTAAATATAGTTCAAATAAAAATTATTTTAAAAAAAATCATGTTTTTTTAATTATCATCGCTAAAGACACAATGAAAATAAAAAAAGTATAATTAAGAAATGGCAGATTTTAAATAGCAGGGAAGAAAAATCACAGAAATTTGTAAAACAAACTAATAAAGCCAGAACATATGTATTAGTGTTAGCACTAAAATCAGTACTGAAGTAATAACAAACCATATCCCTTCTCATAAAGTTGAACCATTTGCAGTCCACCGTGTTTTTCTGGTGGATGGAGAGCATTGAGATGACGCATGTGAGTTCTAAGCTGTTCAACAGCTCCAGCTCGAAATGTATCACACGCAGCAATCAAGACACGAAGCCCATTCTCAATAAGCCAAAAACAAATCTAAAACATCAAAATAATAAAATTATTATTAGTTAAACAAAAATAAGGTACAGGATGAGTCTTGAATAAAATGCGAGTAATAGTTAAAGACCCTATTGGTGTCCCCATACTTAATAAGGGCATAAAGTACCAGATGACTGCTAATATCAAACAAATTATAAATAAAGTTTATTCTATAAATAAATAACTCATCAAAATCTTAAATGCTATTAGATTTTTTTTTTTAATGCAGCCTGGCTTCTTTAAATGTTGCCAACATATTGAAATAATTACTAAATTTGTTAAAATAAAATAAATTATAAACTGTCATTTTTTGATGTTACCACATTAAAAACAAAATAAACAAGTTTTTAGTAAAATTTAGGATTCTTATACTAGCTCAAATATGTAGGCATAACATAAAGTTATAAAGATGAGGGTTTTTTGGATATGAGTATTTCTGCCACATTAAAATAAAAATAATACAATGTACAATTCTAATTCTTCTGGAAATGAAACACAATTGTAATATAAAGAAACCAAAGTAGTGACAGAAACAATGTTGAAGCAAATGTATAAATACAAATCTGGTTATACTTTTAAAACGATAAATTAATTTAATTGGCTCTTATTATTAACCCTTTCACTGCTAAGGTTGGACAAAGCCATGAGCTCGGTAGGCTAATAGCCTTGAGCAGCCAGTAAAACAAATAACAATGTCTCATGCATAACCTACTCAGCACTTTACCACTGAACAAATAATCTCATTATAGCAGTGAAAGGGTTAAGATAACTGACATATGCCTGCTATTGATAAAAATGAAGTTAACCTTTGCCAAATTGGTAGATTTTCCTACACCATTTACACCACAGAATGCAATAACAAATGGTCGTATGTGTGCCTTGGCTTCAAGAGCATCTCTAAGAATATCCACCCTCCTCCTAGGAGAGAGAATCTGGACCAGTGAATCTGTTAAGGTGCCTTTGACTGTATTAGCAACACTTCCGAAAGTTCCAAGGACCTAGAAACGTTGTAAACAACCATATAGAATAAACAAAAGATGAGCACTACAAGAACTTGTATCACCTCACTATACTGAAATATATTTTGAATAATAATTGATAATGGAGACATACTTTTCCTTCAAGTTTTGCAGCGACTGAATCACAGAGCTTGTAAGCGATGTCAGATGCAACATTTTTACCAATAAGATGATCTTTAAGTTTATCCAAAACTGGCTCCATGTCCTCCCTTGACAAACTCTTACTACCAACCAAACTCCTTTAACAAAATTTTATGTAAGCATTAAAAGTGTAACATTTTAATGACTATATTAGTTTTTAATTAAAAAATATGGCAAGTGAAATTTTTCTAATTTTCTTTTCTCTATCTCAGCACATTTTACTACATTCTAGATATATAATAATCAGAGAAAATAAATGGTTGTAATGGTACTTATGATCTAAAATTACTTATGATCCAACCCTTTTGCATCGGCTTCTTCAAATCGCCCCTCAGGACTCAGGAATATGAGACGCCTGGGGAAGTGTTCCCACCATGTTACTGAACCTGCCGGTAACAAAACTTTAGGCCCAACCTCTTGGAATGAGACCATCCCCACCCTCCTCGAACCCCCCCACACTTTGGGAGCGCATTTGAAATAAGCAAATTACCTTGCCGCACTCTATATTTAAAAATATCCATGACACACACAATTCCATTCAAAAAACATAAATTATCTCTATGTATACAACCAGCATCCACAGTGATAGCATTTTTTCCCCTGACATGCATATCCTGTATCAGCAGCGATAGGATTAAAAATAATCAAGATTATAGTTACAATAATAATAAATAATAATTCAAGCATGCTGCAAATAGTGACTACAATTTATATTGGGACAGAATCATAGATCCGAACCATAGTATACAATTGATCCGATATAATTTTAATAGATAAAATAATTAACATACTCTCAACAAATATAGCCATACACAAATTTAAAACTAATATAACACCTGGCAATATAAGTAAAATATTATGGAAAATGAAACAGTTACAACAGTGTAGCCCTATCATGCACAAGTATCATTCCTAAAATGCTAGTTAACGAAATCAAATCAATCAACCCTGAATCACTTAAAAATGTTTACAAAAATTAAGAACTTTAAACGCAAATTTAATAATAAGAGAATTCTTAGAAAATCCACTCCACTATAAATTTATACAAAATTGAGTAGTATAAAAATTGCCTAACTAAATGTCCGATTTACTTCGGTTAATACGTTTTCTTTTTACATTAAAAAAAACATTTTCGATTGTAGCATTTTGATAAATTCAATCTTATTTTTTAAAATTAATTTCAATTAATATTTTTTCTAATTTTAGAGAAAATGGAAGATTATGGCTAGTACTTTTTGACTTAAAATAACCATAACCTTCCATCATTACCCTAAAATGTAAAACTTCAAGCTGTTTTTTTAAATGACTTTATTAAGATGCATTTTTATAATGTACAGATCCTGTAAAAGGAACAAATCCTGTAAAAAGGAACAGTAAAAAAAACGAAGTAAATCAGACAGTAGCAAATAGTGCAGGTTTACCAAATGGTATCAAAAGAGAAAATGTTATTGAAAGAATGCATATTTTTCCAAAAATTCCCATAACACTATAATTTACTTTGAGCATTTCAAACTAAGTTTTAATTGCTCTGGATTTAGTCCGTTGTTCAGATTAATGTGTACTGAAATGGAATCTCTATATAAGCCTCTTTTTTAATAACATAAAACTTGTAAAAAGCTTGTAGATAATCTGGGAAACCTGCACTGACTTGAAAAGTGAAAAGACGCCTCCAGATTTGTTTTGCTGTTTTGTTTGATTCCTCTGAGGAACATCGCCAATCTCTTCTTCGTCATCACTAGGTTCTTCTTCACTTTCTACTTCTAAGTCTTTAATACTTCCTACCATTCGACCCACCATCTAAAAATAATATATTATACATTTCAATATGCAATAAAGTATCACTAGTAATTAAGGCAATATTTATGCACAAAGAGGAACCATGAATAATGGAATTATATTGGAAAAAGGTATATTATGAAATCACCCTTGTCACCATTATTGCTAGAGATATAAATTTCTATAATAACTTTATACAGATCTATTGTTAAAACTGGTCTGTTCTGGAAAATGTTTCACAAACATTTTATATGATGGAAGTGAAGTAATCTTTGAACAAGCTGATACAACTGTCTAATGTAATATGAAAGCATGCATTTAATGTGAGCTGTAGCAACTGGAGGTTCTTCTACAAAAACCAATTAAGTCTGGGTGTAGGAGTGGTGATTGTGTGATTTTGTTACCTTTTTACTACAGTAGAGTCTCGTTTATGCGGACCCCGCTAGTCCGGACATCCGTATAATCCGGACGGGCCAAAAACTATGTACAAATTGGAACCAGGGCCTGTTAAGATAATTGGATTTTCTGCTTTTATTGTCTATTAAAATGTATAAAATTGTTCCTAGTATAGTTTATAGGTGTATATTCAAACAGTCTAACACGAGGAATACCCGGTATTTTGTTAAAAATTAACAGATTTAAGAATAAGTAAGAACATCGATAAATCTATTTCGGTTCCATAGAAATGTAGGGCGGAAGATATAAAGGAAGTGTATTCCAGGAAGTACAATTATATGTGACTGAGATGGGGAAGGGTTTTAAGAAACATGTAGCGGCAGCTCAACCCAGTTCCATTAAATTTTGCCAAGCCAACAATGTCTAATGTCTCAACTTTTTGTGAAATGATTATCGCTCCTCGAATTTAATATCGGAAGTCAGACAGTTTCTCAGGATGTCCCTTCTATACCTGCCACCTGCATAATAGATTGTCATTTTATTTTAATTCATTTGATATTTGACATGACTGGTGACAGAACAGCTCTTAACTTAAATAGTGGACCTACATTGTACAAGCATGTTTTGGAAGTCATTTTTACGGTAAAAACCTCGATTTTAAGTTTTACTCTACTAAAGCTTGTTCTACAGACACATTAAAACTGATTCCGTTTAATCCGGACTTTCGGTAATCCGGACTGGGTTCGGTCCCGTTAAACCCGGATTAGCGAGACTCTACTGTATAACGATATTTTTAGGTTTTGTCCACAATCAGTATTAAAACTGTGATAACAATTCACATTTTATCGCATAACAATATAAAGAAATGAACTCTTTCTTAAGAAAGGAAATTAAAACATTTGAATGAATAATTTTCAACAAAGCAGCCAAAAATTAAAATATTTATAATTTTCTCTATACAGTCACACCTGAGAACTTTAAATATCTCTGAAAATAATAATAAAAAAAACTAAAATTTGAGAAATTATTGATAGTAGAAATAAATCAAATTATATTTTTATAATATATTTGTTGAGGATAAGAAAAGAACTTCTAAAAAATTTGATTCAACAATTGACACGATGGGAAAACTGGGGATCCTAAATAAATTATTTCCTCAGTTTCCCACCATGTGTGTAAATAGTGATTAAAATTAGCGACAAAGCATTGCTGCATCTCAGTATAAAAAATGTACCGTAGTATCAGCATTGATTTCATTGGCTTCCAGTGGTCTATCTCTTGTCCTCTCTAAATTAGCTAGATCCTTATTAGTACCACCTAATACCCAAATTGTTGGCTTTTTACCTTCTTTAGCAGGTTTTGGGCTTTTCCTGAAAATTAAAATCCATAATTGCTTTAAAATATGCATATTTAAATATAAAACCAGTAATTTAAAGCGATATTTAGCTATAATGTTATAGTAAGAAAAAAATTAAATATAGTTAACCAATGTGATGGGGGATCATTCATCAGATATGTTTTCTTAGTAATGAAACAGTCATATTCTGAAATTTAAAGAGGCAGCCCCCACAAGCAGTTTCTACAATAAAAGACATATATAAGCCAGAAATTAGCTTAACCAAAGCCTCCATCACTAATTTAATTAGACAAATCCATCAAGTGAAATTCATTAATATTTTGTTTCATTCAGTTCTTTTATGAATGAGCATACTGCATATTACTCAATAGCAAGGATAGTCAAAACAGTTTGTGAGAGAGATTAGTGTGTAATGTGTTTTGCAAAGACAGCTTCAAAAAGTAGATTAAAAAAGTTAAATACAGTAGGAGTTCATGACAATAGCAATAGAATAGACTCTACTCACACTACTTTATTTGCAGTCTTTTTTGGATTGGGGGACCCAAATTTTTGTTTCATTTTCTCACGGTTTTGTTGTATTATATCTTCATGGGTCAATTCACCATTTTTTGTCTCTACTTTCATCTTAGGTGGTTCTGACTTAACTGAAAACAAACAAATAGAGCTGATATATGGTTCATAAATAAATTAAAATATTTTATTTACAAATTTCAATAATATCATCTGGCACAATCTAAATGCCAGTGGTTGTTACTTCAAATACAAAAATGATGTTAATATTGGCATTGAAGCATTAAAGTGGTAGTAGAAACAGTGCAGATTGATAAGGGATTGTTTCAACACAGTTGTATTGTGGTTTAAGAAGATGGCAAGAGTAATCGGCAATACAACACTACTTAACATGTACTTGACGGACAAATATTTACTTGGCATCACACAGTGCCAGGGGAATAAACCAAAAGCTTAACATTATATAACAAAAAAGAGTTAGGAGAGAGTGGAAAGTATGTCTAGAACTGTATAGATGCACTCTACAAGGCTAACTGATTAAATATAATCTGAACTGTGGGCCTGGGTATTAGAAAATAGATAGGGGGAGAATGTTCTAGGGCCTTTGTCAGTGCATAAAGGCCACAACTCACAATTACCTGCAGAAATGTTTTAAGCAGTGTAAACACTGTGTACTGTTTCCGAGTACACTGTTTTAAGAGTGTAAGCACCGAGTATGCAATGGTGAGCACAATGTTTTAAGTCAACCACCAAATTGTTCATACCTGGCATCACCAAAAACTTCTTAACTTAATTTGGCAAACATAAATAATATCTAAGTCAGATTATAATTACACAAGATAGTAATAATATAAGATGCTAAAAACTCTTTACTTTTCCTAAAGGATCAGAAGAAAAAGTATTCTCCCATTTTTTTCCACACCAATATAAAGTTGTATTTATTTACCTTTCTGTTCTTTCTTCTTGTTTTCTTTATCATCTCCTTTCCTTTCTATCATTGAAGCAACTGTTTTCTTAGACTTTTGAGATTCTTCAAAAGTACGCATGTGCCTAGGTACCTTGGCTTGTTTCCTGCCCCAATCTTCACATGATTGAAGCACAGACTTGAAATCGTGCTCAAAATCAAAATCCTTCAAACAGATAATGAAAATATTATAATAAAATATTTGCTTATAAAGTAATAAGTATAAGTTATGGAGGATTTCTTGTAATACACTTTTCTTTGATTCATCATCCTTACGACCCTAAGAATGTTGTCCTAACTCTACCCAATAAATTCATAAATTAACAAATATTATACTCTGATAATCAAACCCCGAAAAAGCCAAGTAATATTAAACCCCCTTTCTTCAAGTACAACTATTTCCATCTAGTTTACTAAAGTCTATAGCCAAAGCAATTTGTAACACCTCTAAGCCATGGTGCAAAATTAAGTTCGTTATTAAAAAACGTAAGTTGGACTAATTTTCTGGTGAGGATCAAAAATTAAAACTATGTACCTAAAAAGAATATCTCCCAGGGAAATTGGATAAACTTTTAGTCATGGTAAATGTGAATTGTACGGTACTGTTTACAGAATCGAAGAAAAAAAAATTAATTTTTTAGCCCTAGAATTTTCAATGGACGCTCCGCACCGCTTTCTGGAGGAAAACAACCCTGTTGCATATAGAACAGGTAGAGGTCAAAATCGAAGTATGAAATTCGATTGTACCGTACAATTCACTTTAGCCGCAGCCTTCATTAATTAGAGTACAAAGGTACATCTTTTTTATTGTTATAAAAATTAACAGACTCAAGGTCACAATCAAGGACAAGAAGCCACATAAGACCACAAGCAAGTTTTCAACTAGTATGTACTTACCAAATAAAATCTACGATTTTGCAAATCATTTTTAAATTTGTCTCTGAACTCAAGCTGGATATCGTCTAAAAGCTTATCCACGTATGAAAGTTGCAATATTTTTTGGTAGGCGACAACAAAAACAAGTTCAAATTCATTATCTAACTTATACTTAAGCGTCAAGGAACTATGATCGTAGCTATTATTTCCAGTTCTTTCCTAGAAAAAAATATTAATATAGAATGCAAAATTGAAAAATACCAAAGAGAACAATAATACAATTACTAGCATAGGCGGTCAACTTAAAAAATAGCAATAAGAACCTGCAATATGACAGATTTAATAAGAGCATTAACGGACGGAGCAAACAATTCTGATGTACTCTGGAAGCACCAAAGGACGATGCCTCCCTTGCTAAATATAGTGAACAAGTCTAACATCTTGCTTCGTAGAAAAAAATTAAAGTAACGAGGTACTGCTCAAAACAATCGCACATGAAAACTGACAGATTCATGTAAACACGTCACCACAGCTGTTTATATTAATCATCAGGTTTTACAAGGCCAACAGAAAAAAATTCTAATTTTATTAAATTGTTATATAATGTAAACTCCATGAAACAATAATACAATAATTTTAGGAAAAATAGTAATTTTATTGGAGGTTGTGTCGATCAAAAATATTTATACGTTGTTATTGTTTATCCTTTTTCAACAACAAATTCTAGGGTAATTAGTAATTTGTTTGTATCACTTACTAAAATAACCTTTTAATATAACAATGTCTGAGTATAACCTATTTTTACGCGATAAATAATATTTTTACATTTTCATATCTTTATATCCCAAGTTTTTGTGTTTTTATGTTAATATATTTGTGAATTTTCAACAATTTTTAATATAATCTAGATTTAATAAATTATTTTAAGGTTTATTAATACATGAAGTTTTTTTCAAACCAAATTACTGCCTCAAAATTGGCATTGACGAACATTTTATTCGATGGATATATTAGAAACATCCGAAGATTCTAGGTCAGTTTTTGCATAGTTTTCTTTTATAATTTAGACTTGTATATTAAAAGTGTTATCGTAGCTTGTCCTGCACTGATTTGAGTAAAACTCACTAAGTTATTGAGAAGTAATCAGTTACACGAGTAGCAGATATAAGATTTTATATTTTTTTAAGAAGGCATTTGGAATAAATTGGACTATCAGATAGTGCTTAACTATTTGTTGTAAAATGTAATGAAAGTATGCATCTCTGGACTTTCTTCTCTGGATTCTCAGTGAACCTAAAATTAAATATTAAATCATTATGCGTTTCTGCCCTCTGTTTTTGTGTTAACTGGTCACTGCTGTAACCAGCTAATATATTATATAGTAGAATCCAAAAATTTGTTGTCCAAACGTTTTAAGTGATAATATCCCTTAGTCTTATAAACTGTTTAGACCAAGGGATATTAGCACTTTTATATATAATGTCTCTATGACTGACAGTTCTTTAGACAGAAGAAATATAATTTATCTCCGTATAGAATTAATCTTATTTGGTAAAGTTCCTTTGTTATAAATATTGTTTTAGAGCATTAAACCAAGTGATGGCGTTTAAAAAAAGAACCATCTTCATTGTGTTTTATTTAAACTTTATTTGAAAATAACGTAATCTTTTTTTATAAAAGGTCCAAAATTAATTCGGTGTTGACAAAAAATTTCTAAGAAAGTCATACAATTTCTTTTATGAATATTACCCTTTTTTTCTTCTGTACCAAAGAATTTGTCTAAATAGTAAAATAGTGTTTATTGATAAATACCTCATCCAAACTAAATTTAGTTGGGCTAAGATTTAGAATACTGCAACACACTGTTTTGACTAGTGACTTCGATAATTAAATATATAAAAGAGATACCCCTATTTACTAGATATGCCCCTTCGTCTTTAAAGTAAATGGAAAAAATGTGTTGGTAACTGAATGCAGCAGGCTGTTATTCTATCGGTGATGGCTTTTGCTTTTGACCTTGTTCTGGTTGGAGAGTCGGCACAGAAGCACCAGAAATAGTGATGGTATGGAAGAAAGAGCTCAAATCTTGAGGTCTCAAATTAACATCACTTAAATCAAGACCATGGTAATTTTGAGATAAAAGCATAAACACTGAACCAAAGAGAGCTAGAGTAGGTCAATAGCTTTAAATACCTAGGAGTGATGATTAATGCAGACGGCCAGTTTAAGGGAGAACTAGAGGCAAGAACAGCAGCTACAGGCAGACTCTTCCATGCCAAGAACAGAGGAATTATCAACAAAACGAAGTAAATCAGAAGATGAGGATGACTGAATCGTGGGCATTGATAAATAAAAAAAATAACCTTAATCCAAGAGCAGAGTCCAAGCTACAGAAATGAGCTATCTAAAACCCCCTACACACTGGCCGACACAACTGTTGGCCCCGACCGTTCATGTTGGGGCCTTGCCTACACACACCCCGACTAGACTACCAATCTGTCAGTTTAGTCTGTCAGTTTAGCAGCAGTGCTCAACGTGTCGTGGTATGTGGTTCAAAAATGGTTACATATCTGTCAAAACACCAAAAAACAACCACACAACCAAAGAAAGTGGTGGGGGGGGGGGTCAGTGGTTGGATGGTCCCCACTGCCCAAATGTCGGCCACGACAGAATTCATGCCCCGACAGCGCTACACACCGGCCAAATGTCGGGTCCGACGGTCGTAGCCCTGACTGTCAGGCAGTCATGTCGGCCAGTGTGTAGGGGGTTTAAAGAAGGTAGCAGGCAAGACTAGGAGAGACAGGGTTAGGAACACCAATATAAGACTGGGGTTGGGCATAGTACCACTAATCTTAACATTAGTATAGTATTATCTTAGACGAATAAAGCTTAGACACTCTTCAATATGTCTCCTTTTTAAAAAAAATAAAAAATCATTCATTCAAAATAACCTAGTCTTTGAACAGTGTGTGGTCTGCAAATCTTAAAGTAATTTAATATAAAAATTGCTCTTCCATCTAAGCTACGCAGGAGAATGATTTTTCACTACCGTAATCGATAACTAGTCCCGAATCCAAGCTTTCAATATTCATATACATTTAGACAGTCAATATTTATGACATTAGAACTAAACCAGAATTAACGCTTATAATTATAAAGTACTCAATTAGTACCTGTACCTTGTACAATCAATTCGAAATTCAATTTTTTAAGTTTTTGGTAGTTTTCATACTACGGAAAGTTAAATTTTAATTTAAATCAAATTATAATTATTATTAACTACGGGAAACAGACAGTGAAAAATATCACTGCACAGGAGTGTATTTTTCACTGTCTGTTTCCCGTAGTTAATAATAATTATAATTTGATTTAAATTAAAATTTAACTTTCCGTAGTATGAAAACTACCAAAAACTTAAAAAATTGAATATAAAAATTGTTGAAATTGACACCTTTCTTATTTGATGATTCTTTTATGAGTTAATGGATGGTTAAGGTGTGGTAATGATATAAACAATCAGTTTTTATCCATTGTGAGACATTTCGACCCTTGCATAAGGTAATTTTCAATCATGTTATATTAAATTTGTCCCATTTAACAACAGTAAAAATTATGCATTTTATTTATTTTGTTAATGTCAACTGTTTCCAAAAGTACCACAATTAGAACTAAGATCCCTGAGTACATGTCTCAGTTCTCTTACCAACAAGCTATAAGTAGATAAGAAATCATTTTTCTCCCCCCTGATGAAATATATACCTAATCCCAATTATTAGCAAAATTGTTTCTACAATATCTAGAGGGCTGAAGATTTCAAGCACAACAAATAAAGAAGAGAATAATAATGTAAAAAGTAGTACACACTGTGTATCGGCTTATCTTTTAATTAAATAAAAGTTGGACAGATAAAACTAATTTCTCTGTTGAAGCTCTGATGTTAGAGCACTAGGTCATAAACCCACAAGTCTATGTTTGATTACATGCCCTTTTCACATTTTCTTTAATTATAATTCAGTAATCCCTTGATGTCCATGGGAATTACGTTCCACAGATAGGAAATCACGTATAACTGATGGTAAAGTGGTTTTATCTTTTCTCGGATGATTTGCAAGCTCAAAGGAACCTTTTTCCTTGTCTGATCTTCAAGACACAAGTTCAAGGCTTTTTCCATTCTAACAACACTGGTTTTAAAACTTATTTTAGCAGTAATCTGGGCACTTTCTATGAGACTTCTGTTGTATATTCTATCATGGATAATCAAAACCTCGGATAAAATACCTGCTTATATCGAGGGATAACTTTATTGTATGTTTGGTTTATCTCTAGGTTTTTGCAATGCCGAGAATTATTAGTTGTTCTTCTTTTGAGTTTTGTGACTGTCTTGCTCTATTCTTCAATTCAATTAAATAATTTTAAAATTAAAATAATTTTTTGGATGACGTAACACGTCACCTTATAATATTATTATTTTAATTAACAAGTTTGTTTACTTTTTGATATCTGTCAAGAACATTCCAAAATATACTTATAACTCGTTTAGCATTGTGACACTATTCTCTTGTTTCTTTGTCAAACTTATTTGTTGAATAATCTAAGTTATAAGAGTGATCTTTCTCCGAGTCTACGCGCCACCTCAGGTACCTCCACAATTTCAATTGCTTTATTGTCGTTAGGAACATATAAACTTTAAAATTATAGGTTCATTAACATTAAAGGTCAATGTTGATAAGAGCATTCTATGGAAACAGAATAAGAACATAAGTCAAAATATTTAAATTTAAGATTTTTGTGGAACTCACTTAATATAACTCAAAGAGAAAAATTTAAATATTAGTTATTGTTTTTCTGAAAAAAAAAATTTGTAAACAAAATCAACTCACCTTTCAATCCCAGTGGGTTCATATTATTCTTTATAATCAACTTTATAGACACATTTGGGATTTAAACTCAGTACCACTATGTATAATATAAGAAATCTAATTTAGAGACTAATATATTTACTTTTTTACTTTTCCTCACTACCTATAGGAAAAGTACTGTTTTCACAAAACATTTTTTTTTTTTGTTAACAGTGCACCTAAAGTACTAGTTGTGAAAGAAGAATATTTGGATCCAATTATTGGACGAGGTAAAGGAAAAGCAAAAGTTGGAAAAAAGATAAATAAATCTTCCCACAATACCATCCAAATTGTAGAAGATCAAGAGATTAAATATGAAGTTGAACAAGGTAAGTCAATAATTTTATTATTATACTAGGCATGTTATGTTTAATTTATTTTAAATTTGGTTTATCAACTACAACCAAAAATACACGAAATTTCTAGGCAATTTCTTTAAGTTTTTACTTTATAATTTTTTTAAATTTATATAAATAACTAATAATTTCCTTTCTAAGAATTTGGGACGAACTTACCCTATTTCCCCCTTAAACAAGTTTTAAAAAATTTCTTCTTAGAAGGCATTAATATTATTACAGAGAATTTGCTATTAAATTCAACAATTTTATTACTGTTTTTCTCCTTGGGCTACAAGGAAAACTTAAAAAACTTTACTATTTTTTAATCATTTTTATATTTTATGCAAATTTTTGCCCATACCTGGGTATCATCAGGCCTTTATCTGCGTATTAAAGGTGGTAATAAATTTCCAATCTCCACTTTTAACAAATATATGTTTTCATAAAGAAGGGGATTAACCTTCCACTAAAAATATTCACCAGTTAATCTTTAATACTCAGATAAAGCCTGATGATGCCCATCGAAAATTTGCATGAAATATAAAAATGAATTAAAAAATATTCAAGTTTTTTAATGATCATCCCTTCTAGCCCAAGAAGAAATATCAGTCTGAGGCAACTCAGACAAACTTTTTCATGTACGATTACAAATTACTTAACCCAGTGTTTTCCATTTTCGCAGGTAAATTGAATTATTATTGAACAGAACATTTTATCAAAATTTATCATAAAAATATTTCTCCTCCGTGGGGAATCAAACCCGGTCTCTCTCCGCCCGTGTTAAAAGCTATTTTCTCAGGAACTAGATTTTCCCCCGGAAAAACGGCTTATATTGTTAGATTTGTAAGTTGTGATGCTAGGTGTACCCTGATATAATATTTGTATGTAGAAAGTGGATCCTTAAAGGGTAAGAAGAAATAAAACACTACTACATGTTTTTATTTGGCGACGTTTCAGCTTTCCCAGCCATTTTCAAGCCTAAAAATAATCATAATTTATTGTAAGCATGACAGTTGTAAATGGTTCAGCTAACATCATGTAGCTGTTAGCTGAACCATTTACAACTGTCATGCTTACAATAAATTATGATTATTTTTAGGCTTGAAAATGGCTGGGAAAGCCGAAACGTCGCCACATAAAAACATGTAGTAGTGTTTTATTTCTTCTTACCCTTTAAGGATCCACTTTCTACATACTTAGATTTGTATTTAGATGGACTACATTTTAGAATTTTTTAATCAAAATCATCGGAACCGTTTTCAAGAAATATTTTTGTTTCTAGTTTTTTCTGAGTTTTTGGGGGACAACACCCCCAAATTTGGGGCTAAAATTCATTACTCAATTTTCGCCTTGGGGTATGATTTTTCTGAACATTTATGTTAAATTTCGTCAAAATCGGCCCAATAGATTAGGCTTCTTGCATCTAGACAGACGATAGAGGACAGACAGACATTTTTTAAAAACTACTTTTTTGGACTCAAGGGACCTCAAAACGTTTAAATTCATCAAATTCTCGTAATTGAATTTTCGCACCATCACAATAATTTCTCTTTATTTGAGAAAGTAAAAAGAACATTAAGGGATTAACCAAAGAATAATTTATAAATCAATGATTTTATTTTCAATGGTTTTAACAAGTTTTGATAATTATATGAGTGAGATGACTTAGTTTTTAATTCATAGATGGCCATCATTCTTAGTTAAAAAAAAAGGCCGATTGGAAAATCCTTTCATCTTAAATGTTTATGTCTTAAAAGGAATCTTAAGTTTAAAATTCCATGGTTGTAGCGCTATTAGACCTAGAGGAGCCTTAAGATGGGAATGGCATGGCTCTAGCTTACTGAGTGGATGAACTCTCCTCAGAATTGACTTATTCTCCTTTCTTTGTATATTTATGACCAATTTCGCATTTAAGTAAAATTTGCAATCTTCAATCAAGATAGTGAACCATGAAAATATTTCTTAGCAGCATCTAAGGGCTAAGAGTTATACTTTAAAAAGAGGTGGATGAATAGTAGTTCGACTATGTATCATTAATTTTACTATTTTAGTATATAAAATTGTAAATTTAAAACTGGGGAAAAAAACCTTCTCCAAAATGGTTTCATTTGGTTGATTTTTTATTTAAACTAACTGTAATGTGCTTGTCTTTAAGATGGAAGTGGTGTGGCTGTAGCTTACCGAGTGGTGGAACTCTCCCCAGAATTGACTTCATCTCCTTCAACTTCTCCCACAATATACAATGCCATCAATGGAGGTTCAATTTTTTTTTTTTTTGTATAATTCTGATTAATGGTGTGTAAATCTTTTTACGATAAGAAGAATTTCTGAAAAAAACAATAGAACAAAATATTTTGGTTTATTAAGACTGGTTTTTGTTCTCTAGCTTATTTTTGTTTATTTTTATTTACTTTTTTAGTTTAGATTAACTCTCGGGTGTGCGCAGTCTAATATTGACATGAGGAGGCGCGCACTCCTGATAGGACTTAATCTGTTATATATGCCTACTAGGGATGGGAAGAACGGTTCCTTGAGTGGAACGAGTTAGGTCCAAACCAATAACTAGTTCCTGGCACTAGTTATTTTTGGATCGTTTCAGTTTATGTTCCAAAGAAACAGTTTCTCTTATACTTCACGTATTCCTGAGTTTAATCCAGGATCGTTCCACAATATGTTCCGTTTCTTTATTAAATAGCTCCACTCTCCTCTGACGATGAAAAGCAGAAATAAAATATAAACATTTATAATAATATTAAGATAATTTTATTTACCTTTTTATCTTATATATTTATCTACGATTGATACGAAATATAAACATTGTATCTCTGTTTAGATGCGTAGAAAGTGATTCTTTATGTACTTGTATTCATTGCGCATGCGCATTTCATAATTCCTCTTTTTTTCCGCACTAGTGCAGTAAGAAAGAAGAATTTTTTCACCTTTTAACACACGATTAGCGAGTTTGTTTTCATTTAACTAATTTGCTTTTTGTTTAATTAAAGTAACTGTTTATATCGAGTTTTTAGTGAAAAACAATGAGTGATTTAAGTGATTATGACGAAAATAAGGAGAAAAATACTCCTCCTGAAATAATTAATTCTGCACAAAATGCAACAAATGAATTAATTTTCATCTTTATCAAAAGAGAAATACGAACTTACATACAGGAAGTTTATTAAATATTTTTTTCCGTATTTATTATTAAAATCCAACAATCTTAGATAAAGTGCTTTGCTCGTGTGGTTTTACTACCCTCGCTATCGCTCGGGTGCAAACTCCCCACTCGCATGCAAAAGGCTACTTTCCCCACTAGACGCGTAATGTACTATTTTATATTCATAGAAAGAGAAAGAAATAATGCTTCGCATACTGGAGTTACTCCGAGACTCGAACTCTCATCCCCACTCCATTACTCTACTCTACTATACAAGACATGCACAACGATTACATCTTTTATTTTTTCGTTCCAGCTTGGCTGGATCTCGAACTTGGAACAAAAACGATAGTTTTCGTTAAACGAATCTTCGCGAAACGAATCTTTTACGTTCCCTCCGAGTATGTTACAGTTTCGTTATGTTTTCTTGTTCCCGTTTCCTCTTTAATCAGTTATGTTATGTATTATTTTTGCTTGGAACTTGGAACGAAAATTATCGTTTTTTTGTTCCATGCGAAACGAGTTTTTTACGTTCCCTTAAGTTAGTTGTTTAGTTTTGTTGATGTTTTCTTGTTCCCGTTCCCTCTTAAATAAGTTACGTTACGGATTATATTGTTCCATAATCACTTAAAAGATAAAAATTTTAAAAAAATGGCGTAAGACATTTGTATAGAATTAAAGCAATAAAAAGTTACTAAATAAATAAAAATAAAATAAAATAAAAACTTCAAAGTCATTCCAATAATAACATTCCATGAAATCTTGAAACGATTGGAACCGTTCCAACACAGGAACTAGTTATTTTTATAGTTACGTTCAGTTCGGCCCATCTCCAATGCCTACACATCAGGTAAAATAAATATAAACTTGAAATCATTTTAGCATAGTATTATAAAACATATTTAAATTGATTTTATTATTTTTTTTAAATGATAAAATACCGTTGTTTAGTCTCAAAATTTGCAAGCACAAAATCAGTCAGTCTCAATTATAATTTTCATATTTTTACTTTTTTATTATTTTATTTTTAAATACAGGAACCATATTAATTTATTTTCTATTCTATGTATAAATTTCACTAAAATTTGTTTAATAATAAAATTTAAGTGAATGTGGCACGGGTCCCCTGTCAGGACACTATGGGCACAGAATTGAAGTATATTCACTCACGATGTCATTCATCAGTTCTCCTGATAAAAGCAAGAAATGTAGCTAGAAAAACCCCTAGCTTCCAATCACTCCCATTTCTATCTAAATTTCACAGTTTTATCTCAAATTTAGGCCTTACAGGACCACGTGTTCCCCAGGGTTAATTGAGGAGCCTAGTATCAAAGACGGACATTCAACATTTTTTCTGAATTACAGTTATCGATTGTTTCTTATAGATTTTTGCATCAAAAACGACCAGAAAAGGGGTAAAAATGCAATAATATTTGTAGTTTTGTTTCAAATACGGACAAGTCAACACACGTTTTGCTTCAAAAGTGGACATAACCGAAACAGCCAATCAGGAGGCTGCATTTTACTAACTCGTTCCTATGATGCACTGCGGGCTTTAATCTTAATACCTACTCCTACCATTTTGTCATACATGTTTAGAAAAATGATACCCGAGGGGAAAGCGAGAAATTAATTTTACCTCTAAATTTGGGGGCACTACCCCCTAAGAACTCTAAATAACGTAAAAAAAAAATTTATATCTCCAATATTATTATTCTGACCATTATTTTCAACGTCATTTTTCTTTAAAAACGGACAAAACCTTGTTTTTGTTTCAAAAGCGGACAACTCCACTTTTTAACTCCATTAAGCAGCTAAAATATCAAAGAAATTCACGTTTTCAGTACTTCTAACTATTTTTGAGTTTAATAAGAATCTACAGAAAAAAAATCATTGCTCTAGCACCTGTAGAATTTGAGCTACAGTTTTTCGGCTCTCCTGTAAAATTTTGAAATGTGCTCTTGTCCATCTTTGATACTAAGCTCCTCAATTGTTATCTAACCATCCAATAACAGCATGTGTAGTAACTATATTTGATTTAAGAATTAATAATAATATTTAAATGACTACTTGCATGCCAACACAATACTTAACATGACTACTTTCCTCAGGAACACTAAGATGTTGATATTCTAATATTCTCAATTGAAAAAAAAAACAAAAAAAAAAAACAGAACAATTCAAATTGTTTAATATTTTAATTATTCAATTAATGTAAAAAATATAAACTTAAAAATTACGTGTGACTGAAGTTAAACTTAATATAATTGTGGAAAATATATGGCTTTCCTATGATTAGCACAGGGCTCAATGTTTAAGATTCACATCACGCTTTCACCAACCCAAATGGTCTGTTGGCCAAGGAGTGTAAAGCGCTAGTTTGGGGATCCGGAGGACGTTGGTTTGTTTCTAGTCTAGGCCAGAGAATTCATTATTGATACTCTCACGACTATTGCTCTTATTGTCTAAAAGAATAGGTTGCTGATCACGCTGTCATTATCCACTCATAATAATTACCTTAAAAACTGAAGCTCTCATTTTATTTAAAAATAAATTAAATTTTTCCTCTGAGAAACAGTTAACACATTAGACATGGAAGAAGAAGACCAGTGTCATTCTGGAATTTAATTAGTTTTATCCATTGTTGAATAGGACTTGACTGATTTCATAACTGTAACCTTATGTGTTGAATATAATTTAATATAATGCCTCTGAAAAGGTGTTGAAATACTGTCTGCCAAAATTGTAAATAAATGCCAAAATGTAAATAAATGTTCTATAATAAAATTACAGAACTCCTTTCATGGTAAAAAGTATAAAAATTCTATTCTAAGTATAAAATTTAATTTTTAACAATTATAATTGTAATGACTGATTATGTTTTAATAAATTAAAGCTTAATATTTATGTTCCAGGTTTATGTGTTCTTCCCCCCTTAGAAGTTTACCCTGTAAGTCAGGGACAAAAGCAAGTAGTGCCTTCCACTAATCGCCTCATTGAGGATTCAAGCAAACCTGCATTTTCTTCTGTTAGTAGTTAGTTCATTATTTTCTACTCCTTATTGTAACTTAAGCCTTGTTAAGATATCTCATTAATCAGTTTACTCTTCTTTTAGAACTAGTGATTACTTATTTACCTAAATAAAAATTTCAAGAAAATATAATTACCTATGCAATTTTTTTTTTTTTTTTTTACTTATTGCTTACTAAAGAAGATATTATATCATGGCCAAAGTTGTATCATAATAAGTAATTTCTCTAATTTATTTTATTTTTATCTGCAGGATTAAACAATATTCTGTTATTTTAAACCCAGAAACTGTAAAAATATATTTTTTACTTCTTTCCAAAATTTAAATTTTATTGTGTTATATGTTATTGAATATGCAGTTTTGTTTTTTATAAAAAAAAAGAAAATCAGTTTATACTTGGAGTTATAATGTAACATGTCATGTCAATTCTAATATTTTTGCAGAGAGATGATAGACGAAGAGCCACACACAACGAAGTCGAAAGGCGACGAAGGGACAAAATAAACAACTGGATAATGAAATTAAGTAAGATAATTCCAGAATGTAAAAATGAACCAAGGAAAGGGGCTTTTGAGTCTCAGGTAAATTAATTTTTCTGAGCTTCTTTTATACAATATGATATTGTAACAATTTATTTTTTTAGCATTGAATATTTTGTATTGATAATCTGTTTTAGAGTAAGGGGTTTATATTAGCCAAAGCTTGTGATTACATTACGGAACTGAAAGAAATCAATGAGCAGCTTGCGCTTGCTTTAAAACAGCAAGAACAGCTATCTGGTGATATGGAGGCTATGTCAAGAAAACTCAAGGATATTAGTCAAGAAAATGAAATTCTTAAGGCAACTTTAGCCCAACATGGTCTTTCCCATCCTTAATTTTGCCTCTATAGTGATTATTGATAAGATTTTTTCTTTGATTTTGTAGATAACTAATTCTTGTTTGACATTTGGTTTATTTCAATGCTTCCCTTTTCACAATTCAGTACTCCTATTTTCTGCTATACTATATGTCTAATCCACCAAATAAGCATCCAAATTGTGGAGCTAAGGTGGATTAAGGAGATATATTAAATATTTATATAAGTTCTACTTATATTTTCATTTTTGGAGTTCTTTTAATATACCTCAAAAAGTTTTTTTCTTGAAATTTATAGTTTATATTTTAAAAAAATGTTTGTTTTATTTCGTTAAATTTTTGTTTTATAGTTGTTTTTTTTTCATATATTAATTGTAAAAGTAGGATTCAATGTTAATTGCTGTGCTTAAGTTTCATAAGTGGGTAGTAGATTGGATCGGTTCAAATATGTTTGAGAGTAAACGCCTTATAATCTGTAATAGTTTGTTGAATTTAAGGCAAAGCAATTATTATTATAATAGTATTTTTTTCAAGAAATGTTAGTGAACTCAATATGAATTTGGTAGGCGAGAGATTTGATTATTATGTACATGTTTTGGACAAAGCTATTTTTTTAATACCATAACACTTTAGGGTACTTTTCAGAATTGTTTTATTTGCCTCCTTGATATACAATTTTTTAGTGCAATCATCAAATTTGTAGAAATAAACAATTAACTTTGTAATTGAATTTTAGAAGTTTACTAGGTAGGAGAAATAATGGTCTCTTGACTTGTAACTTTGTCTTAGGAAGAGGATCTGAAGTTTTACAATGATGTAAAAATTATTAAAAAGATTAAATGTTATCAATGGCAATAAAAATATGCTGCAGAGATCCTGTGATTGAAACCTATCTAACTCTATGAATGTCAAATTCCTCATTTTCTGTTGGGTTAAAAGACCTTATATCCTCTTGATATTACAATGTCAGTGAATTTCCTTGCTTTAGAAGCAAAATTGATTGACATACGACAGAATGGAAATAAAAGGTTACTTGCCCAAAGGTGAAATTATATTTTTATTATTGGAACTAACATAAAAACCTACATCTTTTAGCTGTTGTTATTACTCTTAACCCCTTAAGACCAATGTCACATGAGTGTTGTAAGTGTGGGGGGGGGGGGGGGGGTTCTCCATCTTCTGTTGCTTGCGTACCGGACGACTCTCATGTGACATTGACCTAAACAACTTAGTTTAAAAAAGACTTGATGGATATCCATTAGGTCAACCTACTGTGCTACCATTTTACAACATAAATTAGGTAATTTTTTCACTTTATATGAAAGTTGCACTTTCATAAGTCACACAACCAGTGGCGTAGCTAGGGTATTGGGGGCCCCCCCGCAAAAGCTATTTGGGGGCCCCTCGCAAAACAACATTGACGAGCAAAAAAAAAAAAAAAAAACCTCTTCCGTTTAGATCTGGGGCCCCCTCGTCGTTCGTTGATTTAGGGGCCCCCTGGCTCTGGGGGCCCCCCCGCAATGCGGGCCCGCGCGGGCCCATAGTTACGCCACTGCACACAACCATAATGTGTTAATGGATCCAACCAACTTTTAATTAAAGCTCAAATTTCACTGGTTCTGAAAAAAAGTATAACTGTTCAAGATTATTCATATGACTTGGATTGGCAGTATCAAAATACTTTGAGAAATAGTATTTTACCCTTACTTAAATATACAATGTTTGGTTTGGTCGGTTTTATCAAAATTGACCTAGAAAAATATAGAATAGTGGCAGAATCTCTAATGTCGATAGTTTATGACTAACCATTATAATCTAACCTCTTGAAGATGTTTTACTTGGCAATAAAGTGTGAAACATTATATTTAGACTGTAAGTAGTTGTATAAAGAAATAGTTTAAGAAATCATTGTAAGCATTTAGTGATTTTGCTCTTGCCAACTATGAATTGTGTGAGAGTTAAAAGTTAAAAACCCATTTGTTGTTAGTAAGTTATTGTTTAATATTATTATTATTTTATTTCTTTAGTCATTCAATGTTATGGTGACTTGTATTTTTTTTTTTTTTTTTTTTTTTAACTGTAAATACAATTTACACAGATGAACCATATAATAAACTTTGTATTTATAAGTTCTTAAAATTATATATTCAGTTTCAAACAATCTTTTTGCTTATCTGAACTGCAGAATTTAATAAACTCTCCAAGACCAGATTTACTTAATTTAAAAATTATATCTAATTGAACTATTATTATTTATTGCTATATTTATTTTTATAGAGAACATTATCATCTTAATGCAGGTTTTTATTATTATGTAATAAAATAAATTAATTTCTAGTTCATGTTGAGGTTATCTATTTACCTGTTTAATGTCAAAGGCAGAAAGAAAGCTAGTGAAATCAGCTCATTAGTGAAATCTTGTTGTATCTGGACCTTCAAAATTTATTCAAAAGGATTCTGATTATCGGTAAAAGCGTAAAAGATTATAGGTACAGGCCTATTGTTAAGAATTAATTTGCAACTATGCTAAAACTATTTGTAGGAGCTATGATGTTTTTGTTTTAAAAAAGGTATTTTATCAATTATTGTGATTTAGTTGCAAACAATTTTTTTTTATATGTGTGAAAAAAAAAATGTAAATAGTATGAATAAAATGTTGTAGATCAAATGTCTATTGTACCAACTTACTTTAGATGTAATAAAATGTACAAATATAAGTTTTTTATGTACCATCATAACAGTATTTTTTTTTTTTTTTTTTTTTAAATAATTTAGAATTAATAAAAAAGTTCTATTTTCACTCAAATTTCATTAATTTTTAGGAATAAAATTTGTAAAGTGGGACAAACTTTTAAGAGGTGCAAGAGAGTTGTCAATGCGGGATGTCAAGAACTCTGGAACGCCATCTATGATGGTTTGCTGCGAGTAAAAATGCCTGACTGCATACATTCCCATATAATATCTCCAGCTAAAGGGGTAATAAGACGACCCAATTTGGTCTCTAAGGTGTGTAAATTGTGTTCCTGGTCACATTTTAGGGGTGAAACCAGATTAGGCTAGAAAGTTAGGGATGCCTCAGGCCCCTCCTACTTCACTCTACGAACCTATAGTGTAATTCTCTTCGTTGGCCCTGATTTTCTTATCTCCGTAAGGAAAGGGTGGTGGCTCCTGGATGGATGGAACCGGCCAGGCTATGTTCTAAAGTCTTGTTGACTAAAGAGGAGGCCGTAGCAAAGTATACCTGGACCCGGTGACATGTAACGGGCCTGTAATTACACCTTAAAGCTGAATCAAGCTATGAGAAGGATTACCAGATGGATTTATTTCTTGAAATAAGTGGCCTAAAATTGTCCAAAAAATAGTGTGACCTAAAATAATCCACTTGGATTTTTTCTAGAACCACGGGGCACACATTTACATGGTTAGATTTTTATAAAGATATTTTTCATGCAAATCAGCCTGATGGCTCAAAGAGGTAGAACTTAGAGAATAAAATATATAAAAAAATAAAATAAAATATATAAAATAAAAAAAAAATAAAATATATATATATATATATATATATTACTTAACATTTTTCATTCAATTCTAAAGTTAAAAACATTAAATTTGTTTAAAAAATAAAAGTGGATTTTTACATGTATTGTGATTATTAGTTACTATTAATTAATTAATATTAAATAATAGACAGGAGGTGGAAATACCTTGGCATCATGATTTGACTCCAAAATTAAGTTCCTGGGAAAATAAAATGGCAAGCTGATCGAGCGTAAATCGAGGCAATACGTGCACATGAGATCTTTGTAAAACATTGGTTGATCATGGCCCAGTCAACGCCACCTACTCATGACAGCAGTCCAGATAGTCCTGCAATGAGAAGCTGAAATTTGGGCTGACACCCTCAAAAAGAAAAGACTGAAAAAGACTGTCCTCAAATGTTGATTGCTAAGAGGGTTTCTTCTGCTTATACTATACATAGCAATCTTGGTCATTGCCAGGGTCATATCTGTTGATTTTCTTGAAAAAAAAACAACAAAAAAACAGGCCACTGGGGTTTTAATTGTTTTTTTTAGAATAAAAAAAACAACAGATTTTTAATAAAAAAAAAAACTTCAAAAATAAACCATAGTTGAAGCTGGTTCTACTTTCTCTTTGTTGAAAGCAAAGTGATGTTTGTATGTCAGTCTGTGTATGTGTCTGAAACTTTTTTGTCCAACTTTTAACTTGAGTAAAAGTAAAGGGATCATTTAAAAATTGCTCATACTATAGGTTTGTTCCAACCACTCTTCAAACTAGTTTGAAACTGTCTGCTGCATGCGCATTAGGAAAAGAGCGTTCCAACAAAGCCCAAACTCAAATTCTGACTGTTAGTCAGTTGTTCCAACTAGGTTCTGATTGAATTGGCAGCAGGGAATAGTAGTTTGGAGCTTGCGTGAACAGAAACGTAACGTTCCTCTTCATTGATTTGGTTTTGCTCGCCTAATATTCTCCTTTCTCTTAACATGTGTGTGTCTTTATGTATGCCTTTGCAATTCAACTCTTCTTGCTAACTAAAATGTTTTCATATGAATGCGATGATGAATTTTTGAGCATATAATGACATTTTCTAGATATTTCTGAAAAAAAAAAAAAAAAAAAAAAAAATTGGACTTATTTTCCAAGATGGACTTTTGATACTTATATTCCAATTTCAAACAAATATCAAAATAGGATTTATTTCCGCAATATTTCTTTCATTAACTGGACTAAGATTAATATTTGTTCTTTAAAACAAAAGAGCATTTTGAATTGTATCAATAAAAGTCTCTACTATAACTGGCTCACCTCAGTAAGCCCGAAAATTGTGATTTCATGTATCAAATAAACATTTCTAAAATGTGTGCATGAGTTTTCGTCATATTATCCTCTATGAGTATGTAGGTTTTACTTCCAACTTTCCGAAGTTAATTAGCATTATAAAATGAAATCTTTGTGGTGTGGCCCCCTATTGTTGTGCGAGCCCCTAGGCGGCTAGGCCTAAATCCGACCCTGACTTTAGCGACTGGTACTTATCTTCATCAACTATTGACTCATCCATATCTTTAATATTTAATAAGTTCAGGTATTTTTGATGTCAAAGGTAGAGGTAGAAGTCAACACTTAGAATAATACTATATATAGAAGGAGCATAGAATCGGAATCCTAAGCAATTACTGATAAGAGACTGAAGCCAACTTTTGCCGAGAGGTTGTGTCCTTAAAACCAGGCTGCCAACATAACAACACTCATTTTTTTCATTATACTGGAGAAGGTTGGACATACTTTTGTAACTATTCAAAGCCCGCTCACAAACAATCAAGAAGACTATAAGATACCAGAAAGTAAGCTACTATAAAACATTATATTATAACACAATCTGACAAGCTGTCAACAAAGACTAATATTATTCTACAAAGACAAACCCTGCCATTGGTTATTGTTTACGTTTCACTCTGACGTCATTTTTTTCACCTCGCACGGCATGATATAATAAACATTATTCTCAGCATATTTCAAGCTAAAAATAAGATAAAGCACAGTAAAAATATTACAACAAACGAAACTAACTATCAATAATTAAAATTTACTAAAAATTAAATTAAAAAACCGAAGGCAAATAATTTTAGAGTTATGACGTCACAAATTTCAAAAATGAATTTTTAGAACGCGGGTTAAGGGACACAACCAAAGTTGGCTTCAATGTTATCAGTGATCCTCCTTCTATATATTGTATTATTCTAAGAGTCAACATATCAACTCAACAAGTTGTTCTGATAACAGTGCTAAAACCTACCACATCAAACAGTTTGGTTTCGAGTTCAGGAGTGTTTCATAAATTGAAATCACTAATCAACTGCCAACTGATACATTGACCGCACAACATACATGCATGCGCATTATGTTAATCTCGGACTAATTCAAAACTGGAAGTTGGAACAAACCTTATTATATTCCACCCACTATGTTTAGCCTATAGTTTTCAGGTAAATCTGATGCTTTGGGTGCACCTCAAGCACCTAATACATTTGTCCCTCAAATATGAAGTTAATTTTTTTAATTGGACAAAATTCTACTACTAACTAATCATCTAGCCGAACAATTTTTTCCAAATGAGACCGTTTAATGTGATGCATTTTTGATCTGCTAAATGTTTAAATTTTAATTCACTCAATTGATAGAGCAACGCGATACCTTATCAAAAGCTAAATCAAATATTGTTGTAAATGTGCGTAAAACATTGCCTACATCTTCTACCCCTCAGTCCCAAAAGGGTTGTATCAATAGGTTGTTTCCAAATAATCTTAAATTTAATAATAATTGCTTGTCCTCTCACACAAAGCAACTGAGAGAACAAATTGCACTCCAATGAGGTTAACACTTTGGTTCAAGCCAGGTGTCTCGAAGCATCTGGGATTCACTGCTTAGCTCTGCATTAGGAGAGAAATCAGAACAAAAAATACAAGTATTATTAAGTATTTTTTTAATTAAAAATTGTCTTAATTTAATACAAAATGAATCCAAGTAAAAAAAATCTTTGGCTCATTTACAAGGCTTAGAAAAGGTAATAACAAATAAAAAAATCAAAAAAAAATCATAAAACAGCATTTTTTTAAATTTTTATTATTTTTTATTTATTTATTTTTTTGTCAAGTTTTAGGTACAGTAGAGTCTCGCTTATCCGGAACCCACTAGACCGGACATCCGTTTAATCCGGACGGGCCAAAATCTATGTACAAATTGGAACCAGGGCCTGTTCAGATTTATGAATAATTAAGATAATTGGAGTTTCTACTTTTATTGTCTATTAAAAATTTATAAAATTGTTCCTAGAATAGTTTACAGATATATATTCCAACGTTCTAACACGAGGAATACCCGGTATTTTTGTTAAAAATAAACAGATTTAGAATAATTATAAATAAGTAAGAACATCGATAATTCTGTTTCGGTTCCATAGAAATGTAAGGGGCGGAAGATATAAAGGTAGTGTATTCCAATAAATACAATTTTATGTGACTGAGATGGGGAGAGGGTTTTAAGAAACATATTGCGGACGCAGTTCCAAGAAATTTCACCAAGCCGCCAATGTCTAATTTCTCAACTTTTTGTAAAATTATTATCGTTCCTCGAATTTCATATCGGAACACAGGAAGTCCCTTCTATACCTGCCACCTGCGTAATAGATTGTCTTTTTATTTTAATTTATTTGATATTCGGACTGGTGACACAACAGCTCATAACTTAAATAGTTGACCTACGTTGTACAAGCATGTTTTGGAGATTAATAAAAGTAATTTTTACGATAAAAACATCAATTTTAATAGTTTTAACCTAGTAAAACTTGTTTTACAGACATTTTAAAATTGATTCCGTTTAATCCGGACTGGGTCCGGTCTCGTCAAACCCGGATTAGCGAGACTCTACTGTAGTAACATAAGGACAATTTTTCAATGGTTAAAGTATACATTAATCTATTTAGTTTAATTAATTTCTTTTGTTAAAACTGTATGATGTCGTATTGGTACTTCATTCAACAAAACTAAATAGAAAGAAAATGTATTTTTGAAGTTGCCAAACAGAGAAACGTTACTACTTGTTAAGTAACATCAAGTTACAGGGACAACCCTAGTTTCAATAAATATCACAGTGATACTTAAACAGCTCAAAAATTTATTATAAGAAGAAAAGTAAAAAAGTGACTTACTTACAAGTAATATAGAGTTCATATTATGCTAATTATATTAAAAATTGTTTACCTGAATTAGATGGGACTAGGTATGTTAAAATTACAGATAAAATAGAATAAATATATTAAAATAATTCACACATAGAACAATAGTATTCTGTGAAATGACTGACAGAGAAGGAAAAAAAGGAAACAATACCACATAGACAAATACTATGTTATTTGTTCCTCAATAATTAAGATATCACATAAAAATAACAATTATATTTTGATCCAACCATTTATTTACTCAATTCCACCCATTCTTAATTTTTTTTAAATTTATTTATTTTTTATCAATGTTACAGGAATGACCCTACAGTATTTTGCGAATAACTTTTGAGTAGGTGAAAGTATAACTAGACATCATTAGGTTTTCTTGAATGAATTGCTTTAAGCCAGTAATATTATAATAATTTAATCATAATCCAAATTTTTTCGAACTAAGTTTTATTACACTAAATACTTGTACTTATACACTTTGATTAGTGCAAGTGTTTAGTAGTGTCCAACAGTGTTAAGTGCAACTGATTAGGATTTAGTTTTATTTTGAGGAAATTTGTTTTATTTTATTGCACATTTATTTTTTTAATATTTTTTTTGTGGGAGGGATAAGTATTGTTTTGTCGATTTTTGACACATTGTGACAGTTTTTTGACAAATCAATTAAACATTTTACTTTTAAATTGTATAATTTCAAAATAAAAAACTCCTGACATCTAGGTTGGAGTGGGGAGGCCTACTCGCAGTTCCACTAAACAGTGCAAGTCTACTAAACAGTTCACTCGCAAAATTACTAAACACATGGTGTCCAAATGGGTTAAGTGCTTTTCCTAAACACTCACACTTGCACTAATCAAAGTGTATACGGGCCTTTAAATACACATAGAATCTGTTTTTCTGTTGGAAATAATAGTCATACCCAATTATAATGACCCCTAGATAAATATAGTACATCAACCATTTTTAAATTCATGATATTACAAAATTACACACTTTTAAAAAATATTACAGACTAACCTACACATTACAAATAAAAAATACTGACTAGATTTTGAACAAACCACCTTCATGTTTAGGGCAAGATGATGCATCAAGAGTAGTTCAAAGAATGGCTTGACTCAATAACAGATTTAACATTTGACTAGAACTTTAAAGGATGGCTGAGCTCAGATTTTGAGGGTTCAAATCTTAATGATACTGACACTAGCAATTAGTTGTAGATACATAAATGTATCATGTTTATGTTTTTTTTTTTTATTTTATTAAAATATTACAACATATGATCAAGGTTTTGATAGATTTACACATTTTGAGGTCCCCAAGAATAAAAAAAAAAGTAGGTAAGGCGTTTTCCCAGGAAAAATTAAGATATTAAATAAAAAAAAAAATGTGTATGGTAACAAGTAACAATAACTATTGCTAAAAAATAAATGAGTTTTTGGTGTACAAAGCTACTTTTTTGGAGAATTGAAAATATATGAATAATGTACTAGTATGAATTATAACCACAGATGAAAATCTGATTTGGTCATATAATGTTATGAATTTTTTTATAGTATTTAAATTGTTATAGTATGTAAGTTGTTATCTTGTTTTTATAGATTTATTGTAGAAATATATACATACATGTATTTAAAATAGTAAGGATATTAACAGTAATAATAATAATAATAAAATAATCAATAACATTAATTTAATATTTTGTTAAACACATTGTACAAAAAATGATCAATAAAATGGTATTCATTCATTCACTAGTATGAATTAGCTCCGCTGAGATTTGGAGCCAGCAACATGTCCCCGGAGACAATTGTGGGTCTATGTGATACAAGATTTTGAATCCTATTGAAACGGTATTTCTCTTTGAAGCAATGTTGCACAACATTGGCTCAGTCGTGCTTTAGTTTTTAAAGTGTCTTAACTTTTCAAATTTTTCAAAAAGTAAAATGACTGAACTCACTTTGAAACTCATTGAATATCTTAATATTAATAAATTCTTTTGGGAGTCACAAGAATGTTAGCACACTTCAGGGATGAACAAAAATATTCTTCGTTTAGAAATCTTGAAAGTATACATAAAACATAAAGAAATTTTCACTAGCAATGTACCAGAGGGTGATTGCAAGCCTCATGGTTGGCAAAATAAAATTAACAAAATGCATGTTTGTTTACTGATTATGATGTCCCAAACATTTGTAGAAGGTGTTAAAAATCACTGGGTATCATCCTAAAATTGTCATATCCAATACCATTTTTCCAGATGACTATGCCATGGCTCATTAGTAGGACTTTACAGCTTTCGTACCCCCTATTTTTTTGCTTATTTTATTTTTTCCATTAGAATTTAAAGCTAAACAGACAGATTTGGGGTGGCTAACTTCCGAGAGCTTTCGAGCAAAACTGCCCCTTGCAGTGTGGATGTGACTAATTGTTGTGGGACTGTCCCTAAACAGACACAGGACATTGAATCGGGCAGCCCCACAACAATATCCTCCGCAACAACATTCTCCATGTGGACTAGGCTTTGAAGATATACACTTTACTGAGCAAGACTTTTAACATAAACTAAAGTATATTTCAATAATAGTCAATGTGGTGAGGTGTTCCCTTGATTGAGCATTCTAGTAAATGGGTTATTAATGTTAAATCACAAATAATTAGAGCTTTCTGAATAAGGAACAGGAATTCAAAGCACATAATTGTTACAGGGTCCTCACTCTTTTTTTTATAGATAGTATTAAAAAATTAAGCTAGTCAAAGAGAGCCAGCACCTAAGTTAGGGGTTAGACCTCCCTAAAGTGACATCCTGGTTCTCAGCCAGTTTTAAGATATAATATATCCTGCACTTATTAAATTTAATAAGGTTCTAGGATGCTTCAACTTTATAAAATCTTTAAAAAATGGCAAAATGTGAGTATTAGAGCTAAAATTGGATAGCTCAAAGGTAAAAGTTTTATATTCACTGTTACACTTCACTGTTAAAAATATTATCAAGCATTTTAGCATAACCTCCTAACTTATAAATCTTAATTTAAATGAATCGTATACTACAAACTTCAAAAAATTAAACAGCAGGTTTCCAAAGAATCTTCTGAATTTTCCCTGAAAATTAAAATCAAATAAATGTAGTATCAAGTAATTAATTCAATTTTTTTTTATTGACAAGGGTGTAATTTAATGTTGAAATTTATTTATAATAATATTTAGGGATATAATTTTTTTTTTTGTAAGTTAATTATAATAAGAGGATTAGTGTAAGTGTTATCAACCACCAAAATAATTTCTATTAATTGATTTTTTTTGTTAAGAACATTAGAAAATAAATTATAAAACAGCATAATTCTTCTAAGACCTAGTAGTAATTATCAATAGAATTTTTTGGGGAAAAAAATAAAGACAAAATAATTACCTCAACAATTTTTAGGAAGGATCTGTTTCCACCAGTTGGTAGGGTAATGATACTTCTGAATTTCAATTCCTTCTCTAGGTACCGGTAATATGGAAGGCCCAAATTCTCTGAGAGGCAGTGGATGTTTAATAAGCCTTTTAGGAAAGCAGCTCAATGAAGAGTGACCACTACAATCTGGCGGAAGTACTCTTCTCTTCCAACCAACTCTACGCACCATTTTTTGCTAAACAATGATCAGAATATTAAAAATGGCTGAGCAGATAAATTTAATTAGTATTAGTCTTAGATGAACATAGTCTAAGGATGTACTTTGTAACATTAACTTCAAAAGTTACCCTTAAAAATTAAATGTTCCTTGCCTACAACTATAGAATATTTGATTATAAAAAAAATATTTTAGCAAGGAACAATTATTCCCTTAAGGGGAGATTAAAATAAAGTAAAATATTAAGGGTAATAGCTAAATTTAAAATCTGATTCTACGTACCACTGGATCACTTTCAAATACAATTAGTTGAACAGTGGCTCCTGGTAATGATTTGTCAGTCACAACATATATCCCTTCAGCAGAATCATACTCAAGATTCATCATGTTATTTCTGAAAGATCTGACAAGGTATACTTCATCCTTGACCGCAAGCTCTTCATTGAGCAGACACATTTCAATGTCTGATTCCCAAGGTAGGGAACGGGATTGCCGAAGCTGGCCCCAAAGTGATCCATAGCAGAGAAAATGTGTGAGACCGATAGTTGAAAGAAGTGTATGAGTTCTAAAAAATTACCAACAAAGTATAATTATTGTAGTGATATTAAAAGAAAACATTGCTAAAAAGGCGATGTTCAATTAATTTACACCATTTTTTTTTTTTTTTTTTTTTTTTTTTTTAAATAAAAATGAGCCTCTCTCAAGCCAAATTGATTAATTCCACTATTAGTCTAAGATCCGGTATAGGAAATATATACCCTCATCTGTTATTTAATGATAAAGAATATATGATAGAGAATTTATAGATTGATACATTGCAAATAGGTTGCCAAGCTAAATCGCATACCGGTGATGTTAAATGACAAAATGTTTACTTAACTTCCCCTTACTTCAACTTCCCCGATAAGTTATTTATCATTAGCTGAGAGAATTCACCCCAAGGAATTCAAAGAATAAGGGTTGCCTACTTTCTCCTTTGGCCAACTATGGAATTGCCAGGTATAAACAGGTGAGTAAACGTAATTAATATTCCCTTATCGATATAATAGTTATTAAAATCAAATTATAATTATTATTAACTACGGGAAACAGACAGAGAAAAATACACTCCAGCGCTGGGATTTGAACCCAAGGCCTCTATATTTCCGGTATAGCGCTCTACCAACTAAGCTACACAGGAGAATGATTTCCTCTGACGTTAATGATACCTTGTCCCGAATTTAAGCTTTCAATTTTCTACAAATCTTAGAAGTCAACATTAATGACATAGAACTAGACCGAGAAATAACGCTTATAATTATAAAGTACCCAATTAGTACCTGTACCTAGTACAATCAATTAGAAATTCATATTTTACGATTTTGGTAGTATTCATACTACGGAAAGATTAAGTTTTAATTTAAATCAAATTATAATTATTATTAACTACGGGAAACAGACAGAGAAAAATACACTCCAGCGTGTGGTTCAAATCCCAGCGCTGGAGTGTATTTTTCTCTGTCTGTTTCCCGTAGTTAATAATAATTATAATTTGATTTAAATTAAAACTTAATCTTTCCGTAGTATGAATACTACCAAAATCGTAAAATATGAATTTATAATAGTTATTATATCGAATTATATATCAAATGAAAGGTAATTTTATTCCCAATCCAACCGTATTAGGTTATCAAAAAGTTGGTTGAATCTATGGCTGCCTAGATTTTAGATCTAAAATTTAGAATTTAAGGGAACCTAATACTGTTGGATTGGGAATGAAATTACCTTTCATTTGATATATAAATTGATTAAATAACTGATATATAATACTGAAGGGTATATTCATTACGTTTACTCACATGTTTATACCTGGCATCTCCATAGTTGGCCAGAGGGGAAAGTAGGCAACCCTTATTTTTTTAATTCCTTGGGGTGAATTCTCTCAGCTAATGTTTGATTTTCATAAATAACACATCAGGGAAGTTGAAGAAAGGGGAAGTTAAGTAAACATTTTGTTATTTAACATCATCGGTACGCGATTTAGCTTGGCAACCTATTTGCGATGTATCAATCTATAAATTCTCTATCATATAGTCTTTATTATCATTAAATAACAGATGAGGGTATATATTTCTTATACCGGATCTTAGACTATATTATATTTTATTATTTTATTATGGTGTAAAAGGACTTGATTGCATCCTAACTTTTTATATTTATAATAAATTTCCAAATAATAAGGCTTAATGCCACAAAATATGTGTAACACATCTGGTCATCAAATAATAAATTATTTATTTTAGAAGCCAGCCTAATTAACTACATAAACTAATTCAATTATAAGTTTTTGGTAGTATTCGTACTACGGAAAGTTTAAATCAATTATAATTATTGTTAACAAACAGGAGATTTTCTCTGTCAATCTCCCGTTGTTAATAATAATTATAATTTGATTTACATAAACTAATGCAAATCGTAGCAATAATATAATTCAAAGGCAGAAGCAAGTGCTTGACGATAACAGTAAATTTTTAAGTTTGCCTTAAAAAATACAATTTTTAAACGTAGTTTTCCAAAACACAATCTTTTGTGTATGATTCAGTGTAATATGCCATTGCATTAACAGGTAACATTTAAGCACTATCTTAATACCTAGGTATACCAAAAAAAAATTCAAATTCCTTTGATCAAGAAACAATTAAATGTAAGAAAGATTGACCCTTTAAATTAATTTGGATGAGAATATGCGATACTTAATATCTGCAGACTGTAAGTAACTGCTCGCTTAAGTTATTTTCTCTATTATATATTTAACTTATGTGCTTTAAGAACTATTTTCTCGGTTAAAGGAATATTAGATTAATTAATTCCCATTTAGAAAATATTAAGCTTTAGTTCCTGTTACTCATAATCCCGATTCAGGTTCACACGTATCCAATAGTTAAAAGAGTAGTGCTGACTGGTCGAGTATTTTAGAACTCGGCCTAACAAAACACTCCTTTAGTCATGAAGTTCCAGTCATGAGTAGAGTTTAGATGATAGAACTTTACTATATTTAGTCAGTAAACTAGGCCTTTCAACTTCTCTCTGACTAACTTGCTTGCTTACTCTGCTCACATGGACAGGTCCGGGATCCAAGTTTGTTTAAGGACAGGTCAAACAGTAAGCAGACTCTGTGGACTTTAAAATTTATGTCTCCTGCTGACTGATTAGCAGTTGAATTTTCCACAAGACCCGGTCAAACAACTGTCCGCCACGGACTCCGTAGTCTGTAATATTGCATTATCCTAGTCAAAAAAAAGGTGGATGTCCATGGCGGACAGATCCAGTCCAAAGACAAATTTACAGTTGTATTTATTTACAGTTTATTTGCAGCGGACTGGAAGCAACAAGACGGTAAATCTGCACTATTTGGCCCACTAACTTCTAATTGTCCGATTTACTTGCAATTTTTTTTAAACTGTTCCTTTTTACATATTAAAAACGATTCCGGTTGTACCATCTCGTTAAATTCAATAGTTTTTTCGTAAAAAAAATACGTAAAAGCGTCACTTTCTTAGGGAAATGAGGAAGGTTATGGCAAAAAGTACTAATCTTAACCTAAACTAACTATAACCGGTACTTCTTTACTTGGTTACCCACCCTAAGGTGGGTAACCAAGTAAATTAGGTCGGATGTGGCAAGATTTTACTTGGTTACCCACCGTTTGTTTACATTATTGTGTTAGACGTTTTTTTAAAAATCAATTGGCAATCTTAACTTCAAACAATCTTATTCCTTTGGGACAAAGGAATATCACACTTCTGTAATGAAAAGTGACAATATCCGTTAGTCTAACTATCTAGTAAGGCAAAGGGACATTTAGTCCAATGTATTTTAGGACAAAGGAATAATTTACTTGAATTAAAAAATAAATAAATACAATTGGGTGGGTAACCAAATAAAAGAGTGCCCTATAACCTTCCCGTATTTTTCTTAGGAAGTGACTTTTTACGTATTTTTTTGGCTAAAGTTAAAGTGATAATTTAGCGAATTTTATACTTCGATTTGGACATCTACCTGGTCTATATGCAGCAGGGTTGTTTTTCTTCAGAAAATGAGCGGAGCACCGCGAAGCGGTGCGGAGCGGCCGTTAAAAATAATTTGTTTCTCTAAACAGCACTGAACACTTCACTTTTACGTATTTTTTTACGAAAAAACTATTGAATTTAACGAGATGGTACAACCGGAATCGTTTTTAATATGTAAAAAGGAACAGTTTAAAAAAAATTGCAAGTAAATCGGACAATTAGAATTTAGTGGGCCAAATAGTGCAGATTTACCCAGTATTAGAAAACCCGGTCTTAAAACTCTATTTACAGCCTAGATGGTGGAACGCACTGAACTCCTCTCTATTTACATTTATAATTTCATGCACCCATTTCTTTTTGGTGTTACTTGCCTCAAAGTGAACGGAAGAGTCAATTCTTCATCTGAGGAATTACTAGACATACTAATAATAAACAAAAAAGATCAAGAATTAAAGAAATCACGCTGTCCAAGATCTGTTTGACTACCCCAGGCTGCGGCGGACAATCTGTTTGACCAAGCCTTTAGTTTAGTAGGATCGAAATATCTTTTGTTTATCTTGATAGCAAGGGAGCAGGGCTAATCTGCAGTGATCCATACACTTAATAATCGCTTGGTGGCACAATTTCGCTTGATATATACAAGAGATTATGTCCCTTTGGAATATTAACAAATATGGTAATAACCATTTAGAACAAAGGGTTTCATCAATTTGACAAGATACTCAAGGTAGGTACAAACTACTGATTGTTTGTGTGTGAATATAGTTGATCATTTCGGCGACATTTATTGGGCTGCTATATAGTAGTCACATGGCCGAAGATGACCAAGACTGTAATTTAAAAAACTATAAAGTGCGGACAAAAGTTTACTCGACAAAGCTACCAATAGAATAAGATACCTACCTTTTAACCAGGCTTTAGCTTAGAGGGCAAGGCAAAGACTAAGATAAACTAAAGCAAATGTGTAGCGTTTCATTATAGAGCACTAATTGTCAATTACAAAAAAAAGAACATAAATTCTTGTATTCAGCGTTAATCTTCATACAATATACGTACCTTTCAGCAAGATTGTGCAAACCCTCGTGGAATTTTTCAGATCTGTTACAAGTCTGAGTAAAAGTTTTGTTGTTAAGTTTATGAAAAATTAGCCACAATAACAGAATAACTATCACAACTGAAAAACCTGTAACTGCTCTGGATAAACTGAATCTCATTTGAAAAGCAAATAGCATGACAGCATGTTAACAAATTATATAGGTAGTTTTATTCTTAAAAAAAACCGCAAGTTCGATTTCAGTCTGACAGGAGAGAGGTGAAACTGAAACAGTGCAATGTAAAACCGGTGCGGTCGTGTTTTAGTAAACAAACCTGCTCTGTGCTCTGTCGATATTCTAGTGAAACCAAAAAGCCAATTTATAATTTTGTGAAATAAATTACCCGATCTTACTGCTTGTTAATCAACCATACTCTAAAGATCGATAATTTTCCTTACATTTAAATGAAGTATTCATTTTTAACCGCTGTTTCTAAGAAGTAACATTTAAAAAAATATAATTCATTAAATTTAGTAACATACTCTTGACGGTCAACCGGCCTGTTGGTCTAGGGGTATGATTCTCGCTTCGGGTGCGAGAGGTCCCGGGTTCAAATCCCGGACAGGCCCGACTAACTTTTAGTGAAGGAAGAAGATACATGACTATGTCAAGTCAATTAACTTCCGTGTGAGGTTAATTTTATTGGTTTGCATCAAATCAAAATCCTCACAAGAGCAAAAAATATCAAATGTCATCTTATGGCCTTCACCCCGCGATCCACGTGGACGGTCTTCTAGTTAGTTTCTTTCTATCATCAATCATCATCATCAGTGACTTGAGTCAGTGAGCTTTCTGGGCCCTCGGAAAAATTTAGTCGTGGGCCCATGTTTTAATTTTCACACTGAATGCTGAATGTACATGAACACAGTAGTAATTTTGTAGATGATTAATTATCAAATATTAACTATGACATGATACACCCATATATGACCTATTTAGACCAAAAAAATAAGAACGGATTGTTATATTATTTTATTTAATACAAGAATCTGATTTTAAAACATTATTTTATAACATAATGTCTTAAATACATATTAAACGAAAAATCAAACTTGATTTGAAGAAAATTACTTTGAAGAGGAATGAAGTAGGTCAAAAATACAATTAAACTGACTGTAATTGTAATTAAAATATATATTTTAAAATTATTAAACATTTTCTTGATGTTGTTAAAATGAGATTCAAACGGAACACTTTTTTTCCCTAAGTCAACCTTCTTTTTACGTCTTTTTACTTTCTCATATAAAGAGAAAGTAAAAAGCCATCACAAAGTGGTTTTTGTGATGGCGGAAAAATTCGATTTTGAGATTTTGATGGATTTACACGTTTTGAGGTCCCCTGAGTCCAAAAAAGTGGTTTTTAAAAAATGTCTGTCTGTCTGTCGTCTGTCTGTCGTCTGTCGTCTGTCGTCTGTCGTCTGTGCAGACGCCTGGAGCCTAAACTACTGGGCCGATTTGGACGAAATTTGGCATACATGTTCAGAAAAATCATACCCCGAGGCGAAATCGAGAAATGAATTTTAGCTCTAAATTTGGGGGCGCTACCCCCCCCAAAAACTCTGAAAAAACATGAAAAAAAAAATATTTCTCGAAAACGGTTCCGACGATTTTGATTAAAAAATTCTAAAATGTAGTCCATTGGAATACGAATCCAACGATATAAGCAGTTTTCCCTGGAAAAATCTAGTTCCTGAGAAAATAGCTTAAAACGCGGACGGAGAGAGCCCGGGTTCGATTCCCCGCCCAGGAGAAGTTATTTTTATGATAAATTTTGATGAAATGTTCAATAATAATTAAATGTACATTTTAAAACTAATAAATGGAAAACACTGGGCTATGTAATTATGAACTCGTATATGAGAAAGTTTGTCTGAGTTGTCTCGGACCGATTTTTTACCATAAGTCCCTTGTCCTTGTACTTGCAATTTCATCAATTATTTCTCGTATGTTACTATTATTTGGAAGAAGTCCCTTTCACAGTTCATCAGCATTAAATTATTTCAAAGTTCCTGGCCCAGGCGTGGATACAAGGGGGGGGGGGGGATCGCCCCCCCAAGACCACGAAAAAAATATCTATTTTTCATAAATACTATTATAGTTGTGCTTATATGGAATCCCGACTATCTTATTGCCGCCTTTATTTTTTTTTTCAAGCTTTGGTATTTAAAGTAAGGTGTTTTGTTAGGGGAAATGTCAATGTTGGGGTAAATTTTTATGGACCTAAGATTTAGTAATTTACTGTGCTCTTTGACCCTAAACATAAGTTGAATACATGGTGTCACTTAAGCTCCGAAGACACGCTAGCGTAGCTAGTACCTCAATGCTCAGTGTTGCTTGAGATAGAAAAGAGTGATGACGACCCATCTTCAGAACTTCAACACTTCCATCTCTTCCGAGATCAAAACTATCAGGCCTGATATTTTAAAGTTCATATATTTAAAATCTACTATTAATTCCATGCTTAGTTAATTATCATATTTATAATTATAACTATTATCATCAAAGTTTTTCCTTCTATAGATTCTTATTTAAATATAGATTCATATATGTATATTATTTAATATTTTATCCCCGTCTTATAATTTAAATCCTAACCCTCTTACCAACGCCTTCTCAGACTTTATCAACCTGTTCCGGTCAACATTCTAAACTGAATTATTATTTGAATTATTGAATAGTATTATCAGATGTAGTTTCTATTTTTTTTTTTTTTTTTTTTTTTAAAGATTTAGTTTAAAAGTAATATTATTAACTTTTCATAAGCAGTTTTCCCAGGAAAAATCTAGTTGCTGAGAAAATAGCTTAAAACGCGGACGGATTCCCCACCGAGGAGAAGTTATATTTATGATAAATTTTCATGAAATGTTCAATAATAATTAAATGTAACTACTAAAACTAGCAATTGGAAAATACTGGGCTAAGTGTTATGAACTCGTATATCAGAAAGTTTGTCTGAGTTGTCTCAGACCGATTTTTTCATAGCAAATTCAATAATTATATCTTCAAAATCTGCCCAATGAAAAGAACCATAAAATTGTTTAGTTTATTATTGTCTCATATAAAGAGAAAATTTTAGTTTGATGGATTTACACGTTTTGAGGTCCCCTTAGTCCAAAAAAGTGGTTTTTAAAAAATATTGGGTTGTCGTCTATCTATGCAGACGCCTGGAGCCTAAACTACTAGGCCGACTTTGACGGAATTTGGCATACATGTTCAGAAGAATCATACCCCGAGGCGAGAAATTAATTTTAGCTTCAAATTTGGATTTGGGGGCGTTACCCCTGAACCAACATGAAAAAAAAAATATTTCTCGAAAACGGTTCCGACGATTTTGATTAGAAAATGCTAAAATGTAGTCAAAACAAATCTGACGGTATAAGCGGTTTTCCCGGGAATAATTTAGTTCCTGAGAAAATAGATTTTGTTGGGCCTAACCTCGTGCGCCCCAAAACCACTGCGCCCCTGAGCCGGGGCCCACCGGGCCCATTTGTTAAATAGGCCCTGAACCGACATACGGAAGGCAGCTCCCAGAGATGATATCAGCATTGTCAAAAGCTTAAGAATTAATTGAGAAACAGAACTACGGGGTTTTGTCACAATAGACCACTTTTGGTCGCATTGATGAGGTATATGTATAAGCCTTGTCGACCCACTAACAAAATAATAAATTTAGCAAATCTAAAAATTGTGAGCATGGCGAGCTTCTTCTTGAAGTTAAACGAGTATGCTCAATGTGTCAGTGTCAGTGTATAAATTGAATAAAAAATGACCAAATTCAGTTGACATGTTGATATGTCAACATATCAATGTAATATTTCTTTTATCTTGGAGCTTTAACTTTAGTCCAGTCTAAAAATACATAAAAAATAGCTAAATTCGCAAAGCGTGATGTAGTTCTAATTTTTGTATATGTTGTTCGGACCTGTTAAGGTAGTGTGATCCTAAGTTTGCAGCTTCGAAAAACCTGTGCTAGCTGCGTAATAGCTGAAAAACTGAAAAATTTTCGTACTTGTTTTAGTTTTTGCCATATACATAACTAGTAAACTATGAGTTTTTCGATGTTAGACGTTTATTTCTATTTTTAAAGTAAAGTAAATTTTCAGCAGCATAAGCTCAACCAGATCTCTGTACGACCAATAGGTTCCGAGATATGGCACTTCGAAAATTGGCAATGTTTTTAAGAAAATGGCAATTTTAAGTATTTCTCTCGTTTCGGGCCAAATATCGGCATAAAACAGCCCACCTACGAGAAAAGTCACAAGGAATAAAGTTGTAGTAAATTTAATTGGCTTTCTCTTGAGTACAAAAGTCTGCAGGCCTAGTAGTTCAGGTGCAATTGTAAAAATCACAAAAACAGAAAATTAGATTTTTGAAGAAATTATCCAAGAAGTTATTTATAGATAACGGTCGTATTCCGGGACTGATGGAAGTTGCTGTGGTATTTTGGTCTTCTAAAGAAATTAAATTGTGGGAAATGTAATTGGGTTCAAAAAGAAATCGTAACCTAATAATGTCATTGCATGTTCATCACGGATCGCCATACACGGGAGCACAATGGCATTAGATGCATACAATTTGATAAAAGCATTATTATGAACTACTGCATAAATTGAACTGTTGTACAAGTTTGTTAAATCACAAGAAAGCTCGAATGCCCGAAACTTGTTATAGAAGTGGTTCAGGTTCATTACTAAAAAAATACAAATTTCTTTTTTGTTTTTGTTTTTTTACACTGGTAACAGAACTATTTTGTCTACAGGCTATAATTTGTGCTTGTATAAAAGCCAATTAAATTTACTACAACTTCATTTCTTATGACTTTTCTTGTAGGGGAGATTTTTTATGCTGATATTCGCACCGAAACGAATGCAATATATAAATTTTCCATTTTTTTGAAAACACTGCCAATTTTTGAAGCGTCATATCTCAGTAACTATTGGACGTACAGAGTTTTTATTGGTTGTAAAAAGAAGTTAATTATCTTTACTACAACTTCATTCCTTATGACTTTTCTCGTTGATTAACAGTTTTACGCCGATAATCGCCCCGAAACGAAAAAAGTAATTAAAATTTCCATTTTTTGACAAAAATATCCGATGTTTAAATTGCCATATCTCGGAACTTATTGGTCGTACAGAGCTCCGGTTGAGCTTATGCTGCTGCAAATTTACTGCACTAAAAAAATAGTAAGGACAACCAACATCGAACAACGTATAGTTTACGAGGTATATAGCAACATCTGAAAAAAGTCCAAATTTGTTTCAGTTTTTCACCTATTACGCAGCTAACACAGGTTTTTCGAAGCTGCAAACTTAGGATCACACTACCCTAACTGGTCCGAACAACATATACAAAAATCAGAACTACATCACGCTTTGCGAATTTAATGTCTTATTTGACTTGACTACTTTGGGTCGGAAAATACTCAAATTTCAAATATTCATTGAGCATGCAGCAGGTATTTTTTTTTTGTAAAACCTATACTAACACCACTATGAATCCATCCAGCCAGGGGGGTGGCATTCGTTGAAAAATCCCGTGTCCATGATGACGTCACAAAAACTTAGAAAATAGTTCTTGCAATGGCTCATAGAATGCGCTGCTCTAAAAAAAAAATTTAGAAAATTGGGAAATAAGGGAGAACGACAGCGGTTTATATAGGTCGTAGAGAATTGATTTAAAAGGATTGTTGACGGGTTTTTGGTCATTTTTGTTTACTAAATTTTTCAGATCTTACACAGTCGTGTAAATCAGCCTTAAATACATTTTCCAAGTCTTATCATTTGTTTTTTTGAATTCACCGACATTAATTTCCTTTTACTATGGTCAAAAGATCCAGAAATGCAAAATGTTCCAGGCTGCTCTAACACCAATACTTCTCAAAATGTAAGTTTTACCACAAATTTATATTTGTTTTTGTATTTATATTACAAAATAACTTATTCATCTTTATCTTAGTTAAGTTTTAATCAATTTCGTTTTGAAGTTGCATGAAATATTTCTTGTACATAAGTCTTTTGTATTACTATAAAAATTGTTCTTGGTAAATTATAAAATAAAGTAAAACTATGTCAAGTTTACTTCAATACAAATACTAACATTTTTTCAATAAAAGTTATCAAAGTTCTGTAGAGATAAGTTCTCTCTATATAAGTTCGAAGTTCTCTATGTACAACTTTGGAAGTTATAATGTTATTCGACATCTTATTTATTTAGTTAATGGCAAATACAACACTGTCGTGGTGTTCCCCACTGTCGAGCGAATTCCCATTGAAAACTTATAGTTCAATGTCGTGTAGTTTATCGAATTGGCATTACTTTTTTCAATTCAGTGCCCTAGAAAACAATAGGTACCCTACTTGAAAATTTGGTCAAATATGAGAATTGCCCACTCCTATTTCTCAAATGCCGCTATTTATAGGTTAAGGGTTAGTCGAATCGCTATGATAATTTTTTGATCCAGGACCCCAAAAAACATAAGAAACGATACCTCACTTGATTTTTTGTACAACATTTTTTTAAAAATGTTTTCTGATTCATCATGACGTCATAAATATCCTATTTTCAATAGGGATCGTCATCTCAAAGAGCTTGATTTTTCGATCCTAGTTTCATTTTAATGCGTCAATTCGTTTGAGAGTTATCGTGCTTACAAGACATTACTACAAGAAATACACACACACATATACTATGTATATATGTGTGTGTGGTTTTTATTGTAAAACCTATTTTTTCGTGGTCAGGGACCCTTGTAACAGATTTTGCCCACATTCCTGGGTCGAACTACAGCCATGCCAGTGGCCCTCCTATTAGGGATTTTTTTCTAATGGAAAACTTCCGATCAAATATCATGTAGAGCTTCATTTGTTAATTTATTTATTTTTCTTCACAGGAATTGCTCGTAAAATGGCAAGGCGTCAGAGAAGAAATGTCCAAGAACTAAAAATAAGAAATCTGATACTTATGGTAAGTTTTAATTTGATAGTTGTAGTAATTTCTGATAATAGATTACCAAAGTGCGGGTCTGCACTATTAATTGGCACACATACTAACTGTTTTGAAGGTTACGTGATCTCCAAAGTTCCAAACAAATCTCATATGTGGGGTTTTCATTAGTTACCATTTTAAATTGACATAGTTTATATATGTTTCACCTAATATGTAGTTTGACCTAATTTTATCGATGTTATTTATTTAGTTAAAGATTTCATTGGTAAAAAAAATAACAGTTTACATAATATAGATAACCATTAAAATGTATGATTTTTTTAGAATACAAAAAAAAGGAATAAGAAGGAAAAGGTTTAAAATGTAAGCTTCATCAATTATCTGTAAGGTTGCCCTACTGTGGCTTTCATTTTTTTTTACTTTTATTTAATAATTTACTTTAATTTGACACATTTCTCCTAAAGCAATTTTTTGATCTCCAAAATACTTTAGAGTTTAGAGCATGTTTAATTTTGGTGGAATGAGGAATTATCATATCATGAGCAATTGTAGTCATAGACCGTCTATAGAAATGTCTCGCAACGTGTTTATAGACATCTGCTGAGACCGTCTATGGTCTAGGTCTAGCGTCCACACATGTAGACACGTTGCGCAACATGCCTAACTTTGCACCATGTCTACCATTTAGAATGGAAAACCATAGACATGCGATTTTTGGTCTAGCGACGAGACCGTAGACGCCGTTTGTCTAGGCGATGTCTATAGACAAATAGCTAGACATGTCTCTGAGACCAAAATCGCGCATCATGTCTACTAGTGTGGACAAGGCTTAAGATTAAAAGAAATAAAAACATTTGTAAATTTATCATTGAAATAGTTCCAAATGAAGTGTATAACACTTATTATTTTATTTCATGGATACTTGCAATTTACACGTCCATGCTAGTACTAGTACATGTTTTTGTTTTGTTTTCAGAACAACGCTAAAGTTTTCCATATATATATATATTTTTTTCTATTCTTTAATTAAAATAATATCATTAATTTTTTTATGGTTTTCTTGTGTTACAGGTAGAACTAATTTGCTCAAATGTGTGGGAGTTCAAAGATTTATCGTCAAAGGCAAAATTTTTGTAATAATTAATAATTAAGCACAATAAACAAAACATACACAAAACATTGTTACATTATTTTTTGTACTAATAACTACCTATATTCTTTTTGTTTTAAAAATGTTCATGTAAAGAAGTAAAAAAAAAGTTTAATTTTCTCATAGAAAGAGAAAGTATTGTGATTATCTATTATTAAGTATGTGATATACATATATTAAATTATCTGTCTGTAGTTTTTAGTCAGTAAAAATCATAATTCGAGGTGACATCGAGCTAAAACTACTATACATTGTGCGTTCACCTAGTAAATAGCTGATGGAACTGTAATTTATAGTAATAAACTGTTCTAAACTAAATAACAAACTTGAAAAAACTAAATCCTATTTACTGTGACACAGAATAGACACTGAACATATAGTTGATAATAAAACTGATTTACAGAAACTCCACCCCTTCCTACAACAAAGCATTGGACTATCATCGTTCTACTCCCTGACGCATGGCACTATCATCATTTACCATATATCATCATTTATACTTATTTTAAAATAGTTTTATAAGAGGATTATAATAGTTTTTTCACTTTAGTCTTCACATATATCGATAGGTTATCTCAAAAGGCAACATATACCACTAATACTTTATTTATTTTCAAAACATGGACATGGCCTTTTAATTGTTTTCAACTTATTGCAGTTATATCTGCATTCATTTCTTTTATTTTTCTCCCAATTAAATAACAATATAATTTTAATAACAAATCCATCATAAAAAAAACGTATTAACTTTTTTTCAACTAATGACTGATGGTTAAGCACCACAAAAAAATTCAATTTTAAGTATTAAGCTTTAATAAAATTATTTATTTTTTAATATATAGAAAGGCAAAAAAATTTGACTTGACTGCATTCAAACCCCTTTACCCCCTCTCCCCTTGAAGCAAATAATTTGTCTCTTATACTTAATATTTAAACTGGACAAAAATAAATGATGAATTGTTAATTAGTTTATTATTTAATAATTATAATATGCATGTTTTATTATAGTATGCATATTTACAAATTTCTATGATAAAGTTGTAATATTATGTAAGAAATAAAATAAAATGTTGGTAACAAACAAGTAAGTGGTGTGTATTAGGTTTGTTCTTTTCCTAATGTTCTCATTTCATAAATACTATGCTTAGTTTATTACAAGTTGTTACTTTAAATCACTTAATATGCATATATTGTAACTAAATAATGTTTCAAAAAATAGATGTTATAAAAAATAAAATAAAGTGACACTTGTAATTACTAAATATAGTATTTATAAAATGAGAATTTTAGGGGAAGACTACTAGCAACACCTAGTAGAGGCAAAGAGGAACTACATGCGCTACACTCCATCCCCACTCCTGTTTTAGTTGATGCAACGAACAACAGATAGCGCTGATGTCACTTTTCATGAAGGGACAAGAAATCGCGCCAAATGTCAACTCTATTTTAAGTCTATTCTCTATGCACCCAGCTTTAAATTTATTTCTCAATTTTGACTCGGATGATTTTTCTTAAATATGTATACCCAATTTCATCCAAAATCGGTAGAGTATTCACACAATCTACAATCTACAAGTCTGCACAGGCGACAGACTATTTAAAAAAAAAACACAATTTTTTTAGCGTCAGGGCTATTTAAGGGGAACGGAAAATTCTTATATATAAAATTAATAATAGTTTAAAGGAGTATTTTTTTAATATTCAATATTTCATACAGTACACTGGCTTTAATGCTAGAGTCACGCGATACCTAGTTACTCTATACTGGGTCCGGAAACCCCTAAAAAGACCGGAACCTTGGATAAGTTTACAGGATCGTGCAGGGTTCTTCATTTCAGGTTAACAGAAATGCACGACGAATAATCATTTTATTTTCAAATAATTGTCTAGACATGCAACATATTGACAGAAATATTTTGGTCAAATGGGCGTGGGTGCTTCGTTAAACTCTGCAAGCCTCTTCATAATTTGGAGGATTGATGCGGTCTACAAACATGGTGAAGTCTTGTAAGGAGCAGGGATTTGGACAACCTTCTATTTCAATGGTTTCTGGCTTTATATCATAGCTTGTGCGGAAGTAGAATACCTAAAAAAAAAAGAAAAAAAGTAATTTCAATAACACAGTTGAAAAAAGAAAAGCAATAATTATTATTGTGAAAAGAGTTATGGATAATAAAGGAAGGTAATTTATGTACCGATGCTATCGGTATTTGCATAAGGAGACAACACATAAGAGGTATTGGAATGGTCTGTAGTCACAAGACGTTCGGGACCTAAAAAAAAATAATAAAAAAAATTGATAACACGCCACCAGAAATTGCAAATATTGCAACAAGGAAAGTTTATTTCCCTCTAAATCAGGTACTAAAATCTTTAGTGCAATTTTTCTGCCGTTAGTAGATAAAATATTGTATGTAACTATGCAGCAAAGGTAACATTCCTGACTCGTTTAAAGATTACCTGCTTCGGTTACACCTCAGCAGGCACTAGTAGTAATTAACGTTTACCTGCCTCGGCTTCGCTTCAGCAGTAAATTTGTTTAGCCTATCCTCGCCTTCGGCTTGGAACTAAAACGTAAAAACTTGTCAGCAAAATTCCATTTTGCTGCCTAGTAAATAACTATTTCCCTCTAATAAAGTGCTTCTTTTCTAGGAGATACGACAAAATGTTATTAGAAAAAGTTGTTCAGAGAGAAAAACTGAGTAAGAATACAAAATTTAAAAGGCTCCGCCTACTTTGATATATTGCATTATTTACCATTTTTTTTTTAATTGTTGAAGATATTAAAAAATATTGTGAGGAAAAGTTCTTACAAAATTGATAAATTATGCAATTGCAAAAAAAATTTAGTTTACTTTCATTCGTGTGTTAAGATATTTAAATACTTATTACAAGAAATAAGAATAATAACAATAACAAAACACAAATAATTTACTTTATTTTTTAATTTACGTTAAAATATTTAGTTATTTTTTAAAAAACTCACTTCACAGCCTAGTAACATAATATAGATACTATTTTGTAAATTTCCAAAACATACTTGATTATTCGAAACTTAAACTATAACATAAATTAGTTTCTATCCAAGCAGGGCTGAACCCCAGAAGATGAAATTTTAATTAAAAAATATTTAGTCTTTTTCACCTATTCAAGCGTCGATCCGGGGACAAACTGCATAATATTTTAATTTATCTTATTTAATTTATTTAACTATTATTTAACTAAATTATCGCACTAATTAATAATTTTCTTCGCTTATAATTGTTAAACTAATTAATGGAATTTCGTGTTTTTATGTTTGTTTCTATTTTTTTACCGATTCCAACGATATCCTATAAGTTAACAACAAATTTATACTTTCCGTAATTTTTAACCTTCAAAGTTTCAAAACTCAAAATGGCGACCAATATCAAAATTAAATGTGCGGTGGATTTGTATGTCATACAGACGGGCACATGCGTGCCATATTTCAACTCGATAGGACCACTTTTCGATTTCACTTTTAAGTTTTTACTGACTCAGCAAACTGGGTTCAAGCGGCCTTAAATACCCTGGGCGCTACGATGATAACACACATGCATACATACATACATATAGACGTAATGCTGAAAACCTCTCAGGAGGTCTTAAAAACACCCAAAACGGATAATTCAGTTGAAATCTTGAAAAAAAAAAAATGTTTGGGTGAAAACATAACTTTTCCTGTCATAGGTGAGGAAAAGTAAAAAACTTAGGGGAGTCAGAATCTAATGAAGTACCAAAAATGTATGATTTTTGTTCCTTATATTAATCTTCTTTTCGTCGATTTAGGGTAATTTAAAAATAATTTAATCGAATTTATTCATTCTTCAATTGGCCATGAAGGGTGTCACAGAATAACTATTCCTAATTTTCAGAAATTCCGATCAAAGTCAAGGTATTTGCTGGTACCATGAACAATATGGGAAAAAAGCGTACAAGTGTACCCCTCCTTGCAACATGTCGGAAAACGAGAAGGCCCTTCACTCGCAGCGGTGAACGAACAGGGCGTCAAGTCAAGCCACCTCTGGATTACCGACAAAACTACAGGTTGTAGGTACCTTATTGATACTGGGGCTGACCTTTCGGTAATTCCGGTGAGCAGGACTCGTAGGAGATGCTATGAACCTACATACAGACTTTTTGCTGCAAACGGAACCGGCATTCGTACTTACGGTGAAACGCAGTTAACGGTAAACCTCGGATTACACATGGAGTTTTATCATAGCTGACGTAGCGTGTCCAATCCTTGGGGCAGATTTCTTAAGCCTCGTTCACACAATGACACTAATGTCGCGACATTTAATGCCGTGACACTGCTTGACACTCAGCATCTTAGTTATAGTGCGTTTAGTGCCATGACATCTACTGTTCAAACGATGACACTCGGCGACACTAATGTCGCGGCATTGAATGTCGCGACATTAGTGTCATCGTGTGAACGAGGCTTTAGCTCATCATAATTTAATTATTGATCTAAAATCTCGCCAACTAATCGATGGACACACTAAAATTAAATCGCTCTGCACTCTGTAAATGGGTCAAACAGTCATAATCAGAGCTATGCAAGAGGAATCCATCTACTCTCAACTACTTCGTACTTCGTTTCCTCAAATTATGAAAGATTTCTTACCAGCTGAAATAAAACACAGGACTACTCATCACATCAACCTCCAGTATTCGCTAAGGCAAGGAGACTCGATCCGAAGAAGCTCTCTGACGCCAAAGCCGAGTTCGATTCCTTGATTGCACAGGGAATCTGTCGACCATCAGAGAGCAACTGGGCCAGTCCTCTTCATATGGTGCTGAAGAAAAATAATACCTGGCGTCCCTGTGGTGATTATAGAGCACTTAATGCGATCACGATTCCAGATAGGTATCCTCTGCCACATATCCATGATCTAGGACAAGGGTTTGAAAAAACCATATTTTCGTCACTGGATCTCACGAAAGCGTATCATCAGATACCTGTCGAGCCTTCCGACATTCCGAAGACCGCTGTCATAACTCCGTTTGGACTCTATGAGTTCGTGCGAATGCCTTTCGGACTTCGGAATGCCGGCCAAACTTTTCAAAGGTTCATACATAACGTGCTACGTGGTCTAGATTTTGTATTTATTTATATGGACGACGTTTTGGTTGCCTCTTCTTCAGAAGAAGAACATTTGGAACACTTACGTCAAGTCTTCACAAGATTGAGAGAATATGGAATTGCTCTCAACGCTGCAAAGTGTGTATTTGGTAAGCAGACTATTCGTTTCCTGGGTTACCATGTCACATCATCAGGTATACAACCACTACCTGAAAGAGTTCAGGCTATCAAAGAATTTAAACGTCCAGAAACGGTTCAAGATGTAAGACGGTTCCTAGGTATTATTAATTTTTACCACCGCTTTATACCAAACATCTCACGCATACAAGCACCGTTAACAGATCTTATAAAAGGCTCTAAAAAGAAAAAGGATCAAACCAAGGTAAACTGGACCCAAGATTCTGAGCAAGCATTTGAAACTTGCAAGAGTAGTTTGGCAGATGCCACCATTCTAGCGTTCCATGATCCCGATGGACGGATATATTTAGTCACCGATGCCTCTGATACAGCTGTTGGAGCAGCTCTTCACCAAATAGAAGGTCATGAATCCAGACCTCTCGGTTTTTTCTCTTCAAAGCTGACGGACGCTCAACGACGATACAGCGCATATGACAGAGAATTACTCGCTGTGTACTCATCCATCAAGTATTTCCAGCATATGCTAGAAGGAAGACACTTCAGAATCTACACAGATCACAAGCCTCTGACCTTTGCATTCCACCAAAAGGCAGACAAGTCATCTCCTCGCCAGCTCAGATATCTCGATTTTATCTCATAATTTTCTACCGATATCCATCACATTACCGGAAAGTAGTAGTAGTAGTTACCTAGTACTTCCTACTAGACGAGTAGGACGAACCACTTGTTCGAACCTCGCAATCAGGCCTACAGAGGACCCATTTTACTTCCCCGTGGTGGAGAGTTCCAGCTACTTCACACATCATACATTTGTACATTGTACCGCCGAAGCGAGTATGATGTGGTCATTAGTAAGCTATATAAGCGTGCTTCAAAGTGTGGGGGAAGAGGACCCCTCAGGGGGTCCCCTCGCCCTACTCGGACCTCGAACCATAGATACAGATCACATCTCATGACACGGATCAAACCCACTAGACGACGCGGGGAAAGAGAACCTCTCATGGGGTGCCCTCGCCCTGCTCCGTCCGCGATTCATAGTTGCATTCAGTGTATCACGGCCCGGGATCGAACCACGACCTCGAGTTGCCTCGACTCAGTGATAGCTGCACGGTGTCTTTACCACCTCGGCCACCCTGGCTCCCCACATTACCGGAAAAGACAACATAGTTGCGGACGCTCTCTCCTGAGTCAATTCGATAACAACACCTTCTACCAAAAAAGATGAAGAGCTGAAGAAGTTACTACAAGGAACTACATCCTTAATAAGCTTCAACTTACCACCGTACCAAATATAAAGAATCCTCTCTACTGCGAAATAGACATCAACAAGATAAGACCATACGTCCCAAGAGGGTTGAGACATGAAGTCATCCGAAGTGTGCACAACCTCGCACATCCAGGTAGAAAGGTTACTGCTAAATTGGTTAAAGACCTATTTGTATGGCCGGGAATAGAGAAAGACTGTGTCAACCTAGTCAAAGCTTGCGAAGCATGTCAAAAGTCTAAAATTCACAGACACACCAGATCACCTAAAGCAGATTTCCCTCAGTCTAACCAGAGATTTTCAAGCGTGCATGTCGATATCGTTGGACCTTTACCTCAACGGCAAGGGTTCAAATACCTTCTCACATGTGTTGATCGATATACACGTTGGCCTGAGGTAATACCTCTACAAAATATTACTTCTGAAACAGTAGCCTATGCATTTTATTTAAACTGGGTCGCTACGTTCGGCGCCCCAACTAATATTATTACGGACCAAGGAAAACAGTTCGAGTCCAAATTATTTCATGCATTGGCTAGACTTGTAGGAGCTAAAAAGATAAGAAATACTGACTATCATCCAGAGGCAAATGGGATGTTAGAGAGACTGCACCGGCAACTGAAGGCTGCTCTTAAATGCCAAGAAAATACAAATTGGGTTGAAACGTTACCTACAATTTTACTAGGCATTCGAGAGGCTATCAAGGAAGATCTACAGGCAAGCCCAGCTGAACTCGTGTTAGGAGCAACATTAAGATTACCAGGTGACTTGTTCAGTTCTGAAAAAAACTCATTCAAGCTAACAACAACAGACTTTGTGGATAGGCTCAAAAGAGCATTTGAGAACCTAAGGCCACTTCCAGCAATACGCTACGATAAAAAGAAAGTTTTTATTCACCCGGACCTCAGCAAAACATCTCATATATTTTTAAGAGATGATTCGGTGAAGAAACCTCTAACACAGCCTTACACAGGTCCCTACCGTGTTGTGAAGAGAGGAAAGAAAACTTATACTGTCATCATCGGAGATAAGGAAAAGGCGGTGGCGCTTGACAGAATAAAACCAGCTTATTCCCTAAAGGAGTTGGAGGAAATAGACGACAAGATGAAAAAGAGAGTCAGATTTTCCTCCAACTAGAAGAGGGAGGATCCCTGTGGCCAACCTGATTGTTATGATTTATTTGTCACTTTTATAATTTTATTTTTCAGTGTCAGTTTCATTTTTAGTCTGATTAAAACCTTGTATATAATTTTGTGAAATATAGAAGAGTGGTCGTGGAAAAATAAGTTTCATTATTTTAACTTAAGTAACGGGTTAAGAACGGACCAGCCATACTTGTATGGTTAGATAAGCATTTAAATGGGCTATCAAATCAGAATCGACGAAACTGTTTTCGAGAAATTCTTCACAGCTTTTAGAGAGAAGCGCTTCAATTTCAATTTTGCTTGGGGATTTTGCATGTACGTAAAGCTTTGTTTGAAATCGGTTCGGCAATTTAAGCTCTATGGGCCTGCTTCTTTTTTTTGCACTCAGGAGACCATAAAACGAGTAAATCCGCATAGACGCATAGAAATATATTTTTGGCACCATCATAATCATAATACTTTCTCTATACATGGGCGTATCCAGCTCAAAACGGAAGGGGGGGCAGTTCATGATAAGGGGATGGGGGGGGGGGGGGGAATGATAACCAAAGTTAAAATAAAATATTCATTAAAACAAAACTAATTTGTAAACAATAATTTTCGAGGATTAGACGCAATTTGTTTTTAATTACAGCTTCCACTAGTTGCTCCTTGATAGCGAAAACTCATTGTCGGTGAATGCTTAACATGGCTAACCCATTTAACCTGTTTTCACCATGTACTTCTTCTTCTTAGCCATGTTTTGATTTGGCTAAGGGAGCTAAATGAACGCTCGATAGTGCATGTTGAGCAGGTTTGTGAAAGCAATATCAGCAAAGCCTTTCTAATTGCCGGTAAAAACAATTTGCTCTTTTTTAAAACCATAATTATGTCTGGCGCTTCCCCTTTCTCCTTCTATTCCTTCTAAATTGTAAATATTCCTTCTTTCTATTACACTGGATGAAGTAGAAGTACTTTCATTGCTCCAATCTCTCATCTTACTAGGATGGTAACAGTGGCGTAACTAGGTAAGACGCCCTGGAGCAGTATCACCTCGGCGCCCCCCCCCCCTCCTTTCAAAATCGGTGCGTCTCAAACGTAATACCAAATAAATTGTAATAAATACCACAAATATTAATTGTAAAAAATAAAAAATTGTATAGTGTTGGTAAAGGAAGCTGGCGAATCTGCCGAAACACTTATGTACAAAGGTCCTAAGGCTATATAAACAGTGATTGATTTATGACAAAGATTAAACATTATTGTATCATCAATATGTGCTACTCCAAGTCCCCACTTTTCTGGAATACCACAAATAAATATTTAAATCAGAGTTGAGAAGGTTGTGATTTAAAGTTCATTACTCAGATTCGTTTTTTTCCTAGTTTTATTATTTTTACAAAATAATTTTCAAACAATGCCTATTATCTCAAAAATTAAATGAGATAGAGAAATTGGGCTAAGGATCCATTTTAAAGAGCATTAAATAACCTTTCACAATCACTCATTTATTTCCAAATTACCAGCTGCTAAGCATCTTTTAAGTTCTGTTATATTTGAAAATTTCATTTTTTTAAAATTCGCCCACGAAATTCCTTAGTTTTCTACTCTTAATTGAGGGATGTTAGTAGTGTGGCGATTTCAGGAAAACTTCTGCTTTTCATAAGCTTTCAAATGGTATAAATGAAGCTTAAGATCGACGGACTAGTTTTTCGGTCAGGATCACAACCAATTCTTGTAATAATGCAAAAAAGGTTTCCCCCAACGAAACTACAACACTTCCGGTTCTTATAGGTAATTTGACGCTGAACAAAAGAGTTCCTTTAAACATGGATGCGGAACAGCTTCGTTTTCGAGATATTCGCAAATAAGATTATAGAACATTACTTTCGGGCGTTTATCCTTACAATTCTCAAATACTACACTCTTTACCATAATACTCCTTGAAGGAAATCTTGTAGAGAAAAAACTTTTTGTTGACTGATATCAATCTCTGCTCTGTACAACAAACCCCAGATTTTTAGTGAATTTTCAAAATTCTACGTCCCTGTTACTTTATTAGTCAGTACATTAAGGTGATCTTAATCAACGCTCAATTTTAAAGGATTTTGATTGAGAGACCTAATATTAGAGTAATTCGACTCTCTACAAGATTTGTATTTGACAAGATATTGATTGTAGTATTTGAGAATTGTAGGGATAAACGCCCAAAAGTGATGTTTTTAATGTTATTTGCGAATTAGAAACCCGAAGAGTTGTGGTTTCGTTCGGGGTAACCTTTTTTGCATTTGTACAAGAATTGGTTGTGACCCTGACCGAAAAATTTCACGTCTGGTAGCATTCAATCCACCATAATTCAAAAACTAGTTCGTTGATCTAAAACTTTAATTATACCATTTGAAAGCTTATGAAAAGTAGAAGTTTTTTATGAAATCGCCACACTTCTAACATCCCTCAATTAAGAGTAATAAGCTCAGGAATTTCGAGGGTGAATTTAAAAAAAATCGAAATTTTCAAATGTAACAGAACTTAAAAGATGCTTAGGAGCAGGTAATTTGGAAATAAATGAGTGATTTCTGAAAGGCTTTCTTATGCTCTTTGAAATTGGTCCTTAGCCCAATTTCTCTATCTCATTTAGTTTATGAGATATTAGGAATTTTTTGAAAATTTTCGTGAAGCACTTTAAAAAAAGAAATAAATCGATATCTCGAGAACTATTAAGTTGATTTAAGGCTTATAAAATGTAGTCCATTTAAATTAGAATGTAGATTATAGTTATTTATAATTAAGTCATCTTCCCGAGAAACATCTAGTTTTCGAGATATTTATAAAAAAATAAATCTGATTTTGTTGAAAATCGAAAATATATATTTGACATAATATCAATTAAAAGATATAGGATTTACGTACTTTATCAATATAAATTTAAGTGTAATATATGTTTGATTTTTTACAATTGGCTACTCCCCCTATAAAAGTGAAAAAAAAAACTATAAAAGTGAGCAGCACTGAGTCAGCTATTTACAATACATTTGAAGTTAATATGTTAAGGAAAATTCAAATTCAATATTAGGCATGTAGGGAGTCTATAGGGGAAAAATATCGGCAAGTGGTATACGGGGCAAAAAGGTTTATGACTTTATGTCTACTATATATTATGACTTTAATTAAATGTTTTAATAAACAAAACGCAATATTGGATTTATTTAACATATAATTTTATCATCTTCGCACTTCATCTGTCCCCTAAGACCGAGAAAGAGGGGCAGGGGTGAATTTTGTAAGTTGTAGGGGCGCATTTTCTAAAGTTACGGGGGGCGCCGTATTTCGCATTTTCTTAGTTCAGCCACTGTTCATATTTTTTTTCTCTCGGCGTGGCGCCCTTTCTAAGCCGGCGCCTGGAGCAAATTGCTCCAACTGCTCCACGGTAGTTACGCCACTGGATGGTAATTCGTCAATGAAAATGCTGGCGATTTGTCTACAGTATAGAATCCAAGAAGGAAATCAGTTTTAACGTTCTCCGCCTCTTTGGTGAAGTCGTAGCATGTCTAGAGTAAGCTGAATATGGTTGTTGCTTTTGACTATGTCTAGAGTTTTCGATTGACGTGCATTTGCTACGGGTTCCACTATAGCAGAATACATAGCAATTAATGCTACCGAGACAATAAATAAAGATCTGCACGCTGCTGCATGCAATTGATAAGCATGTTTACTGGTTGCTGAAATTATCCTTAAAATCAGGGATGCTTTTGTATTTCTCTGACCACCTAGTCTCACATAATTTTGGAATATTGGCAATAAGCTTGAGTCGTAAAACAGACTCACGAATAAATGTAATTATCTCCTTGATAGTTCCAACGCAGTTTCGAATTTCTGGGATAACGTTTAAGACAAAAACTATTTTAGCAAAATTTTATGTTTTTGACAAAATGGAATGAAAAATTAAACAAGTGCCACAAGTGATATTACTTTTGTAATCTACTCTTCAATACCTTCCATTTGATACTCCACACAAAATTAAAAAAAAGAAAAAATCCCCGTGACAGGAATTAGCCGCCATTTTGGATTCCCAGTTAATCAGATCAAATTGCTAATCTTACTATTTCTTTGGCCCATCAGACCGCATATTTTTTTATATTTTTAGTAACAGCAGAAATATAGTACTATAGGTGGGGGGAAACGCAAATTTTGATGTGTTTTACGAAATGGCGAAGCAAATTAAACATGATCCACAAGTGTTATATATCTTTCATTTAATACCCCACTCAAAATTAAAAAAAAAAAATCGAGTGATTTGAATTATCCGTCATTTTGAATTTAAACCGCTAATAATCTTGAGTTTGCTATATTTTTCCTGTGTGCGCATCAAAACGATCTTTAATACTGGAACGTTTCATGTTTTTTATCTATTTTGATTCAAAAGTTATTGGAACCGTACAGAGTGACAGACTGACACAGGAACGAAACTATAAGGGTTTCTTTTTTTTGTTTTACCAACGAAACCCTAAAAAGAAAGCAACCACATATATATTGATCAGTTTTAAGTATGTTTAAAAATAAATTAATTAAAGGAGGTATTAGGGCATTTAAATACAGCATCAATAATTGAGAAAGTTTTGTTAGATTTATCAGACCTATTTTTTGGTCCATCTTGGAAGGGCCCCCCTCTGGATACGCCCGTGTCTCTATATGTTAAACTACATAACTATATGAAAACGGTAACTCACTTGTACAATGCTATTTGGTGGCAAGCAATGAAGCTCAAAGATGAGATATGCTCCAGTTTGTATTTCTAAGTATGGATCCTTATTTCCAAATGCTCTAAGTAGAGAAATCAATGTGCAGTCGTGTGCAGCCTCTATGTAAAATTTCCTTTCTTCTTCATACGTACCATTAGCTTTCATATTCAGGGCATCGCTTATGTATTTTAGTTCTGGTCCTATTAAAAGAAGTAATATATATTTATAAGTTATATGTGACTAATAATGAGCTAATTGTGACCAACCATTAGCATTAAAATCGGGCAAGTGGTTTTAAAGATATATGTTGGTTCACAAAAATTAAAGTTAAAGACAGACGTTTAAAACGGATTTCGGCCTTGGAATTTTTGAATTCGGAGGCAAAAATAAAAGCAGAAAATTTGGATGGTTTGTCGAAAATAGCCTTCAGATGGTCCCATAATAATTTAAATCGTCTGAACTTATTATATTTGTCTAAGTTGTTACTTTTATTCATGTAAACAATTAAAACAATTTTCATAATTTTAATAAAGGAAGGGGGGGGGGGGGGGTTGAAATAAATTAGACAATAATGGTTTTTAAAATAGCATACGCGAAAGAAGCTATGTATGTGTGAAACCAACTGGCAGACTTTTTTGTTAAATGTTTCTTTGCAATTTAGAAAAAATGTATACGTAGTACGTATGTTCTTAAAGTTTGTAAGTGATTAGCAGCTTTTTTAATTGCTAAAAGGGCTCAAATATTTTGTGTTGTATAGTAGTAGTAAATCATGTTTTTTTTCAAGTAATAACATAACTAGTATATTACAAAATATTTATACATGCATGTTACGTCATGGCTATATAGCCAACTGACGGGCGAGGGGCTTAAGGCCGACGACGTTAGAACAGATAATATTATAAATTTAATTGTTAGATTAAGTTAATAGGGACATTACTTGAATATGAATAATATATATGTAGTTCAATAGTTAAATTAACTAACAAATTTTAAAAGAAAAATTTAAGTACTTAATACATACGATTACTAATTATCGTACCAATAAGTATTATTTAAATATCCAAAATCATAACAATTAAACACATGCATAAGCAATTAATTACAAAATAATAACTGATATAAAATTCCATTTAAAGGAACTACTAGATTAATTGTAAACTAAAAAAGTAGAAATAAATAAGATTAAAACTATAATATTATAAAATAACAAACCTATATTATATCTTGTGCACTGTTATTTAATTTCCAACAATTATTTTTATATGAGATAGCTGAGAAGTTTTTTATGTTGTATGTTGTATATGTATATTATACAAAATCAATGAATGTTTAAGGCAGAAACTCTACTAGTAGGTATTCTGGTTACGAGCTTACCGAAGGTAACGGAAGCTATGTGATCGTTCTGAAGAACCAACATTTTTTTTTTTGTCTCCGTTCCAAGGCATCCGTTCAGACATTGGTTCCTTGTTTGTCTGTCGGTCTATCGGTCAGTCATTCAATTTTTGCGAACCAACATAGTATCTTAAAAACTACTCGTCTGATTTTAATGAAATTTAAATAATAGGCCATAATTAGCCCATTATTTGGTCCCATATAAGTTTCAATCTTCTTCGCCCATTTGTTTCTCTTTCACAAACATAAATTTCTTCAAAAGTACTCTGCTGATTTTTATAAAAATTTGATGGCTTGTCGAAACTAGCCCGCGCTGATACCCTAAGACTAATTTTAACCATCTGTGCTCTTTAAATATTGCTGAATTAATAATTTAATTCATGTAAAAGACGCGAGGGAGCTACGCGCCACACTAATTAGCAGACTATTTTTGCATAAGTTTGATTCACCAACACACATTTATATATTGCTCAACATTATGAAATAGTCTGCCATTTTGTGAGGCACATAGCTTCCTCGCACCTTATTTCATATAATTAATATGGTTTCATGCTTTAACAACCTATTATTGTCAAATTTATTTGATCCCACCCCCGTTTTTTAAATCTGTCAAAATTGTTTTGTTTTTAGGGTTTTGTAGATTCTTCTCAAAACCCTTATGCCGAGGGTGATGTGTCCGTCTGTCCGTCGCTCTTTGGTTCATAGGGCCCGAACCGTTTAAGCTAAAGAGCTGAAATTTGAAATACTGGTGTAACTTTTTGACCCAACCACAGGAAAAATATACAGAAGTTCAAAATTAAATATGCGCATGCGCAATTCGCAAAAATGTTGTAAACTCAAAAATTTATATTTTTTTTAATTTTCGAGTGGGGTATCAAATGAAAGCTGCTGCAGAGTAGGACGCAAATATATATATGCTTTTGTAAATTTTGAATTCCTTATTGGGTAAAAAAATCAAAATATACCCAAAAAACTTTTTCCCCCCCCCCAACCACTATACTTCGGCTGGTCCTAAAATTTCGAAATAATTCATGCTAATGCCTTATTGTGGGGCGATGAAAATTCCGGGAGTTCATCCCAAATTTTAAAAAATTGCCACTTTTGGGCGCGAAAATTTGAAGTGCGCCAAAAATTTTATTTTTTTAAAATTTTGAGTTGGGTATCAAATGAAAGCTGCTGAAGAGTAGGACGCAAATATATATACATTTTCAAATTTTGCATTCCTTATTGGGTAAAAAAATCAAAATATACCCAAAAAAAAATTTCCCCCCCCCAACCACTTTACTTCGGCTGGTCCTAAAATTTCGAAATAATTCATGCTAATGCCTTATTGTGGGGCGATGAAAATTCCGGGAGTTCATCCCAAATTTTAAAAAATTACCAATTTTGGGCGCAAAAATTTGAAGTGCGCCAAAAATTTTATTTTTTTAAAATTTTGAGTTGGGTATCATATGAAAGCTGGTGAAGAGTAGGATTAAAATATATATTTGCTTTTTAAATTTTTCATTCTTTATTAATTTTATAAGTCAAAATATACCCCCACAAATTTCCCCCCTCCCCAACCACTATATAACGGGTGGTCCTAAAATTTCGAAATAATTCATGGTTATACCTTATGGTAAAGCGATGGAAATGGTTTGAAAAAATGAATTTTTCTAGTCGTTATTACCGATGAAAAACATTGTGACCCCTCGGGGGATCGAACCCGGACCCTTGAGATTGAAAAATGAAATCATAATTACATAACGGGCATGCTTAATCTTCTACAAAACCCTAAAAAGTACTTGGACGCAAGTACTTCCCTGTGATTTTTTTACTTGAAAACTATTTTAACAAGTAAAAAATTCTTGCTATTAGCCTCGATCTTTTGGGACGTAAAAACAAAATTTAATTATAACTACCTGCTCCAAGTTTTACAAGTTCCTCTGAGCCTGCATAAGATTGAGCCAAGTAGCTTACAGCAAAAGGTCTTAAATGAAATGGAAAAACTTGTTTAGTCCATTGTGGTAACTTGTAGCCATTTTGCACCTAATAACAATTCTGCGTTAGTTATCTGCAAGTTAATATAATAAATTCAAATAGGTACATCAACCAATTAAAATTGAAGTGAATCATTAAAATAAATGATTGCTGTTAAAAAAAACATAATTGACACACTAAATTACCTGCATCAGAAGAGTATCGTATACATCATAACAAATCGGATAAATGAGTATAATTCATGCCAGCATATTTTGATACGTATTCTAACAATTCTTTATGACAATCAGTGTCCTTATTAAATTTATCAGTTTCTTCATTGTACAACTGCTTAAACTTTGGGCACATATCGTTGTCACTAAGCTGAAAGATATAATTTTTGTACAATTAAATAAGCTATTTGTATAGTAAAGTAAGAATAATTTAATAATTTAATCTAATATATATATATATATATATATATATATATATATATATATATATATATATATATATATAAAAGCAAAAGCAATAAAATAGAGCATAAATCTTATGTATTGTTTGAAACTTACATCACAGACATCAAAATCTCTGACTTTCTGAATAATCGGGTTCCACAAAAAAAGCAGGATTCCAAATCTGTGGCCCTACAGGAGGGTACATACCTGCTGTGAGGCAAGCAGAACTCATGAAGTCCCTATTATATGGATTGTAGGTTACCTCAGAAGCATTCGAGGCTGTAGATTGGGTCTATAAAACCCTGGTATCGGGCTCTTAGGTACTGTCCTGTGTGGTAGAGTTGAACTTTGCCCAACTGAAACAATCCCATCAGTAGGTGTATAGTGTATAACAGTGGGTGTATCCAGTGTATAACAGTGGTGTGGGGGGGGGGGGGGGCACATTCAAAGTCAGTTTAGATTGGGGAGGGGGGGGGGGGGGGGTAATCGTAATGGTAACAAGAAAAGGGAACCTACATATTCAACAAAGCAGCTGCCCCCCCTCCTCCAAAAGAATATACAACTAATAAATTGTTGTCGTGCCCCCTGTGCCCCCTGGATACGCCACTTTATTAAACTAAAAAATACATTAAAAAAAACAATCCCTAGCAAAGCACAGGAATCCAGCTAGTTTTTAAATAATAAAAATGTCATTAGTCATAACAATATGTTAATTATCACTTACACCCACTGATTGCGTTTATCTGTCTGAATTGGAACTTAAACAAAAATAATAGGAAAATATACAACCTTAGCGTAACCATTTGTAAGTTCTTGCAGATAAAAAAACAGGCAGGCAACTAATGAGGATATATTTCAACTTCGTTTTCTATATATATATATACATATTTTTTATTTTTTTTTTTTTTATAGTAATTGGGCTTTAGAATTTGATTACAACAATTTTTGTAAGTACAGTATCAAACTAGGCCGCTTTAAATACAAATAACATTTCATTTAGATGGAAATGAAATGATTATTAATGAGGTCTGGGTGACCTCATTAACAATCTATAAGGCTGCGTAGTCATGATTCCAGTTAGCTGCATTTATATACAACAATAAAATCGGTTCACGTACGGTGCTCATTCTCCGACTTATAACGACATTATATTCGAAATTATTTTTATAAGGAAAGCAACTTATATGGTTTTATTTGTATCAAAATACTACGCATTTAGATTATTATTACATAACAATTATTTTTTAAATCAAAATATTTTGAAATTGGAAAGGGGTTTGGCGTGGAAATATGTATGGGACGTCGCAGGTTTGAATTCTGTAGATAAAATTATTATTATTTTTTTTTTTATCAGGAGGATGGAACAGGATAAACCTTTAACTAGACCACAACCTAAGTTGATGCAAAGCAATTTTATTTTTTTCAATTTATCAGTTTCATAGGTCCTTCTCGAAACCCTTACGACAAGGGTGATGTGTGATGTGTCTGTCAGTCCGTCGATCATTAGTTCTAATCTCCCAAACCATTTAAGGTAAAAAGTTAAAATTTAAAATACTGGAGTAACTTTTTGACACAAAGGAAAAAATAGAGAAGATAAAAATTTAATATGCGCGTGCGCAATTCGAAAAAATGTGGTAAACTCAAATAATTTTATTTTTTTTATAATTTTCGAGTGGGGTATCAAATGAAAGCTGCTGATGAGTAGGTTATATATAAATATGTTTATTGTATGTGTTGTTTTTAATGTTGCACCCTTTATTGGTTTAATGAGTTAAAATAAACCAACAAAAAAATTCCCTTCCCAACCATCTTATAACGGCTAGTCCTAAAATTTTGAAATAATTCATACAAATACTATAATACTATAATGGGGCGATGAAAGTAACGGTGGAATAAACCCAATTTTTATAAATTGCAAATTTTGTGTGTTCAATGAGACATTTTTATTTTTTTAAATTTTTAGTGGGGTATAAAATAAAAGCTCTCGACAAGTAGGTTACAAATATGTATATAAGCTTTCTTAAATTTTGCATTTCTTATTGGTTTTATGAGTTAAAATATGCCCCCCCCCTCAAACCACCCTATAACGGCTAGTAAACATTTTAAAATTTTGAAAATAATTTTATTATTTTCCTAAAATTTAATATCCTAAAATTTTGAAATAATTCATAGAAATACCTTATTATAGAGCGATGACAATCTCCCCTAAAAAATTAAGTTTACTTTGTTGTCATTACCGATAAAAAAAACCCTTTGGGGATCGAACTGGGGACCCTTTAATTTTTGGGGCTTTCCGCCTAAATTTGTTAATATTTTTATTTATTTTCAAATAGAGCAGGATAGGTAAATAAAAAAAAATGTTATTTTATAATATGTATATCTAATATCGTATATGCTTAATAATCTACAAAACCCTTAAAAGTACTTGGATGCAAATACTTCCCTGTGATTTACTTATTTATTTGAAATTATAGTTAGCCATTGTTATTACTTATTTTCTTAAATTTTTATTTTTATACCAGTACAACATAACTCACTGAAAAGAGAAAATCAAGGCCCCATTAAATTAAACTCAACTAATTATTAACTCCACATCTCGTTGCGAAGCACGGGTATAAACTAGTAACGTAAAAATATAAGTAAGTGAGTATAAAACTGAATGTTTTTAGTTGCACAAATTCTACATACATTGCTAAGTTCAGACGGTCCGTTAGGCCAAAATCTCCGGTCCGTGTAAGGGTAGGGATCCAAAGGGAATGATTTAAGAGGCGAACGGCTTCCATGTCTTGAGATCTAAAACAAAAAGGCAACCCTTTTTTTAGGATATTTAGGAGGACACTGAATTCATTAATTATATTGTAAAATCGAAAGCGATAATTTCCTATGCAAAATCAGATTGTTTGCAGTGAGAAGGGTACACTTCATAGAAGAGTAATATGATTATGCGCATACCCATTTCTTGAAAAATTGTCAAAGCTCTTTAAAAATACATTTTTAAAGAAACGCCATATTAAACGAATAACGTTAATCAAATAATGATATGCAATTTCATTAAGGGTACTAAATTAATAGGCTAAAAAGCTGATAAAGAAAGAACAATATATTATATAAAATACATATTCATAATAACATCGTAGAATAAACAGGCCCCGATTAAGCTGCGCCCTGGGCAAAACCTTTTTCAGCCTCCCCCCCCCCCCCCCCCCAAAAAAAGGACTGATATTGGTGATTTCTGAATAGTACATAATGTATTTTCGGGTTACCCCCATGTGGGGTGATACCATATACTGTTGTTAAAATTAGGTATTAACCTGAAATGGTGTGTCCTGTTAATAAAAAAATAAGTGAGGTGTCACGGGACACCCGTTAGGAACGAAGTTTCTTATACCTTTCATTAAATGTAAATTATAAAATCACACTGCTAAGTATACGATACTAACTACTTATACATGGCGGAGTTAGAAAAGAGACAAAATTAAAAGTAATTAGCGTAGTTAAGGGAAAATTAAAAAAAAAATTAACCATCGAAGTCTTGTAACAAATATGTTTTTAATATTGAGAAAAAAGTTATTAATGATGAGTTGATAGTAGTACAGTCCTGTTCCCTGCCTACCCGGCACTCAATTTAAGATATTATAAAATATATCACTTCACAACACAAAAACTTCTGCTTGTAGCATGTTGAAATTTTACATGCCTATTTCAATTGTACTTTAGATGATGTTTCTTTAAAATCGTTACATATGTTAGAACGTAAACAAAAACGTAAAGATATCGGAAAAAACGTTGTTTTCTCTATTTTAAACGTTTAGGCCGCTTTAATAGTTTTAGCAATCTTAAACACTTCATAGCGGTGTCGGTGTCGGTTTTACTTACATACTTACATTTGAAGCTTACGTTTAAATTGCCCGCGAACGCTTGGGTGGATAACGTCGTCCAACGAACTTGTCCTGGGCATTGATAAAATGAACATGTGTACCAAATTTTAACTAAATCGGTATCGGTTAGTTTTTACTCAAGTATATCGTCATCGGCCGATTTCGTGACGGACGGTTTTGTGACGGTCGTTTTTTTTTCGGATTCACTCCCGAGCTCCAAACGCTATAATGTGCCAAAAGGAACTTCGTTCCAAAAATTAGTAGGCCTATATTCCTTATCTAAATAATATTAATTTTTTATAACTATGTTTTTAGTGCAAACAGCAAACATACATGAACATAATTTTAAAGGTACCCGTTTGCATGCCTAATTTTTGAAGTGTAAAATCAATTTGTTTTTAATAAATAAACACTTTAATTAAAATTGTGGCAGAAAATTTTCCGCCCCCCAGAAATTGCCGCCCTGGGCTATTGCCCAGTCTGCCCATTGGTAAATTGAGGCCTGAGAATGAAAAAATTTTAAGATATATTATTAGACATTCAAACTTGAAAGCTAGTTGACGCCATTTTACATCAATTAATACGTGATTATGCAAGTTTTTTTTATCATAAACTAAAACTTTAACATAGTACAATATTTTACTAAATGAATACAGTAATAAAACATGTGATATATCAAAACGTTAACTATTATAATTAAAATGGCAGCTCTACTACCACTAAAAATAAATCATTACTATCAATAGCGAACTTTAAATGTCGTAAAGCAATAAATGTAGTTGATAAAATTAAACGAGGGAATAAAACAAATCGGAAATATCAAATTAAACAATTAATTGATTCTAACACATTGATAAAAGCTGTTAAACTTGATTTTTATAATGACACATCATCCAAATATCACAAAATAAAATTGTTCTAATTATTGTTTAAAATTCTGTCGATAGGATGAAAAATAAGAACCTTCATTTAATTTTCAGTGAAAGCCTGAAAATTAATTTAAAAATAATTAATTTGGCCCTGGGCGACCGCCCAGGGCCCCGCGCCTTGGAGGGCCCCGCACCATAGAAAATTAAAATAAAATACTTATTATTTTATTTACTTATTATTATTACAGGCAAATTTATAGTTCATAGTGAAGATTGTCCGCGGGTGTGTCATGTACAAAACATGAAATATTAGAATTATAAAATTCAGTCCAATTTAGTTTACATGGTAGAGCCTAATACCTAACTAACTTTTCGCGGGGCCCCTCACTATAAAAAAGTCAAATAAATAAATTATAAAATATAGATTAATTATTTTTATGTTTAAGTTAGCCCGCGGGGCCCCGCTCCATATAAAATTAAGTGAGTTAACATCCTAATGTTTTCTCACCCTCCCCCTTTTCAAAATGATGACGATTGTTTTATTTATTCTGTTGGGTAAATCTTCATTATGTGCCCCACCTATATCTAAACGTCCAATTTAATTAGGGTTTTTTCAAACTGTTTTTTTTACATTACAAAAACAATTTCGGTTGTAGCATCTCGATAAATTAAATTTTTTTTAATTTTAGGGAAAAGTATGGAAGGTTATGGTAAGTTTAGGTTGAGTTTAGTACATTTTGACCTGACCTAACAATAATCTTCTATCATTACCCTATAAAACGTGACAATTCGTGTATTTTGTTTAAAACAAATAAATAAAACACTGAATTTATCGAGGTACTACATAACCTTAATCGTTTGAAAATGTACAGAAATATGTAAAAAAGACAAATCCTGTAAAAAGGAATAGTAAAAAGAAAACTAAGTATATCGGACAGTACGAAATAATTTGGCCAATTAGTGCAGTTTTACCAATTGATCTCAAAGAGAAACTTCACCCGAGAGATGCATAAAAACGCTGTTTTGAGAGGTCATATTTACAAAATTTTCCGGGGGAGGACTCCCGGACCCCCCTTAAAATGTGTCTTTGAAAATTAAACTAAAAACTCGGCATTAAAATGAAAAGTTATAAGCTGAGAATATGAATTCTGGGAGTAAATTTAAAGTGCTCGAGTGTATAGATTTTAAATTATAGGACTGATCACAAATAACACAGCTTAACATTTTATTTACAATGATAATTTATAATTTAACCATAAAACCCAAAATATCATGAAGAAGAATAAATAGTTAAGTATAACAGAACTTAATTATTACAATAAAAATGTTTCTTTTCGATTACGTTTGCAAAGAAAATGATGATTAGTTGAAAACTATATAATTTGAGGGGTTTATGTTCAAATAATATGTTAGATTAAAATCATGAGCATAATTGTAATTATTTTAAACGTTTTAAATTATTTTGAGAGCAAAAACGTTTGACTGCCCGGCCCTAAGTGAAGGGAATTAGCCATCAAGTTATACGTGGTTTATTATTAAGTTACTTTATTGTTTTTTATCAGCAATCCCCGCTCTATCCTAGGGGCCCCGCCATTTTGTCTCGTCCAGGGCCCCACAAGATCTAGATCCGCCACTGGCAAAAATGTTTGCAGACAGACCGGCGGACAGAAATGAAAGCAAAAATATTCGTCTTAAACGGATTTCTGTCAAATAATGTTATAATTCGGAGATTAAAAAAAAAATCCTCATAATGATCACAATGCCTCTGTCTCTGTCACTTTCAGAGCTCAAAAAGTAAGTTCTTAAAATGAAATTCTTATTAATAAATAATCTTTAGTTTATTGTACACTTGATAAAAAAGAAGGTTTTGACTTTTTTTTAATTGACAGTTTAAATTAAAAATAAAAACAAAAAAACTTACCACGGCTACAAATTTCAGTGTGTATTTTGACACAGGGGATAACGTTGGCGCGAATTTATGTTGAACGGAGCTGTGGACAACTAGCAGTAAAAGCGAGGTCTGGATTACTGCCGACAGCAAAGCCATGACGAGCAGTGGCCCACCTGCGGACTTGGAAATGCCTGGACGACCTTGAGAAAGTTACATATTTATCTTACCCTTACCATGTTGTGCTGCTAAAACAAATATTGAATGATCAATTAGTCATAATAATTATACTAATAATATAATCAATCAACTGTTGATAAAGATTTTTTTGAATCTTGTAATCATTATCTCTTACAATTGTTCAAGAATTAAATTCTTATCTGATAAAGTAGTGCAATGTTTTGACAATAAGATCAGCTCCATCAGCTTGGAGTTATATCTGAGGAGAGGTAGTGATCAAATATGATCATATGACATGTTTTTTTTCTTATTCTCATGAAATGCTTTTGATAGCATTATTCGATTTTAAGTTAAGTGTAAGTGGTGTTTTAAACGTAATCTTCTATTTGTACTATACAAGCAATTCTACCAGCATCAGAACTTAAGGGTTGAATTATGTACAAATTATTTTTTCGTATGTTTCTACGATGATCTTGTATACGTACAAGTGATAATATTATAGTAAGTCAGATTGAAAAATACTATGCTTTGCTCTTCCTGGAAAATTAGTATTTTATTTTAAAATGCTTACACTTACGGTATTTTACAAAATAACATCGTACACTCCGTGGCGAAGCACGGGAATCCACCCAGTATATATATATAAATATATATATATATTATATATATATATATATATTAATGTCAGAGTATCAACAGGGCTCAATTCAACAAAAAAGACCCTTTTATTTTTTACTTCGCCTCGATTTTCCTCTTAGGGGACTAATTTCAGAACACCCTTTCTTGGAAGAAATATCTTAGAATTCAATGATTTATTTGAAACCATTTCAAAAAAATAGTGTTTCAAATACATATATATACATGCGGCCACCTTTTTGAATGGTCATAAAAATGACTGGTTGGAAAACCCTTTCACAAAAGTTATGTATGTTATAAAAGGAAGCAACTTTTCAGAGGCTAATTACTAAGCCCATTAGAATAATTGCTATCAAAATGTAAAAAGTTACTTTATTTTAAGGCGCCACGGCAAAAAACAAAAAAATAATTATACCCCGACTCTTGATTACCGGAAAAATTTTGAGTAGGTAATGTCAAAATCGGTTAGGAACCTTAAAAATCGCTTGACGAAACATTGGGTATGGGCAGTTTTAAACCACTCCTTTAGGGTGAAAATTGGCCTTAAAGGGCGAAATAGGGTGTTTTTTGGATTTTTGTACAAATGGGTGTGTTTGTCGTAGAGACATGCAGTTTTCTAGAAATTGTTAAGGTTATAGTGTATTTTTAAGGAAAAATTCTATCTGCCGGGAAATGGGTTTATTTCCAATGGGAAATCGTCTACGGTCAAAAAGGCATTTTTTTAACACGTTTTTTTTATAACTTTTGAAATAATTGAAAATTTTAATTTTTTTTTCAAGGCTTTTGTAAATCCCGCAGAGGTCCATAGCCGGTAACGAGAAAAAAAATTTTTACGTGCACCCCCGCTTAGGGGCGACATCGGGAAATTTGTTTCTCACCGATCAGAAAACCGGAGATATTTGGTACGGGGTGTCGTATATCGTTTTTGAATTTCATAGGATCGTGCTAAAACTCATATGGTATTTAGTACTTTATAGTAGTAAAGTGTACATGAAAGGAAAACATTAAATTTATTAACATGCCGGGTACATGAGGGGTACAAAGTTGTGTCCCTCTGTTTAAGAAAAGGTAAAAATAGTAGATGGCCGACCATTTGATATCGTTGAAAAGCCCTTAAAACGTACTTAAAAAAAATACAAATGTTTATCGAAAAAAGTCACGTTTCAGACCCTTTTGAACGATAAATAGTTTTTCGGGGGAGTTTTTTAAATGGTTTTTCGGAGTCCACTGTTGACCTTTTTGCTCCTAAGATTATTCTGTGACAAGATTGTCCTTTTATAACCTAATTCAGTATAATATTGTACAACCCAAAATAGACATTTAATTTAAGTACTTTTGGTACAAAAGGTACTTAAAGTCTGGGTGCTGTGGAGATTAAATTTTTAATTTAATGTGTTTTGTAAAGGTATCTTTATGTAGGCATTTTGAAGGCCTACTGAGGCCTTATAATGCGATTGTACTGAAAAAAATTATTTCTGTACACAAAAGGGTACTTTTGGTACCGGTTTGACGAAATACGCAAAAATACTCTATTTTTTATTTGTTTTACTGTACTTTTTTTGCTTTTCATAGGATCGGGCTGAAACTCATATAGTACTTACAACTTTATAGAAGTAAAGTGTGCGCTAAAGAAGAACCTTAAAGTTATTACTGTACCCCTGGGGTACATATAGTTGTGTACCTCTTTTTTAGAAATAGTACTTACTTCCTTACTGCACACTATTTTGAACCTAAGCTTAAGCTCAAAACCCGATTTGTTATTTTAACGAGCGAGGTCTACTGTTCACAGAACTACTAGTATATATTAAAAATTGGGATTATTTTGACCAATTTTATGTGAAAACCAAAAAAGCAAAGAATGGGCAAATTTAAGAATATATGGCACATATTCTAAGCTTTTTGATATTTTTTATAAAAAATATTCCCATTTTAAATCCGTGATACTTTGATTAAAATAAAACGTAGAAAATATGCGGGTGTGATCTACATGACTGAATAACTTATTTTTGACGATTTTCATAAAAAAAATAAGTTAATTTCGGCCTTTTTAAATATTTCTAAGCCACAATTTAATTTATTTTTTACTTAAAATTCGTGATCAGTGGCCTGAAAAACCCCTTAGATAAAAATTTAATTTTATATGATTTTCATGTTCAATTTAAACTTTTTTCCATTTTTTAGGGTTTCGTTGGTAAAACCAAAAAAAAGAAACCCTTATAGTTTCGTTCCTGTGTCTGTCTGTCACTCTGTACGGTTCCAATAACTTTTGAACCAAAAGAGATAAAAATGTGAAACTTTCCAGTATAAAAGATCGTTTTGACGCGCACACAGGAAAAATATAGCGAACTCAATATTATCAGCTGTTCAAATTCAAAATGGCGGATGATTCACGTCACGAATTTTTTTTTTTTTTAGAATTTTGAGTGGGGTATCAAATGAAAGGTATTGAAGAGTAGGTTACAAATATGTATACCACTTAGTAAACGTGCTTAATTTTCGGCGCCATTTTGTCAAAAAACATCGAAATTTTGCGTGTCCCCCCCCCTAAAATCGTATTTCCGCTGTTACTAAAAATATAGAAAAATATGCAAAATGTGTGGTCTGCTGGGCCATAGAAAAAATAAGATTAGCAATTTGATCTGATTTACTGGAAATCCAAGATGGCGGATAATTCATGTCACTAAAAATTTTTTTTTTTTAATTTTGAGTGGGGTATCAAATGAAAGGTATTGAAGAGTAGATTACAAAAATGTATAACACTTGTTGTTAACGTTTAATTTTGCGCGCCATTTTGTAAAAAAAAATCAAACCTTTTCTCCCCTCCCCCCTTACTAATTTTGTGTTCACAATACCAACGAAACCCTTTTTACGTTAGACTTCACGCCTTACCAATTTATTTATTTTTATATTATTGACTTCATATTTGTTTTAGCTCCCCCAAAAACCCAAATACTGCCATTTTCAGGGCATAATAGTCAACTTTTTTTTCTTTTTTTTAAAAAATATTATTTGTTTAAATAAATTGTTTGCTAAAGTAAAATTGAAATAAAAATAGATTTATGTAGTCTGAGACAGGAAAAAGATTTAAATAATTAAGAGAATAAAATAAGAAGTCTGGCTAACCTTAGCTATTGATGGCTGATCTGGCCGTTTCACCGGTGGTTTTGTGATAGTGATAGTGCCCACCTCCCACCACAGACAACGAAAAAAGTAATTACGATATTTTAATTAAATAAATTGTCGTAATGTTGTTCTTAATTAAATGTATGCTTCAAACGTCCAAACTCAATATATGTAAATTTACCAACGTGGTAAATTTATTTAAAGTTTCGTAGCAAGCAGGAAGCAATATTAAAAAAATATGTGTGAGGCTCTCACGCATTAGAAGTGAAACTTAAGTTCTAGAATGCATTACTATTGCTCTCTTTCATTTTTTGACGAATTTATTATTTCAGGATTAAGAAATGGTTATGGGAAATTTAATTGAAAAAAAAAAATATATTGCTACGCTAATATTGCAACTACATTTATTTCAATAAAAATAAATGTTTGTCTAATAGATATAATACAATTAATCTGTAAAAATGTTACAATTGGACGAGTCTCGAATCGCAAACTTCGTTACACGATTTCACTATATAAAAAAATTCACCCTACCGCCGCCAAAGAAGTTCCACTTCAAACAGGTGAATGTTTGGTGGCGGTATCTTCAACACTAGGTAATAGTGGAGGGGCGAGCACAGAGGCGAGGTTCCTAGGGGTCTCTACTAGAGTGCAGCACTTTCTCAACCATGACGCTCGCATTTCACTACTTAGTATGTGATGAAAATCGTTAAACACAAAACAGAATAGTCCAGGAAAATAAGGAATAATAGGGGAAAAAATGTATAAAGTTTTGAAACTTTGTGAAAACACTTTTAAGGGGTGTAGTAGTAAGAAACAGTATAGTTCCCCCCTCTCGAGGGGGCGCGTCCCCCCTCCTTAATGTCCAAAATTGACTTATTTTTCACTTTTTACGCAAAATGGCTTATTTTTTTCGAAGAAAAGTGCTATTACCAAAATTATTCCTCATATAATTCTGCACCAAAAAGGTCCTATGCATGTTTGAAGTGAGACTTACCGTTTTCGAGATATTGTAGTTGGAAAGAGATAAAACGTATTTTTGCGAACCAAGATATCTAAAAAAAAACGCTCATGAACACAAGGGCCCGCTCATAGACGTCCGTTTTAGGGGCTTTTTCGGGGGCGAGTATCTTTTTTCCTATTCACTTTAAAAAAACAACTATTTTTTCCTGCGGGAAAAACGGTTTTTCGGGGGGAAAAAACGTTTTTTCCGCATAACTCGAATACGGTTCGCCGCAGCGGTCCTTTTTTGTAGGTCTCGCGAAATGGGGAAAAAATAGTTTTTTGTTTTTTTTTTAAAGTGAATAGGAAAAAAGATACTCGCCCCGAAAAAGCCCTAAGAGCGGGCCCCAGATGGGTGTCCAAGACCCTCAACTGATTATTATGAAATTTGGATGGTTTGTCGAAAGTAGCCCGCAGATGGCCCCAACTTAATTTCAACCGTCTGCGCTCTTTACATTTTTATAAATTGATACTTAAATTCATAACCAACAGACAAAAAATTGATTAACAGACAGACAGAAAGGGAACCAATTTAGAAAATGTAAAGCTTCTATTGAAGCTATTTCATTCACTGTTTCTATTTTCTCTTTTATAATAGACCTAAATTGCATATATTAACAGATAAATAATTAAAAAAAAAAAAAAAAAAAAAATTAAGTATAAAAGCTTATTATTTAGTTATAATAAGTCTGTTAAATAAAAAAGTTTACTATTTTTTTTTTCTCTCTCTCTCTCTTTTTTTGATAAGTATGTACCTACTTTCAACTAGATACTATTGTTTAAGGTTTCGAGGTCATCATAGTAACCCTTATGCTTTTGGTAGTTCGTCCGTCTTGAAGTACATCTCCCGACCTACTGAAGCTACAGATTTTAAATTTAGTATAGAAGTTAAACTTTTTTGCCCAAAAACAGAAAAATATTGGGGACTTAAATATTGCGGAACACTCAAAATTTCTGCGATCAGCGATCAATTGCGAATTGATCGCAATATTTTATATTTTTAAGTTGGGTATCATTTTAAAGGCATTTTTTCCAATATGGCGGCCATTTTGCCACAAATAAATTAAAACACAACACAAAAAAAAATTCCGCACTAAAAGAAAAAAAAAATAACTAATGAAATATCAAGAATATTCAAAATGACAAGAAAAGAAAAAAAAGAACTAACTAGCTAAGAATTTAAAAAGCAGACCCTCCTAAAACTATCAGAATAACATAAAAGAGTTGAGTACACAGTTAAGAATCACATAAATAAAAAAACAACATATAAATTGAAGGAAGTATTAAACAATACTAGATATCAGTAACAGCAGGAATGAGCAAAATAGTATTACAAGTACATATAGGTACATCAGGATCAGGACAACAATAATCTGCTTTGCTGTATTATGCAAAGCAGATTATTAATGAAATAAGTAATGACTTTAAGAATCTAATAAAGGAGAAGAAAAAACAAAACATGTTTCTTATCAGCAAATGTAAAACTAACAATAATCAAGAAATGAGATCACCTAAGATATTACCAAAGGAAATTGCATGGACAATAAAATAACATTTCACAGGGTTGGACATTAAGAAAACATGTCCCATGTTAAAAGTAAAAATGGAAACGGAGGAGGAAGTTACTAGAAGTAACTAACAAACAACAGAAATGTGTGGAAATGGTTTACAGTTACTGCTTAATCATTTTTGATAAAAATGCATATAGATAAAACTCACTACACCACAAATTTTATGCAGACATAATGCCTGATGATGCCCAGAAGTGGTCGAAATATAGCCAATAAAATCATATAATTAAATGTCAATGTTTATAACACATACTTGTTATAATATACCTACTAAAGTAAAATAATATATAACATATAGTTACAAATTTCGAAAGTAAGAAATAAGCTCAGGATAAATCATAGATGTAGGCTCTGATGAAAATTAATAAAACTTGAAATGAAAAAAGGATCAGGGGGAAAGTAGTTATGCAATCATAAATGAATAATATTTTACTAAAAATAATTAATGCACATAAATCTACTTATTGGCTATCACAATCAATATAAGATACGTACACTATATCAAACATAAATAAATCCTTCATAAAAAATCAAAAATATATGCATAAGGCACCGTTGTCAAATTTTATTAAAACAAAAACAGCTTTAATAATCATGCAAAAATACATTTAAATAATTTAAACAAAACATACAACAGAAAGTGGAGTAGAAAAACTTAACTTCATTCAATTTATAAACATAATAACGAATATCAAATATATATACAGGGTGTGTCAAATTCAGATGGACATAGAAAAAGGGGTATATCAACAGGTCATTTGGAACAAAAAAGTTCATATAAGTTATAGTCCAATTCTCAAGGGTGTAGGAGCTATAAGCGAAAATAGACTGAGTTTAAAACAATTGACCTTTACCTTACAAAACTGAAATTTACTTACAAATCTTGGAACAATGAATGAACAATCGTTGGAAAGAGCAGGAAATTTCCTATAAAATTATGTAAGCTATAGTTGACTTGTTGCCTTTTTAGTGTGACCCAGAGCTGTTTGAAAACAAAAAAAGATATTTTTTAAAAAACTGAAAAACTTTACTCCCACTTATCGATATGACCCAAATGGGAGAAATACGTACAAAGTTAGGAAAAGTTGGCGCTATTAATAATAAACTTTAAAATGATACCAAATATTTAAAAATATTCCAACTCTAAGTGGGCGAACAAACCTTCGTTGCAGCTGGTGAAGGGCAAAGAAACGTGACATTATCAGCTGTCGACATCTTTGACAAAAAGATGTCGAATGTGCATTGCTCAAGGTGGCGGCCATTTTGAGCAGCTTCAGCCTTGAGATACCATGGCAAGTATTTTTTATAATAATAGATCTTCTAGTTAGAGAACTAAAATTTCAATTTAATTTTAATGAATTAATTAATCAAATTAAATTGTTTATAATTATCTAAAAAATCTTAGTATCGCCACAGTAAATAAGTATAATTCTACATTTATCAATTCATTTTAACATTATTTGGTTAATAAAAGTGGATTTTTCAAATTTAATTTCTTTTTTTAAACTGTTATTAAAAGTCATTAATAAATATGTTTAAATTTATTAAAAAACCTCAAAACACTCCAACATTAAAAGTTTAGTAATTAAAATTTCAAATTCTTCTCTTTAATCGTGCAGAGGTGAAGCTCTATTGGCCTATATCCATTCTGCGTCAAGATAAAAAGATGTTCGTTAAGAGGAATTGGAATTCTTGGAGAAGCAAACAGTGATTATTAAAAGGGATTTGATGTCCTTTTGATTGGCAAAAACCGCGCCTTTTCAGCCATTTTAGTTTATGAGTTAAAAAGAGTTTTCTGAACAAAATCACTATATTTTAGTTCTCTAACTAGAAGATCTATTATTGTAAAATATACTTACCATGGTATCTCAAGGCAGAAGTTGCTCAAAATGGCCGCCACCTTGAGCAATGCACATTCGACATATTTTTGTTAAAGATGCCACAGCTGATAATGTCACGTTTCTTTGCCCTTCACCAGCTGCAAGCACGACATGTTCTTTTCTACAACGATGGTTTTTTCACCTACTTAGAGTTGGAATATTTTGAAGTATTTGGTATCGTTTTAAAGCTTATTAATAGCGCCAACTTTTCCTAACGCATATCTTCCATTCGGGTCATATCGATAAGTGGGCACAAAGTTTTTCAGTTTTTTTAAAAAAAAAAAATCTTTTTTTGTTTTCAAACAGCTCTGTGTCACACTAAAAAGGCAACAAGTCAACTAAAACATACATAATTTTATAGGAAATTACCTGCTATTTCCAACGATTGTTCATTCATTGTTCCAAGATTAATATTATGAGTTATTTCCGTTTTTTAAGGTAAAGGTAGATTGTCTTTAACTCAGTCTATTTTCGTTTATAGCTCCTAATTGATAGGTCCTGAGAATTGGACTATAGCTTATATGAACTTTTTTGTTCCAAATGACCTGTAGATATACCCCTTTTTCTATGTCCATCTGAAATTGATACACCATATTATATAAACAACTCAAATCAACTAGAAGCTGTTTCATTTCAATGTAATTTGTACATAATAACATTGTTTTCTACTTTAGTTAAAGTAATTAACATACAAGTTTACAAAACAAAGTTATTTCCTCTTTTGTAATAACACTGTTTTCATCACATAACTCTGTTATGAGATGAACAGAGAAATATACACTCTCTTTAATTTTATTTAATTATTATATACAGGGTGTAACAATCTTGTGTGACAAAATTTTTCGATGTAACTATGTCTTGAACTGGATCATCCAGAGATATTTACGATTATATATATATATATATATATATATATATATATATATATATATATATATATATATATATATATATATATATATATAAAAATATATATATATATATATATAAAAATATATATATAATATATATATATATATATATATATATATATATATATATATATATATTATATATATATATATATATATATATATATGACCATTTTTGCTATTCTAAAAATGTCAGTGTTTTCAGCTTAGAATTAAAAAGGTGAAAATGGAAATTTTTGAAAAATGTTTAATACTAAATAGTTTGCTACCCTTATAATAATTACCTTGAGGCAGTCAAACTTTCAACAACTTACATTTAATAAACTTTCAGACAATCTATTCAATTTTAAATTTATTTGTGATGTGAGTAAAAGCAGTTTCAAAAATAACAAAAAAATCTGGTCAAAGATAGAAAAAGTGAGGTTTCAGAAGATAGAGGTATTTTTATTTTCTTCATTAATCAAAATACTTATTCCAAAAGAGAATACTCAACTCATAAGATAATTAAAAGACAACTCAGACAAAACTTTCTCATATACGATTCTTAATTACTTAGCCCAATGTTTTCCATTTATTAGTTTTCCTTGGTACATTTAATTATTATTGAATATTTCATCAAAATTTATCATAAAAATAACTTCTCTTCGGAGGAGAATCAAACCCTCTCTGTCCGCATTTAAAGCTATTTTCTAAGGAACTAGATTTTTCCTGGGGAAAATGGCTTATATCATTAAATTCGTATTTAAATGGACTACAATTTAGAAATTGTTTAATCAAAATCGTAACAGTTGTTTTCAAGAAGTAATTTTTTTTTCACTTTTTTCTGAGTATTTTTGGGGATGGTGCCCCCAAATTTGGAGCTAAAAATCATTTCTCAATTTCCCCTCGGGGTATGATTTTTCTGAACATGTATATCAAATTTCGTCAAAATTGGCCGAGTAGTTTAGGCTCCAGGCGTCTGGCACAGACAGACGACAGACGTTTTTTAAAAAACACTTTTGGACTCAGGGGACCTCAAAATGTGTAAATCCATCAAAATAGAATTTTCTTACCTTCACAATACCTTCTCTTTATATGAGAAAGTAAAAAGAAGTGAGAAACTTGGAAATTGGCTTGATTTCTGAACTCACACATTATAGACCTTAGAAAAGAAAGTTGAAAGAATTTAAAATAAAGGGTAAAAGACGAAGATGATGAGCAATATTTTCTAGTTTAGACGATGCTTTATGACATTCTTGTCGCTGTTTTGTACTACTTACTTTTACTATTGCTTTCATTAATAATTAAATGTAGAAGTTTTCATAAAGTTTGACAGCTTCCAGGTATTTTTTTATAAGGATGGCAAATTTTCACTAACATAATTTACTACTAATTGTAATATCAATTTAAAATTACATACTTTAATTAATTGCATTAATAGTATCATAAAAAAATAAAAAATATCATTCAGTCATCAGATATCAAATAAATTATTTTGAAAATAACAATTTTATTTTATTGTAAACATTTAGGTATTATACAATGAATTATAAAATCTGAAGGGTACAGAAAATAAGTACATTTTAAAATACCTAGATAACATAATAAGCAATAAAGCTATAACAGTAATATAAATGCTCATATTATACATTAACAGCAAAGTTTTTAAAAAAATAACAAAATTATTACAAGTTGTAATAATCCACCGAGTGTTCCAAATAATTAATGAATAATATAATAGTGATAAATTTGAATGTAAATTAAAGAAGACAAAAATAATTTTCCACTGACTTAAAATAATAAGCTATCTGATCTGGGTAAAGCAATAAAATGTTGATTTCTTGAGTATTCTATAATTATAAATAGAGAAATTAGAATATCTTTTCATATAAGAGGTCCTTACTGCAGAAGTGCGACAATCAGATTGCAACTTATGCACACCAATTACACTGATTACTAGGAGGATATTGATGCCATTTTGGGAATGGTTATTGTGTACACTTTGTAGCAAAAAGAGAAATATCAAATTTATCAATAGTTAAGAAAATTGAAAATTCAACTGCAAATGAGTTAAGATCTGTAATATGCTTTCTAAATGCAAGGAACACTAAACTAATAGAATTTCATTGACACATTTATAAAGGCTAAGGAAAAAATACAATGTGTGATCCTATGGTGATCTGATAAGTCAATGATAAGCACAAAAGGAGAAAAGAAATGGGTGCCCATCTATGGTTTATGGAAAAAGGTGACTTGAGGCTAACAGAGGTTTTTGGAAATTTAAAGATTCACTACTTTCAATAAATTATTCTAATGTTTTGCAGTCATATTGTCTGATAAACTAAGTTTTCTAAAAATGTGTGCTTTTAGGGTGCCAAAATAAATAAGATAAGCCTTGCTGTCACTGGCTTTATCACAGAAAGTGGTTCACCCCTGTGCCAAACATAAAATGCGCCAAATGCCTCAATAATGGTGGGAACTATGAGGAAGAATAGTGTAATGTGATGCTAAAATACTTGTCCTATAATAATAAATGAGAACCATATTAAAGATTTGATAATGTTATACAAGATGAAGTTAATTTAATACCTTTAAAATCAAAAATTTTCAATTTTTAAGAGGTAATAAGTTGAAAACTTTATTTTATAAGAAAACATAAAATGAAATGTAGTGTGTAATTCATTCAAAATAATTTCACCAAGACAATAAAAAATTCAGGAAAGGTGGGACATTTGTTAAGCATTAAAATGTTACCAAAAACATATTCATGTAACAATTAGAAGTTTTGGTCAAAGTGCAGCTGAAATAGGACTGGGAAAATGTAAACAACAGTGAAGTCAGGCAGTATTTCTGCCAATATAGTCAGATTTTGTCATAATGTATGAAATGAAAAAGTATCAAAACATTTGGAAATTCTGATATTTGTATAGTTTGCTTATTTTATTTGCCTGATAAAACTTACTTCTCGGACCAACTTGTATATACATACATACATACATATACACTGTTTTTAAAAACATACATATTCAATACTCATGTACATACTATATACAATGTTAGGGATGAGTATAATTAGATAAAGGGAAAACACTTTTTTTTTGTGTACATACTGCTATAATTAAAAAATAACAACTATGGATATATGTATATGTATTTACAAATTTTTTTCTAATAGATGTAGTGAATTTTTAACATCATTCCGATTTCGCCTTAATAATTAGATAAGATTATAATCTTCATCAAAGTAAATAATTATTATTTATTGACAATAATTGTCAATATAAAAATGACTCCATAATTGCAATTAATAATAAAACATCATGCAAACATGCTAAGGCAAGAAGTTGATATTCCAATGGAGACTGTCTATTCTCTATTACAACAATACTATCATAACTTGAGTCTAGTGAGAACAACACGAGGCTGTAACTTGGCACAAACTGACAAGTGTGCATTCAGTTCAGGACCAGATTTACACCAAGCTCCACATATGCATAGATAAGCCAGAACAGGACCTAAAAACAAAATATAAAAACCCTTAGGACACTGCAATAATAATAGTATGGAGGCTAAAACACAGCAAGAGCAAAGAGGCGGCAGTAACAAAAAGAGAGAGAGAGAGAGAGAGAACAAGGAGAATACTGATAATTGGCGATATAAATAAATATTGCAACATTTACAGCTACAAACTTGATAAATTATCAACAGTTGTTAAGAGGTGATTATGAAATTTAATAAGAATTAAAATACTTACACTTGAAAGCATAATGTTCCTTGGATTTACGCTTTTGACAATGTTTATTGATATTGCGTGTAGTACAATCTCCTATGTTTTCCTTCTGGCTCTCATTATTTTTTTTCTCATTGCTTTCATTTTTCTTTTGATTTTTGCCATTGATAGTCTCCAAGCTTTCCACCTGACTTGATCCATTTGTTTTGTTTGTATCCGTTTTTTCCCTAGAATCCAATTGGGCTTTATTAGGATCCTTATTTTTCTTACTGAAAAAATCAGTTATACGAGATGTAGCACTTGTTTCAGAATTTTTATTTAGAGTTTTTATTTTCTTTCCTCTTGTGGGAGATGGCTCTAAAAATAAAATAAAAACAGATAAAAAAATAAATAATAATAAAGAATACAGGAAAGGCCAAAAAAGGTCAATAGGGGAAATAATTTGAGTAATAGCAAATTTTAGTTGAGTGGTGGGGGAAACAGAAAACCTTGAACAGCATATTAAAAATCTTGACTCGTGGGGTGTGAGCGGGAAGGTATAAAGATACATTTTTCACGTTTTTCTTGAACATGCAATTTCTTGCAAACGCGTGAGAGACAGGATTACTTTGCATTGGGTGGAGAAGTAGCCACCGACTACATACAATTTTAAAATTTTTAATTCATAAGTTAGAAATTACACCTAAACTTAGATTTTCCCTGCTAGCAAAGTCCAATAATAAGTTAGGAGTTAATGAAGTAAGCGAAGATTTATTTTTGTATGTACTTGACTTGATACAGTTAATGAAAAAAATCATATTTTGTAGATTTCTAATTGTGCTAAAGTAAATATACAGTGTACATTAATTAAAATAAATTTAAATTAAGCAGTAAAAAATGTTAATAAATAAGGGGAGATCCTGCCTTCTCTCACAAATCTCCCTCCCCCCTCCCCCAATATCCCAAGTCCACAATTTATCCCTTAAAACAGCATATTGCTGCACTTAAAAGTTGTACAGAAATTTAATATTCCGTCTGAACCTCCTTCATTTAACATTAATTTTATACCATTTAAACACTATTAATCTCCTGCAACTTTTATGTAGTTAAATTTTGTACATAGACTCTTTTTTGCTAGAGTCCACAGATTTCGGTAATTCAAGAAAAACATAAAAAATGACCTTTGATCCCCCCCCCCTGCTACCTAGCAGTTTTAGTATGTTGTTCACGGCACACCCCCCCTATCACTATAAAATTTGCGAATACACAAATGTTTCCCCCTATTTTTCCCTTGTTGGCTGGACTGTCATTAATGTACAAACATTTTGTCTACAACAGTATATGCTTTTTCAATCCCGACAAGTCCGAAAAAACTGTCTAGAATCACATAGAACTCTTTTAGCCTTTCTTAAATTACTTTTGACTTATTTCTAGTAAACATTTAAATTAAAAATATACCTTTAGCTTTACAGGCTCTGTTTTTTCTTACAGACTTCTCATTAATAATATCTGTTTCTGACATTGATTTCGTTTTCTTGCCTTCCTTACGATTCTTAACAGTTTTTACTTTTTTCTTCTGTGTAATAATATTACTAACAGCTGAGTAGTTATCATCTGTTTTACCACCAGGAAGTTTGTTTTTAAGTATTCCAATACCTGGTTCTTTGTTACTCGGAACAAAACGAATAGGTTTTTTTGCTCGTTCAAAGATTCTGGTTGATTTTATAGAGCTCTCCTCAGCAAAATGAACCCTTTTTCTTTTCACCATAGGAGAAATGTTATTGAATTCTTCAACAGGGTCTGCAGTGTACTCATCAGAATCATCAATTCTAAGTTTTCTTTTTCTTCGAGGTGTATCAGGAGGTTTCTCAGGTAGGTCATTGGCATTAGACCTTTCAACAGGCATTTCAACCACAGAATCATGCTTACTGGAATCATAATCTTTTTTGATATCATAACAACTTTCTTCTACAACAAATGATGAAAAGTTAACACCATTCTTTATCTCCTCTGAGATTGGTAAAATTTCTTCAACTAAAGAGCCTTTGTCAATATTAATGTTTACATCTCTTTCTTCAACAGGATTATCTGAGGAAACCAAAAACATTAAATGAAATAAAATAAAACCATTACATATCAAAATAATTAATAAAAAATGTCCTTAGGCAATTTATCAAATCGGATGTTTTTATTAATTCAAGATGACAGCCATTTTAAAATCTTATAAAAATTCCTTAGAAACTGATTTAATTGTTTTTTTTCCATCAATTTGTAAAAAAGTAGAAGGGGGGGGGGGGGGGGGGTCACAAAAACATAATTTTAAAAGACATGGTGCAGAGATGAATTGGTACAAAAAGATACCAAATATATATTGTACTCAATGCCTCCTCCCCTTCATGTAACACCCAACATTACGTTTTTTTTTTAAAATGAAAATCCCTTGTCTAAGAGGAATAATTTTTGGGGGTCCCTATTTTTTTCCTGTGTTTGGGTTTGGGATAAAGGTTTCTTAGCGGTAGTTTATAAACATGCATAAATATTAAGTAATAAGTTTATAATACACATAAAATAACTGCAAACTCTCATTGCAATTTTTGTTTGGTATTTTTGGAGATAAAGGAACGTTAACATAAAAATGGAGGAACTAATAAGGTCCTCGTCTATGCCTACGGAGACTAAAAACATATATAAATTTCAAATACGTAGTTGTTATTTTTATCGTTAACTAAGCAATTTCTTCTATAGATCAGTTGAGAAGAAAATGATTGAACCTTGCTTTCAATACTAGCTTCAATTGTTGTAAACTTGATTTAAATTTTGTTATTTCCAAAAGGAATGGTCAGATGCACTCAGTTCCAAAGGCGACATGAAACAAAAGAGTCAGGTTGTAACTAGATAGGAATGCTCACAATCAAATCATGCTCAAGTCACAGGCATGCTTGTGACATAACTAATGCTCATAGCAGCAAAAGAGAGATTGTGATTTAGATCACATAATGGTTCAAGTTTAGAGGAAGAAAAGCTAATAGATAGGTATAGATCAGCAAAGAGACAAGATAGAGAAAGAGAATAACTACATTATATCATAATGAATGCAATCACAGATACAAACCTACAGTTATTTCTTAAATATAATTAATGTCTGCCAAGTGGGATTTTCTGCAATATGGCCCCTTAGGGGTAAATAGAGGCAAAGTAAAAAAAGGGGGATTTCAGCCCAGACTGATTTTCTGAAGTTAGGAGGGTTATTACTTATGGGGTTTCTCTTAAGGATGTAAGCATATATTAAACAAATATAATTTCCACCCAAGGATTTGATAAGACACAAGAGGAATACAGGAGGAAAACGCCCCTGCATTTACGGAAGGTTAACTTTCAAAACCTTTTCTCCAGTTGTCGGAGTCAATTACTACAAAGGATTTTCGCATATTATAGTACCCAAAAAGAGGGGGTATTATAACAATAAGGGGGAAGGGGTGTAGGAAACTAGAGCATCTAGATATTCTTCCTTAGTAAAATAACTTCTATGTTACTTGAAGGTAGTTTATAAACCATCAAATTTAAAAAAAAAAACTTATAATATAAAATTGTGGTGACAATATGATTGTTTTACTTTCTATTAATCTTTCAAATCATAATATAATAAATTATTCTTAAATTAAATTCATCTCATAAAGAGATTAAATTGTTATAATAAATGAAACAGATAAAAATGATATTGTCATATAGGTAATTAATAATTAAAATAAGTAACGCTTACGTGGTTCTGGCTTGATTAATGTAGGAAAGATTGAAGATTTATCATCACTACAATCACTATCACTCTCATCCTCCAATTTACACTCAGAGTTTGTTAATGTATTTAAAACTAAAAAAAAAAAAAAAAAAAAAAAAAAAAAAAATTGATATACATGTAATAAATATAAAATAATGGGACTGTCCCAATCTAATCAGGACTTATGACCATCCTACGTTGCCAGGGACCAAGAGGATGGAAATCCGTTTTTTTTTACTCTCGATGCATGCTTTTGTTATAAATATAATGTGAAGTAAAAGAAGCCAGGAATAGGTTAAAGTCAGAGCTTGATTTGTAAAGGTATGCACTGGTACCTCTGATGGAAGATAGTTGGTGCACAAGGGAGTTTTTATTTTTAAAAATAAATAATAACAATTTTTTATTTGTTTATTTTTTACCATGACGTATTCACACTTTTAATATGCTCAAAAAAGCTATAAGATAACGTTTTAAAAAGTCAAAATTTCAAAAACTTTTGGACCACAAGGTCATAGTACCGGAACCTCTTTTTTTTACAAATCAAGCACTGGTTAAAGTTATATGTACTCTATAAAAGGAGAAAAATAATCCTAGTTAATAAACCATTTTCACTAATCACGTAGTCTTCAAACTGGCATTGATTTTTTTGTGCTAACCTTGATTTCTTATGACAAACCTATACCCTTAAACCTATCAACCCAGTCCATCTCTAAAAGTTTGTTTTTAAACTGATCATCAATAACACATGCGGCATTTCTTTAGATTGTTACTCCCCTTAAAAAAAGAGAGGGGAGAAACAATCTGAAGGTGTACATAATGTTCTTCTTTAGACTGTTACTCCCTTCATAAAAACAGAAGTTCCAGATATTCCTTTGTTCCAAAGTACATTGGACTTAACATCCCTTTGTCTTAATAGTTATTTAGTCAAAGTCATTTATATTCTAAAATAACATAGGAGAGAAACAATTTAAAGAAGTACCACACATTCACCTGTTATAATTAAATGCTCATTCTAAAGTATTAAATCAATTTAAAAAATGCTAGCATAAAACCAATAATTTAAAGTAAACATATAAAAATAGCAGTCAAAATCAAGAATAAAGATAAAACTTAATAGTAGTTGAAAAAATAATACTAGCCCACAAAAACAACGTTTTTATTATATAAATCCTTCATATTTTTGCATTTTGGTTGGGTGATTTATCGGCAAGTTAATTTGTGTATTAAAAAATGTATAATTAATAGAATGTTAAACGAAGGCTGTCCAAGAACTGAGATGATAGTATCCTAAAAAGCCATGCCTTGGTCCAAAAATTCCCATTTTGCAGGATTCAACAGTATAGTGTCAATCTCAAAACAGCCCCCAAGGCCACATTGAAGGAGCAACCCAGCCATTTTGATTTGGGCATATTGTGGAACTATGAATTGGAAAGTTTGGATATCTGGCATAGTTATTACACAAAATGTTGATGGAAAATTAAACAATTTCCTTAGTTATATATTTTTTTTAATTTAATATTCAATGTCTTGTGTACCCCACTCTTTTTTTAAGTGGCATGAATTATTTGCCATTTTGGATTGATTGCTGATAATTTTGAGTTCTCTAGATTTTTCCTGTGTCATCAAAAAGATCTTTAAAACTGCAAAGTTTCATGTTTTTATCTCTTTTGATTAAAAAATTATTGGAACCATACAGTGACAGACAGATAGACAGAGGAACAAAGCTACAGATAAGGATTTTTTTTTTTTGGTTTTACCAATGAAACCCAAAAAAAAGGACCATATGCTTGTCTTGTTAACTCCACGGGGTGCTCACTGAAGAAACTGGTCTCATGAAACGGGAAACTTTGGTATCATGAAACCATTTGATTAAAAACATATACAAAAGAGCACACTACGTTTCTTGGAACTGAAGTTTCATTTGATTTCATTAATTATGATCCATATAGAAAAACATATAGAAAGGAAAAAATATAGAAAGGAGCACACTACGTTTCATGAAACTGTAGTTTCATTTGGTTTCATTAAACATTTTTCATATAGAAAGGAAAAACATGTAGAAAGGAGCACACTACGTTTCTTGAAATTGTAGTTTCATTAAACATGTTTCATATAGAAAAATATATAGAAAGGAAAAACATATAGAAAGGAGCACACAACGTTTCTTGAAACTGTAGTTTCATTAAACATGATTCATATAGAAAAACATAAAAAAAGGAGTGTTGTGTGCTACGTTTCTTGAAACTGTAGTTCCATTTGGTTGCACGAAACATTTCAATTTTGTTAGTTGGTTCAGTGGTTATTGTCAATTTTTTTATTTAAAATTAGTGAATTAGGAAGCATTCAATTAATTGAATGCGTTGAAAAATTTTCTTTATTGTATAACATCAACATAAAGGAATACAGCATCGTCTTGTCTCTGTCTGTCTGTTAGGACTACAGACAGACATTTTTTATAAACCAATTTTTTGGACTCAAGGGACCTCAAAATGTGGAAATCCATCAAACTGAATTTTCGCACTATCACAATACTTCCTCTTTGTAAGAAAAAATAAAAAGTAGTTTGGTCTCCCTGAGTCTGCACAGACGATATGCAGACATTTTTTAAAAAAACAATTTTTCAGACTAAGGAGGCATGAAATCATGTAAATCCATTTTAATCTCAAAATTTAACTTTCGCAAGGTATTTTAAAATATACAAAAAAAATTGAATATACTAAAGTTGGGTCAGATACATAAGAAAGTTATACAAATAGAATTCTTCAAAAATTTACTATAAATAAAACCATGTTTATAATTTTAGGTTTTACGCAAGCGGGTTGTAATTTCTAATAATAATATAGAAAAATCAAAATTGCAGTAAATATTTTACAAAAATAGACTGCCAATTGGTGTGGCATGTAGCTTCCTCGCATCCTATCATGTACTTTATTGATTTTATGCTTTTACAAGCCATTATTTTTTTAAATTGTTTGTTTCCCCCATTTTTTTAATCTGTCAAAATTGTTTTGATTTTTTACATGAATTAAAGTATCAATTTAGCAAAAGTTAAAGAGCGTTAATCTAGGGATATCTGAGGGTTACTTTCGATAAACTGTAAAAATTTCATACAAATCAGATAAGTACTTATGAAGCTACAGAGGAAATAAATTAATGTATGTTTTTGTGCATGTTGAAGAGAAACAAATGAGTGCAGAAGGTTGAAACTTATATGGGACCAAAAATGGGCTAATCATGATCTACCATCCAAATTTCATTAAAATTGAACGTGTAGTTTTTAAGATATGGTGGTTTGCAAAAATTGAACGACAGACCGACAGACCAACAGACAGACACGGGACCAAAAATGTTCCCTGATGTCTGAAACGGATTTCTGTCTTGGAATTTTTGAAATCGGAGATATAAAATATTTTCGTTCTTCAGAACGATCACATAGCTTCCGTTACCATCGGTATGCTCGGAAGCAATAAAAAAATAAAAATTGTCTTAAGAAGTTAAAGATATGTTGGTTCGTAAAAATTGAGCGACAGACCGACACGGAACCTAAAATGTTCCCTGATGTGGGAAATGGATTTCTGTCTTGGAATGTTTGAAATCGGAGACCTACAATTTTTTTGTTCTTCTGAACGATCATGTAGCTTCCATTACCTTTGGTAAGCTCGGAAGCAGCAAAATTCAATAAACTCTACATAGAAAATATTTTAATTTGTACTTGAAAAAGTAAAAAAAAAAAAAAAAAAAAATGTTTTAAGCCTCCGAGGTATCAAGATAATCATATTGTCCTTTTCTGTAGACAATTAAATAATCTTAATAGGGCATATTATGAAATTTATGTGTACCTAATCTTTTTCTAGTTATTTGTAAAAAAAAAAACATAAACCAAGATGGTCGCCATAGCTCCACTCAGAACTTTCAGGACTTTTGATACGTTCATTTTCAAACATCAATGAACAACTTTGCCAAATATCTAATCTTACCGATTTAGTTCTGAAACTCTTCCTTTGTTAACGGGATTTAGATTGAATATTTGTACTTAAAAACAAAAGGGCAGCAAACAAGAGAAGTTTTTTTAAACAAAAATTCATTTGAATTGGGGCCCCTAGGCTTATGTCGCCAATGCTTAAATCTGGCCTGTTTCCGACAGGTGGCAGGGTCAAACAAACTAAGTGAAGTAAATATAAAGGATTTAAAAAGATATGTTGATCATCATAAATCAGAATAGAAGAAATAGTTCAGTAGATAGTATGCAAAAAACTGTCTGACTAACATCAGTACATGTTAATCTCTTACCTTCTTTTGGAGCCTTTTAACCCATTGAATGCGTAATCTAATTCATGAACCTACCTTAGTGACTGAATAGAAACTTTAACAGTTAATTAAAAAAAAAAAAAAAAAAAAAAAAAATGTTGGATCCCCTGTGGATACAAACGTCAGCGGAGCCTGACGGAGCCTTGCAAGATGGTTCTACTCGAGGCACGGAGAATAGAGCTACAGAGGGTTGAAAGGGAGGGCTTGGCCAGGCACGTTAGCATGGCATGGATCCACAGTGGATCCACCCGCATTGAATGGGTTAAGAATATGTGGTCGGCTAAGTTCGTCTACAGTACATAGCTTCGCAATAGGCATTTGAAAAAAACATACCGGAGAAGAGCAGTCATGTCCCACCCATTATGGTTGACAATGTAATTTTCATGATCAGGAGTACAAAATTAATTAGTAAACTGAAAATCAAGTTAATGTTAGTTTGTCACTTGATATGTGACCACATTAATTTGGAGTAATATTTGAATAACTAACCCATCAAATGAATAACTAACATTAATTTATTTTCGGTCTACTAACTAATTTTGTACACAGTATCATGAAAATCACATTGTCCACCATAATGGGTGGGATATGGCCATTCTCCACTGGTTTGTTTTTTCTCAAATACTTATTGCTAAGCTATGACCACATATATTCTTAAAAGACACTAAAAGATTCACTTGTACACAAAATGTTAGCTTGATGTTAGTCAGACACTTTTATGCTATCTACTGGACTATAAGAAAAAAAAATATGCTGGACACATCAATTTTTCCACAATAATTTATAATAAAATAATTACCAGTTTTTTAATAACTAAATTACTTACATTTAATATCTGGTTTTTCATCTTCAGATTCATCCTCACATTTTAAATTGTCTTCTAATAAATTATCACCTGGAAAATTTGGGTAAAGCAATACATAAAGAGAGTAAGTTCAATTGTTCATGGTCACAATCGTGTTTGTTTTAGTTATAAACTTAAGTTTATTTAGTAAAAGCTTACAACTCTTTAAAGAGTAATAAGTTTAAGAATTTAAAAAAGGTTTTCATTAGTCTCAAATTCTAAAAGAATTAATATATTAGTCATCCAAAAGATATATAAATGTTATCTGCTTTTCTGCAGCTATAGAAGATAATCTATAAATCAATACTTTTGCACTTGGAGGGTAATAGTCACAAAGTATGTGGAAGTAAGCAGTAGGATGGCAGCAGGCATACCAGAGCAATTCCCTTTATACTCATGCCATTATACTTTGTAAATCTGACAGCTCAGATTGGCCAACCTATGTGAGGGAAAAAATAAAACCACTAGGCAGTTATCTTAAGGTTATCTAGTGATATTTTTGTTTGCCTAGTAGGCCAACTACCCGCCAAAATCTCGGGCTCTCATTGGCTCCCCTCTGTTTTTTTTTTAAATTTATTTATTTAAATTTTCCAGGGCTGTCAGAATAAAGTGTAATGGCATGAGTATAGTAAACTCCCTTTACTAATACCTTTCTAGAACGAAACGTAAATTAGAACTTTTATCACTGTAGGATTTAGAATATTTGACAGTATATTAAATAGATTGAAAAGGTAAAAAAAATCAGGTTAAAAATCAGATTGTCTTCAAAATGCACAGCTTGTCAAAAAGTCAAAACCATGGACTAATGGGTCTGAAAAACCCTCAAGAAAACATTTTAATAATATTATTCAGAATTAAAAATTACATTAAGGCCCTAATTACATTATAATTACTTTGTAGTGTCTCATTACACTACATATATTTTATTCAAACAAATTTAGCTATTTTATGAAAAGAGAAGATAATATAAAATATATTTTATCCTTGAGCAATTGATGTAGTGTTATATGGGAGTAAGGTTTGTCTGACGATGAGAATCGATTTAAGTAATATATCGATCATTTAATCGATGTTCTTTAATCCAGCGTTCTGTCATGCATTGTGATGGGTTGATGACGTATTAGATACCTAATGTATGATTTTGTTTTAAATGAATTATTAAAATATAATACTTTGTAATTTAATTTATTATCGGCAATAGAATTTTTTATTTAACTTAATGTAATTATGTAATACCTTTGCGAGAGCTTTTGTTGTAATTTCAATTTAACTCTAATAGGTAGTATTAAGTTTTTATGTTGGTAATTCTGAGATTAGGATTCTCTATATATAGGGGTGAGTTCCGAGAATCGGCGCTTGGCTCTAAGGACGACTTCCCGAGGTAACGAGTTCAAACCCGTCTAGGGACGTAAAATTTTAATTTCTTTTTTTTTATGAGTATTTTAATATTGCTCATTTATATTAAATGTTTCATTGCAGTTTGCAATTGGTTTTGAGTAGTTGCCGATGTGGCATTTAAAAATATAAAGTAATTTAACTTTTTAGAATTTTTCACTTTTTTTTGAGGAATTCTCAACTTGCCGATTGAATCGGCCACCACCATCATCATTGGTGACACATGGCATTTTTCGCCATTTTGCTTTGAATCCCAATTCACTCATCAAGTCAACCACGTGGTGATTTTCTCGATTACTTGTCTTCAAAGATATAATTAAATCATAGTTAGTTTTGGAGCATTATGCTACTCGTTGTTCAAATTATGGAGAACTAATTTGTCGTCATTTAAAACCTTCTTTAAATTATGTAAATTGTTAAACTTCACACCTCACCATTTTATTAATGAATACTACGTATCAGAATAGATATATCATAGGATAGAATTAGAAAGAAAGCATGTCATGTAAGATTAAGAATATCTTTATTTTAAGAAATATATATAAAATATTTGAAGAGATCTGAAAGTAAAAATAAAAGAAAAAGATAGTTGTAATTAATACATTATGAAGGAAACATATATGTGTACAATGTTTGAATATAAATGAATAATTTTGTTAAAGTTGATAAATTAAAGAACTTGCCTAATGTTCTACCGCACCCGCAATTAAGTTCACAATTTTGTGTGTAATGAATTTAATGAGAAAATAAAAAAAAAAAATTATTTATTCAAGTTAATTTTTTTTTGATATTTTTTATTTGTAACCACTAGCTGGTTAACTTTTATCTTATTCCTTGTCCTTTAAGAAAATTTAAGTTTTTTTTTTTATTTTAATTGATGAGCTATCCGAACGTAAAATTCAGATATAAAAATAAATTTTATATCAAGGGACTTTATAAAAAAGGCGCTACCATAACTTATAATTAAATGAGTACTAATTAAAGCATGCAGCTGAACAACAAGACAAGCACCACTGAAAAAGGAGGCATTTAAACAACCAAAACTCATTCTGCTCTTACCCAATAAGGACTGGATTCTGTGAGATAAGAGAAAGATTTCTGTGAAATATTAGTCGTGGACACATTGCATGAGCAAAGTTTTTGTTGGAAGCCTAATCTGAAGGGTTGATAGATCTTTTACAAGTAATTTGTCACTTAATAATCACTTAGTGATTGCTTTGCGGTACCTGTCATATTACTGAACTGGAGATACTTGAATTAATTGAAAAATAAGAGAGCATAAATACGTGATGGACACATGAGAATTACAGATAACAAAAAAAAAAAAAAACAATAATATCAGCTTTGCGCGATGCCTGCAATGGGAGTGACGTGTCCTATTGTACTTTACCTAAACTAAACCTCAAGCTCTATCTAACGGCTTTTTGATGAAACATACTATAAGACATGATAGCGGATGCCTATATCTCATTATTACACTGACACTCCTAAGATCGCTCAAAGTGGTGCTTGGCCTGTTGTTCGGCCACATGTTACAATTTATATACAATAATTTAAGTTCACAGGAATAAAGATAAGAGATTCTATTTTGGATAATGAATCAACATACATAATTTTTGTCATAAATAAAACAAACATTTGTAAATAAACAGGTTAATGAAAATGATAAAAAAACAAGATATGTACCAAAACTAGTGAGATATACTCAAGATCAAAAGCTGAGGAGACCAAAGACAAACCTTCTTTAACTTTGCTTCTCACATAGAGCAGGAGTTTCGAAGATTAGGACCTGCACTTAAATTTTTTTTGTTAAAAACTCATTGTGTCTGCCTACCTGACTAGGTAAAGAGGTGGTAAAAATATTACTATATATGTATATTTTTTCTACATTAAATTAGGAAATATTAATCTAGCAACAACGAAATTTGAATAACATAAATTTCTTGTTGTGTGAAAATTTTAAATGATGGTTGAGGTTCAAAAGTTGAGAACCTCTGGCTGAGACCTGCTATTTGTAGATGTAATTACAACTATAGAACACATGAAAAAAAGTATACAATACTGTATTTAAACTTAGGCTTGAGTTTCAACAAGTACATTTTTATTGAAATACATATTGTATTTCTGGCATACCTTCTTGTTTAACTGGTTTAATGGGCTCCAAATCAGAATTAGAAACTGAATCAGTTGGTAACAGCTCTTTTTCTTCTTCTTCTTCGTCAATTTCTTTTTTAATATTCAATTTGTCAACTAAAAATGCATTTAACCAATTAAAAAAAATTAACAAATGAAATAAAAAAATATTTAGAAGGCCAAACTTATTTCTATTAGTCAGTTCCATTTAAAGGGGACCTTAGACATTCATTCTGATTGAATGCCTAGGGTCCAATCATACTGACAATCCTGATTATACTCATGCAATTAAGGTGCGTACAGACTGCTCTGACGTGACGTGGGAATGCGTGGGCCCATAATGCGTATGATATAAAAATGTAACAGGGCTCAGGGTTTTGTGAGTTTATGTTCATATTGGTTTGACGTGACGGAACACGTGGTATGATGCTATCTGATGCCACACGCCTTATGACGCGTGGGAAGGATATCAAAAGTTCCAGCGATTTCTTCAGTCGTGGGAAGGCGTCAGAAGTGTCAGGTGCTTTAACTACTGTTCAGTACCAACCAAGCTTAGGAGATGGTAATATCCGGTAATACCACTTAAACCACTCTTAATCTTTTTCTAGTTGAGGCATTAAATTTTGGAACTCCTCCATTCTCTAGATGAGCAAATGGCTTCAGTACACAGAGCAGCCATTTCTTCTTCTTCGTTTTCCAGCATGTCAAAAACACGGAATACATTCATGTTTGGAGGCTCAAAACCAATTGTCGGTAAAGGCAACATGCGCGAAGTGTGTTCTTTCATGAGCTTGATGTCGTCAATGTGAAGACAGCCTCATGTCTGACGTGGACGTGGTCCCACGGTATGGGTTCCCACGTCACGTCAGAGCAATCTGTACACACCTTTATACTTTGTAAATCAGACAGCTTAGATTGGCCCACATATGTGAGGGAAAAAGTAAAACCACTAGGTGGTTATCTCAAGGTTATTCAGTGATATTTTTGTTTGCCTAGTTGGCCCGACCTACCACCCGCAAAATATCAAGCTCTCAAAGGCTCCTCTCCTTTTTTTTTTTTTTTTTTTTTTTTTTTTTTTTTTAATTTCCCTCGCTGTCAGAATAACAAAGTATAATGGCATGAGTATAGTAATGTAATTACTGTTGTAAATCCTGAGTTCAATCAGTAGGGACCAAAGAGAATTAATCAGACTGACAGTCTGATAGAGGTTATTTCATTTCAGTCAGTAGTGAGGCACCAACAAGAAAAATAAAAGAAAGAAGGCTAATCTGTCCATCGCGACTATAAGAATTATTATCGCATGAACGAATGCCTCTTTAACAAATACCTAAACAAAATTGAGCAGCACATATATCTAGAAAAATAGGGTTATGATATTTTTTTTTTTATCAGTGAAGGAAAGATATTTATTTTATAATATACCTTTAACATCATAAAATTGTTGAAAATTCTTTCTTTAATTCACTTATTTACATTCTTTCTTGCATTTATCTGTTCTCCTTCTATGGTGGGTGGTCCTTTGGTGCCAGCACTATTAACTAATTTTCTTGTAATCCAGCCATTGTCAAAATCTGGCTAGTACCAGTTTATTTGTTTAAAAAAAACATCTTCCACCTGCGGCAGAGAGGAAGCAGTGCCTCCACTGCTTTGGCCATTGATAGAGTTATATATAATGGTTAAATTCATTAATAATTTTAAATTTTCTGCCTTTAGGAGAAAAGATAGACCTTAGGTATACACCTTTAGGTTCAATATTGTAGATAACGAAGTTTAAGACAAGAGAAACAAAACGAATATGTCAACTATTACTAAGAATTTACATACAGTTTTGCGATTATATTGATTTAAAATTGTTACTTGTCTCATATGCTTCCTAATACAACATTAGACTTTAATTTGGTCCCTTTTACAAAGGTTTTTGGTGCGACAGTGAATATAATTTAAAATAGAAACTCTTTTTTACATTTGCTGTCAATGAAACCATAATAAAAGAAGGTTGCACACTACCAGGTTACTAACAGTAAATAAAAATAATACTTCGTAATTTTTAGTGTGCTGAAAAAGTCTCTAGAACAATGTATTTTTATTTACAAACAAAAACTCGCTTAAGTTTTTAAAAAAATCAAATATATTAAGCTTTCATATTTAATATTCAGTATCATAGACGAATTATATCTGGGTAGAAAGTTGATGTGAAGACTAAATGGAAGGAGTCATTTGTATCAATGTCTTCATCATTGAAAAAATTTCTTACTAAATAAGAAATTAAGTATTTAAGAGGAAATTACATACCTTGAAACGTTTGTACAGCCATCGTATGCTACAGGTAAAAACATTCCACTCCCAGTTGATACCTAATTCTTATGAGTCGAGAATCCAAAATAAATCTAACAAATAATCCACTCTCCGTTACTTGAACTGAATATATAAATTTCTAGTTATCATATAATATTAAAGGAAAAAGAAATTAAATTATAGCTGATTAAACCATTTAAAGGGAACACCTTATAAAAATATAGTTCTTCGGCCGCAGTTAATAAAGTGGTTTATTAACCGTGGTTTCACTAATTTGAAATAACCAGATACCTTTAGATCACATATAAAAACAAATAATTATCGGTATTATAATTATCGTATATTATCGGTATACAATATGAGTAATGAAGTGAAGAAATTAAAAGTACAAACTGAATCTCAACGGAATCAGATAATGATCACATTTCACAATCACAATATGACCACAACAACTCCACTGCAACTGTTTCTTTCTATGCCTCTGCTCTGCTGGTCAGGTGCCAGAAGTTCATTGTTTACGTCATCGGTAGATTTCTCCCGCCTTTTCTTTTTTGAACATATTATTCATTTTTTTAATAAGATTATGTATTCATTATATAAAACTCGATCAATGCACAATAGCAGACCCGTGATCGTGATCAAGGGCCAGTGGCGATCCTAGGGAGGGGGGGGGGGGGGGGGGGGGGGCGAAGGGGCTTGAGCCCCACAGAAATCAATTTAGCCCCAAATAGTTTGTCATCACTAGGGCTCGGATTGATATGCTCTAAAATCTCCAAATATGCTAAAAAATCAATGTTTTATGCTCGATAGATATGCTCGAATGGATATGCTGTTAAATATGCAGAATATGTTCGAAAAACACCTTTTAAAACTATTGAGAGGACAGTGAAATAAAATATCAACAACTTATCTTTATATTATAGGAGCATTATTTTCAAATTATCATACTGCTATATCCACAAGTTTCAAGTATTTGTATGAGAAGTTTTATGTACAAGTTATAGTTTAAAAGATTATTTACAAAATGTTTAGTATTAGGCGAGTCAATGAAGTAGATTAGCATTGGTCTGAACATCAAATTTTTTTCTATATTTTCTTTATATTCTATATTTTTCTATATTTTCACGTTAAGTGATCTTCTTAAATCGGCCAATAAAATCTTACGACGTCAATTGACACGAGTGGTAAATACTTAACTGATGCTTCATCTTGTGCAGAGTAGTTTGGAAAATCGTCTGACATTGCAGACTCGCCATACGCAGAATCCTCTCCTAGTCCAACGCTGCTCTCCAACTAGGATTTTGAGCTAGCTCGAACTCCAACTTTTTTTCAAGGTTTTCCTTTATCTCTAGGCCACGAGTTGCCTTTTTCAATGACTTCGTTTAATGTAGCGACCACTTCAAACAACTCCATCCCTTGAGATTCCAACTTTATTCGGGATTTGAATAAGAACAAAACATTTAGACGAATAACCTCAAGAATATGCATTTATATGCTATTATGAAAACAGCGGTTTTATGCAATTATATGCTCGATAAATTTAAATTCTGTTGGTCCCAGGGAGGTGAAAATACCACCAAAAGGCACGGGGGGCACGTGCCCCCCCCCCCCCCAAAGCCAGACCTAAAATTTAAGTATGCAATTCCGCAGCACGTGTTAAAGTAATAGTGTTGTGATAGTAAAAAAAAAAAATAAATACACAAGTAATTATATACCTAGTTTAGCCCGACATTTTTTTTTTTTTTTTTGGCGTTTCAAAGACGTGCACCCCCCCTCCAAAGCCAAAGACGTAAAATTTAAAAATGCAATTTCGCAGCACATGTTAAAGTAATAGTGAAAAATATAAATAAATAAGTAATTATATACCTAGTTTAGCCCGACATATTTATTTGGCGTTTAAAAAGACGTGATTAATATTAATGATTAAGATTAATATTAATGAATTTGGAAACGGGTTCAATTGTAGAATAAGATTTTAAAAATTGCAGATACCCGACCTTTCGCAAGGAAGACTATTTTTTTACTTATTGAATGGTTGGACTAACCTATATGGGGCATCATGTATAGAAGTGTAAAAACTAACAAATATAATGCATACATAATTAAAGTGATTCCTGTATATTGATATAAATTGCATTATTTATGTATTCTTTTTCATTTCATACTCTCTTGAAAAACCAAATACGCTACATCGAAGCCCAGGTAATCTACAACAGATACATACGCCCAAGATTCCCAAAATCGACCTGTATACAGCTGTGTCTCAAAATAGAGGACTGAAGATGGAAATTGTATTAAGGGAAAACTTATGAAATGGAGAAGAATCCATAATTAGTGCATTTTTTATCAATATATAGAAAAGACTTTAATTACATGTGCCAGTTTTTTTCATTTCTATACATGATGCCCCGTATAGGTTAGTTCAACCCTGGCTACTAAAATCAAACATTAATCTATTATATAAGGTACAACTTTTAATAATAAAATATTATTAGTATGTATATAATTTTGTTTAAATAAAATACCCCGGTCTTCATGTCCCGTTCATAAAAAACTTAAATTTATTTGTATATAATAACATTTTAGATGCTCTTAGAATAGGCTAAAAAGACGTTTTCAAGTAACGTAAACTATAAAAATTTTCCCGGGGGGAGGACCCCCCCCTCCAAAAAGAGAGCCCAGCCCCTCTTCAAAATTGGCTGGATCCGCCCTTGATATGAAGTAATTTAAGAACAAAGAAAACCAGACTGGTTGATTGTCTGTGATTTTGCTAAGCCCACATTACCTCCCCTTCCCCCCCCCCCCCCCCCTAATTTTTTTTTTAATCTGTACCCCTCCCAAAAATAAATCCTGGGTGCGCCACTGAAACAAGTCATAAATATTATTTTATTTATTGGACTGAATGAATTATTCTTCTTAAATATTGTTTAAATGTGCAACAAAAATGTGATTTGGTAGTTTTAAGTATTAATTACTACGTTTTTATTAGCTTGCATTCTTGTTTGTATGTTTGTTTGTCCGGTACAAATCTGGCAATCGATTTCTAACTAACTTCCAGAATAGCTAGACATTTGAAACTTTTACCATAGCTTAGAACACGATGACAATGCATTATTTTAATACTTTTAGCCATCTTTCAGCAGAATTTAATTAGTTTTCAGCACATTTTGCTGTGCGGAAAGTTAGTTCGGAAAAAGTCCGCCAGTTATTTTATTTGTTTTGCCATATCCAATATTTACGCTATCTTCATTTTGACGGGTCTCAAATTTGTGATAGATAAACATTGAATGACAGCAAACTTTTCTGACGATTTATAAATTTTTTAATTAACCTATACAGTTTCTCAACCAATCCTTTTGTTCCTCTACTACAAAGTTACAAGGTATATGTTTAAAAATTATCATTATTTAAAGATCAATACTTTCTTTTGTGATGATATGGTTAGTACCATAGGAGACTGTTTAAATAAGCCTCTAATTATACCAGAACTTACCTGTCCCAGTTCAATTATGCAATTGTTGTATGAATTTTAATGTTTAGTCTGAAGGAACAAACTGCATAGGATCAGGGCCGCTGAGAGGATTTCCGGGCCCCTGGGCAAGTTAGCATCTGGGCCCCTTTGAACAAATAACGGTGGAGGGTCCGGGAAAATTTAAAATTTAATAACCGAAAATATGAGTTTTAAGGATTTCTGAGGGCAATTTAGTCATTAGAGGAAATGATGTTTGGTGGGGACAAATTGATGTTTAACTAAGATGGGTTCTGACAGCTTCCCCATGTATTCATTTGGTAAGCTAATCCAGGGTTTAGGGTTTTGTTCTATTGGTTTTAAGTTGGTTATAATATGTATTGCTAATTTTTCTAAAAAGTGGTCTATTTGGGTTGGATTGAGACGGACAACTGTAACGAAGCCCAAAATTGGCTTTCAGTGCCTCGCCTATCTTTCAGAACCCAGCGTTTCAAATAGGGATAATACCGAGGACCAATGTACCCGAAGACATTAGTGGCACTTCTTCTGTACTGTACTAAAACTTTGTTATTATTAATCAATACGTGATCATAAATAATAGTAATATTTGCCTTTAAAAATGCGTCAGACATATAAATAGTCTGCCAATTAGTTCCTCCTTCCTCGCGTCCTATTTCGTAAACTTTTATAAATTTATGTTTTTACAACCTATTATTGTTAAATTTATTTCTTCCGAGCTTACCGAAGGTAACGGAAGCTATGTGATCGTTCTGAAGAGCGAAAATATTTTATGTCTCCGATTTCAAAAATTCCAAGGCAGAAATCTGTTTCAGACATCAGGGAACATTTATCATAATTAATTTACCATAAGTAATTTAATGGTAAATTAATAAGTAATTTAATTTAATTCATAAGTAATTTACCAACATTATAGTGGCGTAGCTAGACCATTGGGGGCCCCCCCGCAAGAACTTTTTTGGGGCCCCCCGCCAAAAAAAATTGATGAGCAAAAAAAAAAAAAAAAAACCTCTTCCGTTCGACGTTGGTAAGGATCGTAATTATTCCAATTGTTTCTAGATTTGGGGGCCCCCTGTTACTGGGGGCCCCCCGCATTGCGGGCCCGCGCGGGCCCATAGTTACGCCACTGCCAACATATTATCTAAAAAACTACAAGTCCAATTTTAATAAAATTTGTATGGTAGTTCGTAACCATAACTAGCTCATTGTTGGTCCCATATAGGCTTCAACCTTCTACGCTCATTTTTTCTCTTCTATATGCGCACAAACATACATTTATATACATCTGTAGCTTCAAAAATACTTATCTTATTTGCATGAAACTTTTATAATTTATCAAAAGTAACCTACAGATAACTACCGATTAAATAAAACCGACTGCGCTCTTTAACTTTTGCAAAATTGTTTCTTTAATTCATGTAATAAATCAAAACAATTATGACAGATTAAATAAACCACGGAAATAATTAAACAAATAAGACGTGATAAATAAACGTGATAGGTTGTGCGGAAGCTATGTGCCACACTAATTGGCAGTCTATTTTGGTTCCGTGTCTGTCTGTTGCTCAACTTTTGCGAACCAACATAATATCTTAAAAACTACTGGTGCGATTTTAATGAAATTTGTATGGTAGGTCATAATTAGCCCATCGTTGGTCCCATATATGAATCAACCTTCTGCGTTCATTTGTTTCTCTTCCACATACGCACAAACATACATTTATTTACACCTATAATAGCATTAAAAGTACTTATCTGATTTGTATGAAACTTTTATAGTTTATCGAAAGAAACCCGCAGATAGCCCCAGATTAATTTGTATCGTCTGCGCACTTTTTTGATCAATTCTTATTTAAATTCATAGGGTGCGAGGAAGCTATCAAAAATGTTTTGTTTTTCTTCCGAGCTTACTGAAGGTAACGGAAGCTATGTGATCTAAATTGAGACGAAGATTACGTGAGATGAAGCTAAATTGAGACTTTAATAGATGTAAAGAAATCAAAACAAATTTGACAGAATTAAAAAAGGGGGGAATTGGACAATAATTGGTTTTAACTGCATAAACGCGTTCTATTTCGTAAAATCATTAAATTTTACGAAATAGAACGCGAGAAAGCTATGTGCCACACTAATTAGCAGAGTATTTTTACATGAATTAAAGTATCAATTTAGCAAAATGTAAAGAGCACAGAAGCTTGCAATCAATCTGAGGTTATCTGCGGGCTACTTTCGACAATCCATCCAAATTTAATAAAAATTAGATGAGTACTTTTGACTTATAGGTGTAAATTAATTTATGATTGTGCGCATGTGGAAGAGAAACAAATGGGCAAAGAAGATTGCAACTTATATGAGACTATCAATGGGCTAATAATTATGACCTACCATCCAAATTTCATTAAATTCGGACGAGTAGTTATTAAATTATGTTGGTTCACAAAAAATGAGTGACCTAGACTGAAAGACAGACAGACCGACAGATAGAAACAGAACCAAAAATGTTCCCTGAGGCCTGAAACTGATTTTTGTGGAAGATCCAAGATTTCTTCTTTGATGTGGCATTAGCACGAATTAAGTGAATTCATTACATAACACGAATTCATTAAAACATATGTTTGATACGAACAAACTTGATATATTTTTAAACGATATATTTATTTAAATACAGTTATATTTCTGTTAGCAAATATTTAATTGTGACTTACATTGTTGGCTGAACACATAATTATTTAACAATAATGCAAATAGGAAAATAAAATAAGGTCATGCAAAATGACTATCTTGGAAACGATGCATTTATAACAATAATTATTGTGTATAAATAAGTACAATGCAAATAATGAAATAATTATATTCCTCCATTAAATTAGCAATAATATTATATAATTATATACATATAAAATAAAATGTATTACAATAAGGAGCAAAAGCGTTTCTTTACAGGTTTAGGTGGTACTAGAGCTGCTACTATTGCTTCATCGAATACATTCTTCAGTCCTTTCTGTAAATAAATTCGTATTGAAGTACGACTGTATTAATTTAAAAATAAATTATATGCCTACTATATATTTGTACTACTTATTGGATTACGTATGAAAGTGCGTAGTAAAATTGTCTATGATGGTCAGGTCCATCTTTTATTATTTTTGGAACGAAGTTCCTTATAGCACGTTCTGGAGCCCGTGAGTGAATCCAAAAAAACGACCGTCACAAAACCAAGCGTCACGAAATCTGCCGATGACGATAACTTAGTAAAATATGACCGAGTTAGTTGAAAGTTGGTATTATGTCCAGGCTGAGTTCGTTGGACAACGTTATCCGGCGTTATCCGGCTGGAATTTTAGGACGGGAAAAAATTCTAACTTCATCTATTTAATGAGAGAAACAACTTTTATAAATTCTTTTTTAATAAAACGAATACCAACACTGCTATGAAGCGATAAAGATCGCTAAATTTATTAAAGCGGACCTAAACGTTTAAAATAAAGAAAACAACATTTTTACCGATATCTTACGTTCTAACGTAACGATTTTAATAAAACTTCTTACTCATCGACGAAAGTACAATTGAAAGAGGCATGTAAAATTTCAACCTGATACAAGCTGACGTTTTTGATTAGGGAAGAGATATATTTTATAATATTTTAAATTAGAAGGCCGGGTAGGTAGAATCAGTCCTATTTACTACCAACTACAACCATACCCTTTAACTATAAACTCATCATGATTAACTTTTTTCTCAATATTCAATACATATTTATTGTAAGATGCTTGATTTAATGATAAAAATAATGCTTTTCTTTTAATTTTGTCTTAACTGCGCTAGGTACAAACAGTCGGTTACATTTAATTTTGTCTCTTTTCTAACTTCGCCATGTATGTATAGTCAGCAGCGTATACTGAGCAGTGTGATTTTATAATTTATACTTAATGAAAAGCGTAAGGAACTTCGTTCCTACCGGGTGTCCCGCGACACCACGCGTATTTTTTTATTGTTTAATATAGTTTGGCACTTTACAACAACACAAGTAGATTTTACACAATTAATTAAAAATACAAAATTAATTAAATTTACAAAACAAAATTAACAACATTATCAGACAGATTTAATTTTTCGCACCTGAGTGAGGGCAGAGCATTCAACATATTTCACAGCTTTTAATTCCTTGGCAAGTTTTTCACCATGCTCATATGATAAAGGTTTGGTCTTAGTTTTAGCCAATTTTTCTATGATAGCTTGATCTTCACGAAGATCAATCTGTGTACCTACAAGAAGGAATGGGGTCCTTGGACAATGATGCAAAATTTCAGGAATCCACTAAAAATCAAGGAAATTAAAAACTTTAAATAAATAAATATTATTTAATGATGAAATAAAATTTCGCAACACGTACATATATAGTTGTTCTTAAAAGGTATTAAAGTTTGATCTCGCCGTTCCCTCTAGAAGAGTATGTTGGCTGCAGTAATAGCAGAGTCAACAGGTTTAGTGTTAAAGTTATTACTTTTCTGAAATTTTAGTAATTTTAATTACAAAATAAATAATTTTTATCTGTAATCCAACTTGTGCGGCTGAAATGACGTGAGTTTTATGTTGCGAGCAACTACCCAGTAAGGTACTTACTGACATAGACATAGAAATCAAATTTTAAGAATGGTATTATACAACAAACAAGTTATGATTTTCCATTCAAATTTGATATAAAAAGATATCCGATCAATAACTGCAAATATCAGTTTACCGTAAACAACAATTAATTCACCTTTTCTTTAGTATTTTCGCAAGAAGAAGGAGACACAACTGAGTAACAGACAAGGAAAATATCCGTCTGAGGATAACTCAAAGGCCGTAATCTGTCATAATCTTCTTGTCCTAAAAAAAAATTTGAGATTTACTACAAATTAAAAAATCTACTTCAAAGCCATGCTATCAACATACATTAATTGGTTTGATCATAATCACTATTAAAAAATATAAATTATTTTTTCATCATAATTAAAAAAACTACTTCTTTATAACTTAAAAAATATTATTGTATAGGTTTCACGCTATAGCCTATATAACCCAACGCATGATTTCCACACGCAAACTTCAGATTATTTACAGGTTTATTAGAACTAACATTATGATTTTAGGGTTCACCCTAATTCGTCTTTCCATTTCTGGTATTAATATTACTATTATAAAATTGATAACTTGATTTCTTTCCAAAAAGTTATCTGAAGAAGTACATCAAGATTCCAACATCTTGATAATTTATAAATGCATTCACTTATAAATCGACAGCAACAGCCGAGAGCTTGTGTCAACTTTACCATTGGAACAAAGATGGTTCACAACAGAACATGAACAACTACACACTACCCACTAAATATAGAAATTCTACTACGATTTCACTATGAAGAATAATAATACTTTGTGTGATTGTAATATAGTCAGTTCTTCTAACTGTGTTAATTAAATTTCTAGAACTCAAGTTAACATACATAGTGAAAACTGTTCAACACGAAAACGCTTAACATAAAAAATCGGTTAACAAGAAGTAATACTAGGTATACTAGGTATACCGACAAAATACTAGGTATTTACATACATTTTTTTACTTTTCCTCGCCTTCTCCGAAGGTATATAGGAAAAGTATTGTTTTCACCAAAAAAATCAGAAACCTAGAAGGGTGTTTTCAGTCTGTCTGTCTGTATGTGCGTCTGGGCGTCAGTGCGTCTCTGTGTCACGCATATCTCCCACAAGTTTTAAGCTAGAGAGTTGAAACTTAGTACTAAAATCAGTGACATTGGGGTGTCCACCGCCCCAAACATATTGCTCTGCGGGGACGTTGAAAAGTGAACGTCCCACTCTTATCGGTGGCCACGTGTACCACTGTTTTTTAAATAATTTAATTAAACGATCCTGTGAAAATCAATACTTTATCTATCTCTTTTCAATGTTCCCGCAGAAGGGCATGTCAACAAAAAAGAAATGGCCCAGCGCCCAGTTGCCATATACCCAATTCATCGGTGGACACGGCATAAATAAGCGATTCCATAAGGTAAGAAAACTTTATCAATCAGCGACTCACTTCTTATGGTGGCCTGGGGACTAATTGTAATTTATAAACTATTTTATTTTGTTATTTTTAATTGTTACGCGTTCTTAGTTAAAAATTGTATAAAGAATATAAAAAAAAACGTTATCAATGTAGAAGTTGGTAGTAATGTCATCTGACTAAATTTTTTAAATTAAATTGGACGATGGAGGTAGAATTGTTTTATAGTAACCAATACCAACATCCATGATCTATGTAAGTATGTTTACATCTTTTATGAACGAATTGTTATCTGATATACAATTTAAGGTAAAATATTAAAATAAATAAGGAATTAATTTGGTGCGTAGGCTTCCGCGGGTAGACTCGTAATAAACAGTTTAGCTTTCCGGTGAAATCCGCGTCACGAAGGGTTTGCAGTCCGACGTTTCGCTTCCACTGCTGGTAGCAACTTCAGGGTTTGGTGCATCGTGATGTATACTTGAAGCAACAACGAGAGAGTACGCAGTAAGTACGTGCGATACGTACTTACGTACTTACGTTGAGTATGTCTTGATGTTGCTTCAAGTAAACATCACGATGCACCACACCCCTGAAGATGCTTCCAGTAGTGGAAGCGAAACTTCGGACTTCATCCCCTTGACACGGATTTTACCGGAAAAACCAAGCTGTTTATTAAATTAGGAATGGTTAATTAAGCTTTAATTTTAGAATACGAAAATAAGAAAGACTGAAGATGACATTATTTTAAGGGTCGAAACGTCTGTCACACTATGAAATTACGTTATTGTTTTAATTTACACCTATGAAACCATCTGGATTCTCTTTCATTAAATTTAGAAGGGTGTACCATACAGATTAATTATATTTATTACTAATTTAATTTTTTTTAACTTAGCGTATTATTTACCTGCAGTATCAAATAATCCTAAAGTGTAAGGCTCTCCGCCAATCATTACAGTTACAGCGTAGTTGTCAAATACCTGCAAAATACTAAAAATTTTGAGAACTTTTCTATTGCAATTTACACACGAATTTATATGAATTATTGTATAATTTTAAATAAAAATCATGATGACATTCTTTAATAATAGAGAAGTACGAGTATTTACGTTAAAACTGTATTTTTATAAGATATTTTGTTAATACTCACTGTTGGCACATAGTTCGATGGGAATTTATTGGTCGTATATGATATTAGAAGACATGTTTTACCGATGGCACCATCTCCGACCACCACGCACTTAATTGTTTGCATTGCACTAAATATAGAAATACACATTTATATTAAATTATGGAATATATATACACACATATATATATATATATATATATATATATATATATATATATATATATATATATATATATATATATATATATACACTCATTTATATTAAACTATCGAATAATATATATACGTGTTTTAAAAGATATTAAAAAATTCTGATAAAAGCTTTTAAATTTGAATCCGTTATCTTCACTAAATTGTCGAAAAAAAGGAAATTAAATATAACATTTCTCGTATAAAAATAATTTTAAAAACGATTAATGGAAGTTCCTAATGATATTTTATAATTATTTTACTTTTAATTTCGATGTTTGAATATGGGAAACAACGATATTAGAATACAATTTAAGATTTTAAGTAGAATATTATATGCTCATTTTTTTTTTTTTTTTTTTTTTTTTTTTTTTCATAATAAAGTTCAGTTTCCTTTTTTTAATTTTTTTAAGTATAGGACGTAGATATATTTAAAGATATATTTAACTATATATTCTCTACTGTCTACTATGTCACTAATTGGTCATTAAATTTATTGAACTTTGTCTTTAATTAATATAAAAAATCGGTCCGAGACAACACAGACAAACTATCATGTACACGAGTTCATGATTACTTAGTCCAGTGATTTCCATTTATTTTTTTTCGGAGGTATATTTAATTAATGCTGAACATTATATCAAAATTTATCATAAAAATAACTTCTCGGCAGGGAATCAAACCTGGCCTTTCTCCTTCCGCGTTTAAAGCTATTTTGTCAGGCACGAGAATTTTCCCGGGAAAACGGCTTATATCGTTAGATTCGCATTTAAATGGAATATATTTTAAAATTTTAATCGTAGATCCGTTTTCGACACATCATTTTTTTTCCACGATTTCTTTTTATAGTTTTTGTAGAGTAGTGTCCCCAAACTTGGAGCTAAAATTAATTTCTCGATTTTTCCTCGGGGTATGATTTTTATGAACATGTAAGCCAAATTTCGTCAAAATCGGCTCGGTAGTTCAGGCTTCATGCGTCTGCACAGACGATAGACAGACATTTTTTAAAAACCACTTTTTTGGACTCAGGGGACCTCAAAACGTGTAAATCCATTAAAATCAAATGTTCGCGCCATGACAATACTTTCCCTTTATATGAGAAAGTAAAAATCTTTCCCATATAAGTCGTATTAAACTTTCTGGTATACGAGTACATAATTACTTGGTTCAGAGTTTCCATTTATTAGTTTTGCGAGTTTTGATGGTTACATTTAATTATGATTGTACATTGATTGTATATATCAAAATTTACCATAAAAATAACTCCTTCGCGTTAATAGCAATTTCTCAGGAACTATATTCTTCCCTGGAAAACGACTTATATTGGTTAGATATATTTTAGATATATTATTTTATATTGTTCGTATTTAAGTAGACTAAATTTTAGAATGTTTTAATCAAAATCGTCGGAACGGTTTTCCGATAACTATTTTTTTGTTTACAGAGTTTTTAGGGGTGCTGGCCTCAAGTTTAGAGCTAGATTTAATTTCGTCTCGGGGTATGATTTTTCTGAACTTGTATATCAAATGATTGATCGGCTCAGTAGTTTAGGATCCTCGAATATGAACAGATTATTGATTACAGACTACAGATATACACTTCTAAAAACACTTTTTTGGACTCAGGGAATCTCAAAACGTGTAAATCAATCCAAATCGAATTTTTTCACCATCATTATACTTTCTTTGTTACGAGAAAGTAAAAACAATGTTTGTGCGTTGTGCGTATTTGGAAGAGACTAAATGGACGCAGAAGTTTAAAACGTAACATTATGACTTTATGACTCTCCGAGGAATCGAACCAGGGACATCTACTATACTCTCCTTACTCTAAGCACTATTTTTTCTTTTGGGGGATCCATTTAAATTTGTTTTTTATATTTTTACTTTTCCTCACTTTCTCCGAAGGTGTATAGGAAAGTACTGTTTTTTACTTTCTCATATAAAGAGAAAGTATTGTGGTGGCACGAAAATTCGATTTTGATGGATTTACACGTTTTGAGGGCCCCTGAGTCCAAAAAAGTGGTTTATGAAAAATGTCTGTCTTCTGTCGTCTGCGCAGACGCCTGGACCCTAAACTAAACTACTGGGCCGATTTTGATGAAATATGGCATAAAAGTTCAGAAAAGCTTTTCAGAAAGAATTTTAGCTCCAAAGTAAGGGGCGCTACCCCCCCCCCCCCCCCCAGAACATTAAAAAAACGCGAAAAAAATAATTTCCCGAAAACGGTTCCGACGATTTTGATTAAAAAATTCTAAAATTTAGTCCATTTAAATACAAATCTAATCATATAAGCCGTTTTCCCGGGAAAAATCTAGTTCCTGAGAAAATAGTTTAAACGCGGACAGAGAGAGGCTGAGTTCGATTCCCCGCCGGGGAGAAGTTATTTTTATGATACATTTTGATGAAATGTTCAATTATAATTAAATGTACCTAGGAAAACTAATAAATGTAAAACACTTGACTAAGTAATTATGAATTCGGGTATGTAAAAGATTGTCTGAGTTGTCTCGGACCGATTTTTCACTTCCATATAGGGCGGGATGGGGAAATACTAAAATGTTATTTTAGCATAATAGCGTACATGCCGATTAAAATCATCGAATCTACGAAACCCTAAAAAGTACTTGCTTGATGCAAGTACTTCATGGTGACTTTTTAAAGATATGTTGGTTCACAAAAATTGAACGACAGACAGACTGAAAGACCGAAAGGCCGACAGGCAGACAAGAGACCAAAAATTTCCCCTGACGACTGAAACGGATTTCTGTCTTGGAATTTTTGATATTGGAGGCATAAAATTTGATTGTTTTTTAGAACCAAATAGCTTCCGTTACCTACGGTAAGCTCGGAAAAAAAACTTTTATCTATACTCACGGCAGCAAAATTAAACATTACTTAACTGTTTTTAGGCTGGAAAGTACCATTTCGCTGATTGGTCATAAAATTATTAAAAATAGGCAGGAAAATACTAGGCAGGGGGAAATATTTCCCTGCCTAGGCCGAGAATGTAACAGTGTTTACCACTGCGTGTCATAACCTCTGATTTTGTTTGTGTTTAGATTTATTTTAATCTGTGTTAATTTAATTTAGTTTCATACTTGTTTTTTTACAAAGCAGTGTTATATTATTAATGTATTAATAATATTATTATTATTTAAAAGTTTAAAAATGATATTAAAATGATTTTTAATTGTAGGTCTTTGAATAATTAATCTCGAGTAAGAAGTGGCAATACTGGAGCACGACTTGTTTTGGTTTGAGTTTGTTGACAATTATTCATCTCAAACTAATTCTTACCTAAGCTTCCATTTTTATCTGCATAGATAAAATATTGTATGCAACAAGGCAGCAAAGGAAACATTTCTGCCTCGTTTATTCATTGCCTGCCTCGGCTTTGCCTCGGCAGTCAAATAGGTAAATTACCTAATTAATTAATTATTGATAGCCTGTCCTCGCTTTCGGCTCGGAGGCTAATCTAATCACTCGTCAGTAAAATTCTATTTTGCTGCCTAGTTACATAAATAACTATTATTGTAATGTTTTTCTTATCTTGGATTACTCTGAACAAGTTGGAGTATCTCTTAACACTGTATAATGTGTACAACATCATGAACATATGTTTAAACCCTCTCCTAGATTTAACATAAATAAAATTAGGACACTACTACTTACAACAAAGAGCTGACTGAATAATTAAACGACATGTAATTGCTATTTTACTAAGGCAAATTATATTAAAAAACTAAATCAAGTAAAATATATTAATATATATAGAATATTAAATAAATTAGACAATAATAGTTGGTAAAAGCATAAAATCATTAAAGTATACGAAATAGGACGCGAGGAAGCTATGAGCCACACTAATCGGCAGTGTATTTTGATAAAAGTCAATTAAAAATTGCAGATAATTTTTGGGTCAATGATTATAAGAATTATTGCACTTCAAATATTTGTTTTATGATTACTTGTGAATTTTCATCAAATTTATAACATATTTATATTATCTATTTATTAAGTTCAAAAATCTTAAATATAATATACCCAATATATACTCGATTAAAAATATCTATTATTTATACGTACTTGTAATTATTCATTTTTTTCAGAACAAATAAAACTGAGCTTCCAGTAATTATCCGTTTTACTAAGTCAATAGCATTTATTTCATTTAGTTACACATATAATTTACTCTGGAATAATTTTTATATTCATGGCAATTGAGACTATCAGAATATAAAACACTTCTCACTAAAATAATATGATGTTCTAGTTAGGAAGAGAAACTGGAAAGGTTTATTTGACACCTACCTAACGCAATTTTGTCGAAAGATAAGATAAAATAAGATACATTCTAAACTGATAAATATACTCAGTATCGGGCCTCCACTTATAATTGACGACTTGTTTTATTTAGCAATAAACAAGAACTCACACCCACACACACACACACACACACACACACTCACACACACACATACACACACACATATATATATATACCATATACGTCGGTTTTGCCTTTATAAAGCTGTTTTAGAGAAGTAATATTTTACTTCTTAAGGTCAGTTTAGAATCAATTTGAAGATACTTTAAGTTATAGTGCTGGAAACGTAAGTAAGATTTATTCTACGACACAATTGTGGTGCTGACGATTATTTGATTATAAGATAAATTAATTGTTGGTCAATATTTAAATAATAATCTAGCATTATTTGGTTTCTCAATTAAGAGATACTTTATCAATTCAATTTTTTCTTGAAAGGCATTCGATTTTAACGAATCGATAGGCAAAGGAACTAAATATTATTTATATTAAGCCACCCCCCCAAAAAAAATTGTAACGTTTTAAATGAAATAATAGATTAATATAAAGAAGGTGTATATAGTAATGAACTTTGCAGATATTATTAAGCTGCATGGTTTACGACCTTGACAACCCTAAAAATAATAAAATATGTAAATTATGTCCTAGAAATGTTCTAAATATGTATAATATGCTTAATCGTTATTAGTTTAATTATATATACTTTAGTTATAACTCATTTATATACTAGCGTATAGTCTAAATAGAATATAAAGTCTAATATAAAATTTAATGATATGAAATTTCAACTAATATTGATTATTATTTAAAGATTTATATGACTATCAAAGGGTTAAGACACACTCTTTAATACCAAAGTTTAAACATCAATATAATCTTGAATTTATTCCCTATACGAGGTAAGATATGTTACACACTGAATATTACATTTATAGGTGTGGCTAATTATTCATCTGCCTTGACACTCTTATTAATTAGGGTGAAACATCAACAAAAAAATAACAAAAGAAGAATATTTTACTCGGTGAGTAAAATATATATGAACCTTTGTAAAGAATGGTTCAATTTTTTGAAAGAATATATATTGGTTAAGTTTATTTTATTTTTTAAATTAAATAATAAAAAGGATACTTTTTACTTTCTCATATACATCGTTATAATCGAGTAGTGTCCCGTCGATTCACCTCGAAATGATTTGATATTGTTAAGCTGAGACAACCACATTTATTCCAATAAAAAGTTTGTTTTGATTTGTTAGTCTTCAAATAGAACTTATCTAAATAGATATCTAAATTAATTATTTGCTTGATTTTCCTTTTCTTAAATGTAAAATTAGACCCATTGCCGCAGGGGCTTAACGGCTCTTAGTGTATATAAAAGAGAATGTATTTTGATTGTGCAAAAATTCAATTTTGAGATTTTGAGGATTTCACGTTTCGAGTCCAAAAAGTCTTGTTTTTTTTTTAATGTCTATCAGTAGTCTGTCATCTGTAATCTGTCTCGTGTGTGCATAAACGTTCATAAAAGTCATAGGTACTCCTAAAATCATAGCCAGAGGTTCCTAAACATTTTAAAGTTGTAGCACCCTGTGAGAATAAAATATTTCTGACGGAACCCTAGTTACATAATAAAACAACTATCTGGCAGCAGTATTTCATATTAGTCGTTAGAAATGTAGTGTATTTTTACTTAGCGGTAAGAAATTAATATACCTTCTTTAATTTAAAATTTTTAATATTTTGGAATGAAAATACAAATACAGTTCCTTAATGAGTTTAGTGCGACGAGGGAGCCAGCTGCTAACTGCACAATTTTTAGAATACGTTTTGATACAGCCACTCTCATTTCTTGTTCCACATTGATTCTCAAAGATATCTGATCTTTATAACAGTAATCACTGAAAATCCAGCTTCGCATAAATATGAAGTCACAAGAAGAATGAAGACCTTAAGGCTCTACCGCCCTTTGAGGTTAGAAAAAACAGAAAAAATTAAAATTTTATTGGTTCTAAGCAAGATATAAAAAATCTAAGTACAGGCTTCATTCCCAATTTTAATTTGGCACAATTTGAGCCCTATTTCAACTTCCTACGATAAACAGTAGAGGTGCCATTTCAATACAACGATAAAACTCGTTGTATTGAAATTGTAGTAGGGAGTTGAAATAGGGCTCAAATTGTGCAGAATTAAAATTAGAAATGAAGCCTGTACTTAGATTTTTTATATCTTGCTTAGAACCAATAAAATTTTCATTTTAATGATTTTTCTAACCTCAAAGGGCGGTAGAGCCCTTGGTGCTAACATTTTGACTGTGTATGGGGCTGTTTGATGTTTGCGCAAAATGTTTGATCGTGTATGGGGGCCTTAAAAGCTTTGGCGCTTAAAATAGGATACTCATTTTTGACTGACATCAAAAAGTTTGTCTAATCCAAACAAGCAAATTTTGTTTTCAGGCTGTTGTCGCTCGATCGCTCAATTATTAGATTTTGTTTTTCCTTTTTGTGAAGCTTGAGCACGGATCTTGGATCCATGCAAACTTCTCGCTTTGGTCTTCCCAACTTTGCAAAGCAGGCAGTTAGCTTGTGATGGGTGCTCTGTGAAAAGGGCCAGCAATATATATATATAAAACCTTAACTCCACTGCATGTACTGAATGTTATGAAAAATGCAACTGAATTTAATTTTATCAAATTAAAATTTAAGAGAGTGAGAAGATTTAATAAAATCAAAACAATAGAAAAAAACGGCCAAAAACAACTTGAACTAACTTTGTCATATAATCTCGGTCAAAGATCCCAGAAACTTTTTGTTTTCAATTTTCAACAAAATCAGATTTATTTTCATCAATATCTCGAATAAAAGATTTTTTTCCGGGAAAACGGCTCATATCATCAGATTTGTATTTAAATGAACTAAATGTAAGAATTACTTAATCAATATCTTCGGAACTGTTTTCACGTTTTTTCAGAGAATTTGGAGCTAAAAGCGCCCAAATTTGGGGCTAAAATTTATTTCTCGATTTCACCTCAAATTATGATTTTTCTAAACATATTATATACCAAATTTCGTCAAAATCGGTCCAGTAGTTTAGGCTCCACCCGTCTGCACAGACGATAGACGACAGAAGACATCTTTTAAAAACCACTTTTTTGGACTTAAGGGACCTCGATACGTCTAAATCCATCAAAATCTAAAAAGTGAATTTTGTGCCATCACAATACTTTCTCTATAAACGAGAAAATAAGAAGTTATAAGAACTAATTGCAAAATCTTAAAATGAAGTATTAGTCACAGGATCAGAATGTGATAATTTTATTTAAAGCAACTAAGATGAATTTTGAGTTATAGTCAGGGACGCCTCACGGCACGCCCTAAGCGAAATCAAAAAATAAATTTAGAGCTTAATTTGGGGGCGCTTTCACCCTAAAATACATTCTTTTTTCATAAAAGGGTTTTCTAACATGTTTGTTGTCCATTTAAATACGAATCTAACTGTATAAGTTGTTTTTTTGGGGGTTAAATCTATTTTCTAAGAAAATATCTATAACTGCCTAAAGGTGTAAGGTTGGGTTCGATTCCCAACCGGAAGGGGATTTCTTTGCAAATTTTGTTGTAATTTTCAATAATAATTATTAGATTTAATAATTATTAAATTGGGAACTCAGTAGCTCGGATATTAGAATGGAATAGTTTCCTCTCCTACCATTAGGGTTAACAGCATGGGGGTGGTCACAACTTGGATGGTGACTACAGATCTGGGTTCAATTCCTGGACCGCTCTCTTCCCCACCCCTCCCCTCTCGTTGATCACCTAGCATCGCTATATAAGTGGTTAGCTGCTTAAGTAAAGTGGCGTCTAAAGGAGGCCCTACACTATCAATCCGCTTGATCAAAGCAGCGCGTCAAGCTGATGGACACCTGCTTCAAGCAGCCTAGAGCACATCAAGCATATCATCAATCTTTTCATCAGCACTCATTTGTAGCGGAGTTTTCGACTAGAACTGCTCCTCCTGGACTGTAGTGAATCAGTATTGTGTAGATACCATTGGTTTCGAATCAGGATTTGGGGTTTCTCATCTTGACAGTTGTTGCTCTCAAGCGGAAAAAAGATCCAGTGGAAACGACGTTGGTCAAAGGAGTGGAACTTTCCACAACTCCGGACAATCACGATATAAATCAATGAGGAGGCTAATAAATTCTCGATCGGCATTATTATCTACGATGTCCGAACCCTCGGAAGCGAGCGGACGGTCCTCCATCGCTGGTGTCGAGCAGGTGGCTGACGAAATGCTTAATAAAAATTGCTCTAGACTATCAAGCGCTCCGTCCAGCCGCATTCAAACTTAACATCAATCACCGTCAAGGCTTGACTCAAGCGTCAAACGGGTTCCTAGACTATCAATTACGCTTGAAACAATCGTTTGACGCGCTGTTTTGATCAAGCGGATTGTGTAGGGCCTGCTTAATGGTAGTGTATGTTTTTTTTTACTATGATAGTCGTCTTTAAAATTGTTCTGTGTATTTACAAAAATTAGGATATCTATTCATAGTTGAATACGTGTGAGTATATTATGTATTGGCAATATATTCAATCAATATGGTGGTAAATTCGGAGTAATCCAGCACTCGAAAACTTCCACTGATTGCAAGGGACCAGAAAGAACTTTCTGCTTTTCATTAAACAAAACTTTTGTATTATTTAAAAGAAATAAAGTTTATTTGAAATTGAAAAAAAACAAAAACATATTATGTTATATGTTTTCTTAATGTTATTAGAAATGTAATGAAACTCCAAGTAAAACCTAGTGGAACAGTTACAATGGCTTTAAAGAACTATAGTTAACTAAAAAAAATCCCTTATTTTTCTTTAAAAAGTAAATTAAGTTCTTTGGTTTAGTTAGTCAATATTCATGAAAATAAGTTTACCAACATTAAATTAGGCTCTGACCGTCGGCTACAACATTTATCTGCAACAAGGGCTTGGTAGTTTTAAAATTAATTCAACATAGAATTGTTTGACAGATTAAGTTGTCAGCAGTTACATTTCTTATCTAGTCTCAAGTTAATTGGTTTTTTAGACTAATGTAGTGGTAAATTGCATGCTGCTGATTCACTGCTTTATTTTTGGTTTCTCCATAGGAAACATTTATCTAATGAGGCTAGAAAACTTTTAATGAGTGCGAAACATTAAAAGATTTTTGACCTTTGCCAAAGTAATTCGGGACCGGAATATCGCATGATTACGATTACGGGTCACGTGAAGTGAGGGCCTCGCAGTAATTTACATTTGGCCCAACCAAACTTTCCCCGGCTCACTGCCTATCGATATACGTCTAAAGGAAATTAAATAAGAGGAATAACATTAAAAAAGGGCAGAAACAAGGCTGTAGGTAGTAGACAAGGGGGGTTTGGCGTGCTGCGAGGCAACGGGAGCCGGTATCGACTAGCCAAGGAGGAGGCTTGGAGGGAGGAAAGCTCTAGTCTCGACATGGGCTGGCTTTCTTGCCGGACCCCCGGGTCCTCGTGATGACTCCTTTGATCGTTCTGGGCTTGGCCCTTATCGTTGTTTGTGTCTCTGCCGCTCCTCAAACTAGGCCTGTTACCGCCGAACTTCCCGGCCAAGGAGTACTCGAAGGATACCAGATAATTCTGACTAGAACTCAAAGGGTTTCCGTTTTCTTAGGTGAGTAATTGTTACTTAGACGAGTTGGTTTTCTTAATCTCGTGAGTCTTCTTTCTTTCTTTTTTTAACTGTACCTATTTTAATTTTTCTTTATTCTTCTAACCTCACATTGTACACGCAAGTTGTCACTCGAGTGAACTTAATTACACTCAAAGAGGTTTGTTCCACATTACTTTTAAAAATGATTATCATTTTATTTAATGTATATGTTAAAAAAAAAAATCTTGTTTGTTCGCATGATTTTATTTACATTTAACCTAATATTTTTAAAAATTCTGCAGTTTTAATGAGCAAATAAAAAAATACTGCCATTTTATTTCATTTTAGAAAGAAGTAATTTTGTTTTTTTGTGAATATATTAAAATTAACTAATGAACTTTAATTATTATATTTTGTGAATATATTAATTAATTATTGTGAATTTATATATTATTTTTGTTATTTCCATTTCAATGTAACATAAATCATATCCTAGTCTGATTAATGAAATCCCGGTAAGCAAGAATTAGCTCGGGAATTAGATATTAGCTGGAAAGAATACAAGTTTAGCACGAGTAGAATTCATATAAAGAAAACATGAATCACACAAGCTGTTTTAAACAACCATCTAAGGATAAAGATAACAAACAAAATTAAACTTAATACAAATAAGACTGCAATTGTATTTTATTTATTTAATTTTAGGAAGAAACAGTGTGTAAGATAAAATTAATAATAATCATTATTAATCTAGATGTCTTTTGATTTTATCTAAACGAGTGCATAAAACTTTTTTCTTTAGAAGTAAATGTAAAATAATTCGCTAAGCCTTAAAATCTCTCAAGGGGGTGAGTTGAATGAGCGTATGGTGTCAAGTGTAGTAATGAAGCCTTAAGATTAGAATGAGAAGAAGCAAAATCATTAATATTTGTCCATTCTGAGGCTTAACATCCATTTTATGAAAATGCCTTAACTATAATATAGTTCGTTATGTAGAGCAGCCTATAAATGCTACCTCTCTTTAAATTGTGGTAAACATTTTTAACTATATGCAAAAAACTATAACCTAGACAAGCCAGAGTAATAAATCTGGTAGGAAGGATCCTTTTGTTAAGTGTGCTTGATTGTGGAGTATTTAATGGTCCTAAAGGTGATTTTGTGTCCAAAGACTTTATTACTTATTCACTTATTGCGACTTTAAACTTATTCATTGTATTGACATTCCTCACTCAGTCCAAGAATAATATGGAATCTTATTCTGATCTTTTTCACATAAAAACTTCATCATCAGCACATATTGCTAGTTTAAGTGCTACATCTCTTATCATGCTTAGGTTTTTTTCCTAGGAATGGATCTGATGCAACCCCAGAGATTGTGGTTTCGTAGACTCTAGTCAAATTAAGCTCATAATCTTGGTCATTTATATCTGACTTAAGCTGGTTTGAGATAGACTCTTGTCTATCTCAAACCAAATTCTTTTGAAAAGTGTGTTTTATATTTCTAGTCCCAGCAATAATACCTCAAAATAATTCAGATTCTCAATATAGCTATTGTAATAATATAATCACAAAAATGTATGTCTTTAGTGGATATAAATTAAAAACTAGGATACGCAGAAGAGTAGGTATTTAATTAAGCCAAATTGCTTATATGTACTAATGTTAGAAGATCACACAAACATATTATAGATACATTGAGGGCAGAGATTAAGGAATGCAATGTAGAAGCATGGACCTGGAAGTTTAAAAAAATAATGACCACCCTCTGGAAAAAGACGAGAGCGAGCAAAATAGCAAACTAATCTTAATGTTTTTAATGAACTGAATATTAATCACAATATTAAGTTAAATCAATTCAAATAATTTTCTTATATATATTATATCACACAAAACAGACTTCTTCTTTCACATTTAATAACGTATAATTGTTTAAATAGTATTATTATAAAATTTATGGTTATTCTCCTTGAATTATATTTAAAATTATTTTTTTATTTAGACTAATTTGAAAACGAAAAATTATTCTGAGAGAACTATAGATTAAAGATTTAGTTATCAACAATATTTGATTCATAAAGTATGCATTTAGTTTATGAATAGCATTTTAATTGTTTTGTTTTTTTAGAGATTCTATTTTATATTAAATAAAAATACGAAACAAGAAACATTAGCAAATAATTGAATAATACATTATTTAAATTGGTTTGCGTGCATTTTGATTTATTAGAATATTATTATCATTATTCATAATAGTAAAAAATCGCAACTTATTTTTTATCTAAACATCTTTTTCTTTTATTTATGAAAATATGAATAATCAAACTTCTAAGAGTTTTGTTTTCTTAGAAGTGAATTTAAAATATCAATTTCAAAATTATTATAAGGCTTTTCTCTGACTTTCGAAACCAGAATTAGAGTGCTACATAATAAAAATATTATGATAAAATAAATGTAGAAAACCCCTAGAGTAGAGCATGATTTTAATTATTATTTACAATTACAAATTAGTATGCTTAAATTAAATGCTTTAGGATATTATCGGAGCCAATACCATCTGAGTGAGCTAGAAAATTATTTGGGATTTATACTATTTTTTTTATTTACATTTTTATTTACATTTTTTTTTTTTTTTTTTTTTTTTTTTTTTTTTTTTTTTTTTTTAAATCTCTTAAGTCCAGATATTATTAGGCTAAACTTGTGAATTACTTAAAACATTAATCTTTAGTCATAAGCATTAGAAAATTATTTGGATGTATAGAATATTTATATTTAAAAACAAATCTTTCTTTAAAGTCCACATGTCATATTAGTAGGCTAAACTTGTGAATTACAAAACATTAATCTTTATTCATATAAGCATTAATAATTAACTTTAGTTAAAAATTAAGAAAAAAATTCGGCTTGTATATTTTAACCTTGACTCTCATTTACCTTGATATTGAAGTGGTCAGCATTATTTATTTTCTAAGTGCGTGATTCGGATCTGATAATTTTATTCATATCGTGTACGGGTTGTATGCAGTGTTGGGTTTCTTGTGTAAAGCCAGAAATCTGAAGTCACTCCCAGAAATATGACTACCATTTTGCATTAATTTAAATGATAATAATTCATTTTCTTGGAAACTATCATAGTTTTTGGTTATCTTTTGTAATGTGAACCCAATCATTTTAAATTAATTTAAACGGTGATGTATATTCACAGGCTATTCCTGTTTCTATTTAACAGTAATTTGCTTTACAAATGTCTCTAAGAAAATTATCATGGTTTGAATTAACCGAACTCAAAATTGCATATAATTGGATAGGTTGAATTTAAAACTAAACGTTTAGTTATGCTTTTGAAAGTCAATATGTCTTCACACTACTTAAGTTAAGAAGAATTGATAAAAGAAATTACCTTTTTTTCTCTTTATCTTATTCTATTTACAAGAACAAGAGTTAGACTATATAAATGAATAGTAAAAAAACATTTTTAAATACAAGCTTTTATTCGTATTCTTCTCAGCAAACCATTTCATTTGATACTCATATCATGGGCGAGCTTAAAAAATAACTAGTCCGCCATCTTGGGCTGTCCGCCATATTGGTTTAGATGACAATGCATGGTTAGCTAAGTGACGTCATTCTAAATGACGTCACTTAGCTAACCATGCATTGTCATCTAAACCAAACGTGTATGCCAAATTTCAATTCAATCGGTTGAGAATAACTGCTTTAAAATTCAGTTGCAAGATTTGACCCGAACATACTTACATACGGCTACAACAACATTGCAAGTTAGGCACTTCTTTAGATTTTTACTCCCCTTATAAAAAAATAGCGGGAAGTAAAAATCTAAAGAAGGTGAACGGAATGTTCTTCTTTAGACTGTTACTCCACTTATCAAAACGGAAGTGTGAAATTCCTTTGTCCCAAATTACATTGGAATGAACATCCCTTTGTCTTAATAGTTATTTAGTCTGTCATTTATATTCCAAAGAAAACATAGGGGAGTAACAATCTAAAGAAGTACCGCAAGTTACATAAAAGCTTGTAAAAATGGTAAGGATGTTTTCTTCTGTAAGCCAATGTCATGTTTTCATGGCCCCTTGCCGGCTCTAGACTAGTCAAGCCTAGGGTATGAGTTTGCAAAACTTTTTTTGTGATCTTTTATTTTCCCCCTTTTTCCTTATTATTAATGGTCTATAATCACGAACTCTACAAGTAAGAACGAATGACGTGTCCATGTTTAGGGAGAACCACAATTTAACTTAATGCGTGCTCTTAATTTCCAAATTATATGTTTTTAGGGTTTCGTAGATACTTCTCGAAACCCTTATGCCGTGGGTGGTGTGTCTGTCTGTCCGTCGCTTTTTGGTTCATAACGCCCGAAAAGAGCTGAAATTTAAAACACGCAACTTGGTGCAACATTTTTACCTAACCATAGGAAAAATATAGAGAAATTATTAAATTAAATATGCTTATGCGCAATTCGCAAAAAATGTGGTAAACTCAAAAATTTATATTTTTTTTAATTTTTGAATGGGGTATTAAATGAAAGCTGCTGAAGACTAAGATACAAATATATATGATTTTATAAATTTTGCATTCTTTACCTATTTTATGAGTTGAAATATACCCAAAAAAATCCACCCCCCCAACCTCTATATAACGGCTGGTCTTAAAATTTTGAAATAATTCAGGTAATGCCTTACGGTGGGGCAATGAAAATTTCCTGAAAAAATGTAATTTACCTTATGTCGTTATTACCGATAAAAACATTGTGACCCCACAGGGGATCGAACCAGAGACTGAAATAAACATAATATCGAATAAATATCCTGATATCGAAAAAAATAATCATAATTATATAACGGGCATGCTTAATCAGCTACGAAACTCTAAAAAGTACTTGGACGCAAGTACTTCCCTGTGAATTTTATATATTCTATAGAACCAAAAGAATTAATATTTTATAGATATCCCTGAATTTTCAGTAGGTAGGTACCTACTTATAATTTGAATAAGAAAGAAAAAAAAAACTATAGGCATATTTTGAACGTGTTTTGTTGATTAATAGAGTGTATTTAAACATATAATTAAAATAACATGTCTTCCAAGAACACGTCTTTTCGTTTCTCCGAGAATTAGATATCATGTATTCATACTTTTATTCATGTATAAAAAAACCAAAAAATTAATTAAACATTTAAAAAGAGGGAAGAATTAAATGAATTTGACATTAATGATTTTTAAAAACATAACATGAATAAAGTATTCAATTTGATGCGAGGAAGTATTTTCACCCCCTTTTCTTACTGCAGCTTAACATCACGCCTGAAAAAATGCCAAGCAATTACTTATGTACTACCAAAAATCACTTAGCGTTTTACTGCAGCATCATTATTAATCGATCACATAAATCGTATCAACTTTCCAGATAAATTAAGTTTCCATTAACAGCAATTCACTTAATGGTTTTTTGAAAGCACAATGAAGGAATAGTTTATCTCTGACAATAATCGGTTAATATTTCACAATGTTGTCACTGTCAAGCCACTGACGTTAAGATAATTGTCATAATACATATTTCATGCTACATACATCAATTTATGCTTTAGTAAATCGAAACGTTTTGCAAGTTCAAATAATAAGTCATTACCCTGGAGTTCAAACACTATAATGAGTACCTTTTGCACTGTAATGTCATGGTAATAGCGATGACAACCATCATGGTAAAGAAGATAATCTCTGTAAAAATAACTTATATAAAATTATATATTATATACTAAATTCCTTCTTCAAATTTAGAGTAATGAGAGTTTAAGGCGGCTTTCACACCGAAGTAGCAAGTCGCAGGTTGCATGTATCCTGGTAGTATAGGATGCAAGCTACTTAAACTCCGGACTATGTTATTCAACGAGAGCCTACTCACCGAGGATGCAAGTGCGGCGTGCATCCTGAAAGCAAGTGGCAAATGCGACTCGAGAACTAGGCCGGCTGGTGTTTTATCAGTGCGGGTCTACATATGCACCCACCCTCGGATATAATATATGATTCACAGAACCCATCGCTGATCCAACAACTTGTTAAAAGTGTAAATCTCCATTTTATAATAGGATTGAAATTTCCCTGGGTGGTTCAGTAGTTCTTGAGCCACTATAGCAGGGCTATGTTCTCCAGTATTGTTCCAGTATGGATGTTGCCATAAACGAATCTTTCGTTGTCTTCTTCTTTCTCTGACTGCACAATCCTGAATGATAGTTTCGTCGTCTAAAGAGTCGGATGATTGATTATTTATCATTCCAAACCTAAATGCGATAATTGAACTGAGGAATTCCAACATCAGAGATATGATGGTGCTAGTGGCACGTGCCACGTAGGTGTGCTAGTTCGTGTCATTAGGATGCAAGACGCACATGCCACCTGTGACCAGGACGCAGGGTGCTTCTTTGGTGGGAAAGCCACCTGACTGCATACATCTTTATATTTTATTAATTCGTGACACAATAAAGTCTTTCAGTTAGAGATATGCTTTACTTTACTTGGCATGTTTAGGTTTTATACTTTTGATGGTAATCAATCTGTTTCTGAAGTTGCAATGATATTCATGGAATGAACTAACTGAGTCAAGGTTTGGGAAAGTGAGTCAGTTTCCCTGCAGGCACCACCTTTCGTGCTTTTAACAATTTAAAAACTTTTAAGATTAATTATTCTTCTAGGTTTTCTAGAAATAACTATTACAATGGCAGGGAAATGTACTAATCTATAAACTAACATGTTTGGCTATAGTTGTGAAGTGAAAAACCTTTAAGGGCGGATTTTGGGAAATTAACGAAAATGGTGTTCAACGATTCTTATATTATTCGATTGTGGATAGTATACTAAAGTATTTTCTTATCGTGATAATGATATTATAATTTAATGAAAAGAAATATATTCAAAATTAGATTTTCACTGTAGTATCCTACCTTTGGAATTCAGATACAAACACATTATATCTAATCCTAGGAGAAACGAGAAGGCATGTCACACAGATTAAAAAATATTGGGTTGTAAAAACATAACATCAATAAAATACGTGGTATGATGCGAGGAAGCTATTTGACACACTGATTAGCAGACTATTTTAAATATGCCAATATTGATTGGTTTTGTTACACAAATATAACACAATATTTAATGTAATGTAATGTAAAATAATACTTTAATTTTGATGTTCTCTGCTATTTGTCCAGGAGATATCGCGCAAAAAAGTGTCTGACTAACATCAAGCTAGAATTTTGTGTATAAGTAAATCTTTTGGTGCCTTTTAAGAATATGTGGTCGGCTAAGTTCGTCTGCGGGACATAGCTTGGCTATAGGCATTTGAAAAAACAAACCGGTGGAGAGCGGCTATGTCCAGCCCTTTTTGAAGGACAATGTGATTTTCATTATCCTGAGTACGAAATTAGTTATAGTAGAACAATAATCAAGTTGATCGTAGTTTATCACTTAATAGGTTAGTTAGTCTAGTATTACTTCAAATCTAAGTGGTCTCTAGGTTTGTTTCTTTCAAATGCTTATTGCCAAGCTATGTCCCACAGACAAACTTAGCCGACCACATATTCTTAAAAGGCACCAAAAGATTTGCTTTTATACACAAAATTCTTGCTTGATGTTAGTCAGACACTTTCTTTTTGCACGCTATCTCCTGGACTATAAATATGTAGAGCTTGTTATATATATTTTTTTAAATATTTTGAACAGGCGGTTTTTTATTAGCCTTGAGAGGGCAAAGAACAATAGTCAGTAATCAGTTGACATATTTACTTAAATTGATATTCTTCAATACTCAATTCTTTAGCTGGCCACACGCGAGCGAATTTTTATGACGGACTAGGGATTTTTCCAGTGATTTTTAACAGGTGATCTTGTTTTCGTAATTTAGCAAAATTATATTTATTTTCATCAATATCTTTAAAATTAGATTTTTCCTGGGTGATGATATAAACTATTAATATCATTCAAATCGTATTTTAATGAACTAAATTTTAACTTTTCGAGAAGTAATTGTTTTCTTAGTTTTATTTCTTTTTATGTTTCAGTATTCACAAGGGGTTGCGCACCAAAATTTAAACTCAAAATTAATTTCAGCTCGTGGTGTAACTATATTGATTTATATTAAAATTTAATAAAAATTGGCACAGTAGTCTAGGTATATAGTTTACTCCAAGTGTTTGCTCATACTACAGAAGACAGACTAACATTTTTTTAATAACCAGTTATTTGGACCTCAAAACGTGTAAACTCAAAATCACAATACTTTTTCTTCATATATAATATACTTTTATGTGAGGGTAAATTTCTTTATTTTCATCTTATATAAAATGGATATTCATAAAAGGGTTTTATACAATATAGGGATAATATTAAACGATAATTTACGATAATCTAATAGGTACATGTATATAGATATATTCGTATGTACTGTTATACACGTTTATAATATACTATACTTATAATATCAGAAAGACTGCACTATAGAAAGTACTGAGATTCCTCATCCGTTGCCCAGGTCTCTCCCTCATACTCGAAAAATTTGTATCAGCGGATATATAATGACAAATCGGTAGACCACTTACGGATCGAGACACCGTATTTATTTGACGGACTAGATCTGACAGGCGGGGGACATAATTAGAAAAAAATAATTGTAAGTAGACTGTACATTAGTGGCCAACCTAAGATCGGCTGACCAGATCCGTTAGAAATATCCGCCGATCTGATTCGCGGATCTTGTCCGTCATAAAAGCCGCTGGTCATAAGTTCCACAAACTCTCGGCCGATAACTAACTTAAACTTACACTATTGTATTATATTTTGTGGCAGGTATTCCATACGCAGCGGCGCCATTAGGCAAATTGAGATTTGCTCCACCTCAGACTGAACCCCTGGTCTCATGGACTGGAATCAGGAGTGCTACGAATCCAACCCCGTCCTGTTACCAACATCGTCCCGATTTGGTAAAAATGGACAAGCTAAATATCCTCAACAAGCTGTATCCCAACTCTTCTTCCTTACCAATCAACGAGGATTGCCTCTACCTTAACGTCTACGTGCCAGACGGTAATTATATTTAATTACTTAAGGAAATTATCCACCTCTCTAAATGTTAATTCCTCTATTGAGAGTTACTGTTTCAAGTTATTTTGATTGTAATGATAGTTCATTACTCCACTTTACATGTAAGTGAAAAGTAATGTTCTATTTTAGCTAAGAAGAAAAATGTAAAATTACAATATAGTCTACTCCCGGTAATTAAAACTCTGGGTAATTTGAAGAAATTCTCCGGTACCCTTAAATGCTCCCTGTAAATTTAAAATCCTGTGTAATTGGATACAATTAGTAATTTGAAGTCTAAACGGAGATCTGTTTCTTGGGAACACGCTATATACTGAAGGTCAAAGGTGAGTCCTTCCATTAATATGTAGTAATGTGGGGCGACTAGTTGAAGCAATGTTAAATTGCTTCAAGAAATGCGAATTCGACAAAGTCCACGAAGCTCAAGAAGATCCAAAAGTGTTGTGTGCTGCCAGTTGGAACCTACTTCCTAACTAAGAATCGAAATTTGAGGACAATGTTCATGTGGACCAACATAACCATAACATACCATAACGTGGTTGTTTACGGTGCTTTAACTGAAGTAGAAATCTTGCAGAAGAACTCAACTCTCGTTAATTTTAAATTTTCCCTTGGCTCCTCTCGTTAAATAAAACACTCGGTAATTTGAATTTTTCTTGAGGCCCCCAAGATTTCAATTTATGGGGAGTGGACGCCGCTTAGTGTGATCAAAATAGCTTGGAACGGGCCAACCCAATACCGCTGTATTAAAGTTTTTCCGGATATATTGTTGTCAATATTTTGTTTATTGCGATTTAAGCCGGGATCATTGGACTTTTTTACTTTTCCTCACCTATGGCAGGAAAAGAAATGTTTTCACACAAAATTTTTTTTTCGAGATTTCAAATGAATTATCCGTTTTGGGTGTTTTTAAGACCTCCTGAGTGGTTTGTAGCAAGACTTCTGTATGTGTGTTATCATCGTAGCGCTCAGGGTATTTAACCTAGAGAGTTGAAACGGCAGAAAAATCAGTCCTTACTTCTAGTTGTGCCGCCTGGAAAAATCAACATTTTCCGCCATCTTGAACACAGTTTGCTGGGTCAGCAAACATTTTAAAAAATCGTACAAAATCCAAAAGGGGTCCGATGGAGTTGACATTTGGCACGAATGTACCTCTCTGTATGACAAACAAGCCACAAAATTTAATTTTGATATTGGCCATTTTAAAGTTATTGAATTTTGAAACATTGGCGGTTAATAATGCCGAAAGTATAAATATGTTTTTGACATTTATTATATCGTAGGAACCGGTAAAAAATAAGGAACAACTATAAAAAACCCGATGAAATTCCATTAATTAGTTTAAAAGTTATAAGTGATCATAATTATTAATGTGTGAGATACTTTTGTTATACGTCAGATTTTTTTACATTTGTCAAAAAACCGCCAAAATGCAAATAAATAAATAAATAAAAATAATTTATAATTTTTTTTGTTGAAAAATTATAATAATAAAATCAATTAGTTCAAAACGGTCACCCATCCAAGTACTGACCTTACCCAATGCTGTTTCCTCCAGCAGGAGAGGCCACTTTAGTGGCCTAATGTGAGGAAAAGTTCCGAGGTACCCCGTACCCGATTTTTTTTCTTTTTTATCATTTTCGGGTAAACCTTCTAGAGCTGTAGCTAGTGTTTATTCTTAAAATAATTAGTTTTGACTTTTGTCACAGGTTGGCCAACCTATGTGAAAGAAAAAAACAAAACCATTTGGCCTGTAAGAGGGGTGAGGATTTTTATTTGCCTTGTTGTCCCGACCTTCTCATATTTAAAATCGAATGCTCTCGTTAGTTCGCTTCCATTTTTTTGTTTTTATTTCACCACGCTGTCAAAAGAATACTAATTGTATTATATTCCTATTCAATATTAATTGTAAGAATGGTAGAGTCTTTTAATGATTCGTATTCTTTTATCAACAAATTTATATAAGTCCGAAGATGATTTGTTTTATTTTTAAGTTTAATTTTTAAACGGAAAATGAACGAACGAAACGTTGTGATAATATACATTTTTCTGAGGTAGGCTGTGAAATAGTAACTTTAGAGCCTAAAAAACATAGCTAAAATCCATTTTTTCATTACTCCTAGCTGTAAAGAAAAAATCTTTTACGTCCTAGGCACTAAAAGATTTTTTCTTTACGGCGGGTAGTTGTCAAAACTTCCGTTAGTAGTGCTGCAGTCTTTGTAGAAATGCTTCTAGTACGATAAAAATCCGCTAGATGTCAATGCGTTTTATTTATCTTTTCTTATAGTGTAACCTCATTTTAAGGTTTCTTTTTTTAAGTCTTAAGTATGTACTAATATTTGTTATTATTATATATTGATTAGTGATTAATATTTAATGTATTTTCATTGTCTGCTACCTCGGAAAAAATAGCATATGCTACGCGACTTTGAAGTGTTTTTTCTTTACCTTGGCAATATTTACTGTCTCGCTTCGCTCGACAGTAAATGTAATTGCCGCGGTAAAGAAAAAACTCACTTCACAGCCTTGTAACATAATATACTATTACTTACATACATATATGTATGTACGAGTATTACTTTTATAATTCAAATTATTTATTTTATTTTCTTATGTGTCGCCACATCTCCCAGTGTTCGTTATAAACACAGTCAATTTTGTTTTGATATAAGTTTTACTTCCTCCTGTGGTACTATTTGTTTATTATCAGTCGGCATGGGCGTCCATCAATATGGGCAAAATAGGGCTCGAGCCCCCCCCCCCTATTATTTGCCGTTTGCGGAGTAGAAACATAAAAGTTAAATCAAACGAGGATTTCAATCAGGCGAGGATTTGTCTACTGTTCAGAATTTATAGTACTTACACTAAGAATAAAGACAATGGGCACTGATTTTGTAGACAGTTTTAGATACTTTCCTCAAAAAAACAAAACCAACAAAACTTGCTATTTGATTAATAGTTTTGTTTGCTATTTGCATTAACGGAGATGTTTTAGACATAATTATAAGATACTATAAAAACCTTCATTTTTTGTCAAATAGTTAAAGTACCTATAGGACTATACGTTTTTCAAAAATATTTAATTTAGTTATTAAAAGTTGAGCTATTGTACTCTACAGTTTATGTTCTAATTACGAATTTTTTAATTAAAGATGTTTTCAAATAATTTTGATTTTAAGTCTTTTGGTCATTCACATTTCTTTTATTATACTTATTTATTTAATTATTTTTAATATATAAATAATTTAATTTCAGACAAAATTCTAAAATAATCGTATTTGTACTGGGTTAAAAGGCTAGAGTATGTCCAATAGTGTTAAAACGTTTCATTTTCCAAAAAAATATCAAAGCCCCCTCTGAGGAAAAGCCAGCCCCCCCTATGGAAAAGTAAGACGGACGCCCGTGTCAGTCAGTTATTGTTATGACTTAGTCTGGGTCCCAAAGTTATTACATTACACTAAGCGGCGTCTACTGCATATACATATAATTGTTTTTGTTTTTTTTAAATCCCTTAGGATGAAGTTTAGGTTTAGAGGATCCAACCTCTCTCTCTTAAATAACATTAAACATTAAAAAAATATATACACAAATAGTTCACACAATATTGCGACAGCATATTTGATATAAATAATTACTATTTTACGATTTTGGTAGTATTCATACTACGGAAAAATTAAATTTTAATTTAAATCAAATTATAATTATCATTAACTACGGGAGACATTCAGAGAAAAATAGATCCCAGCACCGGGACTTTCCCGAAGTTAATGATAATGATAATTATAATTTGATTTTTTTTAATTTGAACACAATATACATGCAAAATTTTCCAATCAAGCAATGAATTCAGCATATATTTTATTTTAGCGAATTTTCGAAATGAAGCTATTCCAATGGCTTCAAAATTTTTGAAATTTTTCTCCATGGAAATCCGTTTTGGACCATTCTTAATCGATTCCTGAAATTTAACACTTTTTTTTATGTATGTATATATATATATATATATATCTATAATATAAGTGGCAATGTCCTGATTGACTGACTGACTGACATAGAATCAACGCACAGCAAAATCTGCTTAACCGAGAGACTTGAAATTTTGAGGATATACTCGGTTCATATCATAGGCATCCACTAAGAAAGGATTTTGCGAAATTTTCATTTTTGTACCCAGGGGTACGGGGTACAAATGTCAAAGTAATAAATACTTTTAATGATGCATATCGTTGAAAAGCTCTTTAAAAGTACAGTAATTAATGTTATGTACAGTTTTGTCATATTTTCATTTAGGAGGGGGTAAAATGGAAAAATGTGTATAACTACATCTTATATAAATGAAGAGTGTCTTTTATCTTATATAAATGAAGTGTCTATGAGTGTACTGCTTACATGAGATTATAAAGTTTAAATGTTGGTACACAGGAGTACGGGGTACAAATATCAAAGTAATTCATAGGTACCCTTTATGATGCATATCGTTGAAAGGCTCTTTAAGAGAAAAGTAATTGTAATGTACGTTTTTTTCATTATTTTCATTTAGGAGAGGGGTAAAAAGGAAATGTCAACGTAATTGTGTATGCGCGCGCGCGCGAACGGGCGCCTGTGTGTGTGTTTTTTATTCAAATCTACCCTTTTATTCCGATTTCAATGAAAATTTGCACACTTGACCTTCAAAGCAAGGGGAAAAGGGGAAGGTCACTGATTCATGCATTTTCGAAATTTTGATTTTGGTACACAGGGATACTGAATTACAAATGTCAAAGTATGCATCGTGAAGGGTTTCACGATGCATACCGTTGAAAAGCTCTTTAAGAGTGCTGTAGAGTGCTGTACAATTATTGTTATGTACATTTAGGGGGGTAAAATGAAAAAATATATCTATATCTATGTATAAAAAACTAATAATTGTTGTGTCTGTACATTTATCCGATTGGGCTAAAATTTTGTATTTATTTATTTATTTTTTATTATTATTATTTTTTTTTTTTTTAAATACCTTTATTGAATAAAACATATTAATACATAAATAATATTTTAGTACATCAATTTATCTATTTTATTGATTTTACATTTTAGCTCTACATAAGGTTATCTCTCCACTAGAGAACATGGAGGCCCGAGCTTTGGAGAGAGAATATGGGATATTTCCACTGAATGAGAAGTCCTGACAACGAATTTAAGTTTAGAAAATTTTATATCTGTCTGTCTGTGCGTCAATCACGTCCAAATGGCTGAATAGAGTTTGGTGGTTCTTGGGTACAATGTTAAGCTTAATTCTGCGGGTGATAAAGGATATAAAACGATTTGGTAGCTTAATATATGGAGCTGAGAACGGGGCTTCTAAATAGATTTCAAAATTCTTATTTCATTTTTCATAAAAAATGTATTTAACCAAAAATGCAGAAGAAACTACTGACCATATTTTATGTTTTGTGGAAATTTCTGTAGGAAGAACTGTTAAAGAAATTACTTTTCAATCACTGTCAAAAAATATTTAGATTTATTTTTAGATATTAAGGCAATAATTAATAAATCACGCCTTACCGTGCCTAAACCTTTACTAACTTAATCATGACCACTTCTTTAAAATTCTAAAATAAAATCTACGAGTGTATACGCAGTATAATAATTTCTAAATTATATTGATATCTACCAATAGAGATTTTCTAAAATTTTATCCCTAAGGGGAACATTAGGACAGAGTAAGAAAAGAAGGGCGGAATTGAGCCCAGACCGATCTTTAAAAGTTAGGAAGTTAATACTTGAGAAAGAGCTCTTATTTTGGATGTAAGCATGTATATTAACCAAGGGATGTAAAATGACACGGCGAGGGGGGGGGGGGGGGGGGGACAGAAGGAAAACACCACTGCTTTTCCTTTTTAAAAATTTAGTCGGAATGAATTACTAATTTTGGGATATTAGCAAATTATCTTATCAAAGGGGAGGGGGTATAGAATTAGGGGGGAGGGATAGAATCTAGATATTCTCGCTTTGTAAAATAATTTAAATGTTTCTTGATGGTAGTTTATAAATCCATTAAATTGAAAATAAAACACCCCGTAGCGAAGCACGGGTATTCAGCTAGTATATATATATATATATATATATATATATATATATATATATATATATATATATATATATATATATATATATATATATATATATATATATATATATATATACAGGGTGTCCCGGGTCAGGACCGACAAACTTTGGGATGTGATAGTACTGTTAATTTGGAGTAAAAAAAGTTCTATAAACCATGGTCCTATTCTCATTTGTTTTCTAGCTATCTTATTTTTAACTTTTTTTTGTAAAATGTGACTTTGGCTTAATAAATTGGCAATATCATTGGAAGTAATTAAGCTAGAATGATAAATGATATACCACCTGAAAGAGCATGAAAAAGTCTTAAAGATAAACATCATTTCAGCTTTTAAATTTCATTTTTAGTCACACGTAAATTCGTTAGAACTTGAAAATAATAAAATTTAATTAGAAAAAGAAAAAGTTAGAGCTTGTATAACTACAGTATTGTATTAGATAACTATGGGTGCAAAACTCCTTAAAGTTTGCGCATTTACTAAGCTTCAAAACGATACTATTAAATTTAAAATATTGCAACTTAAAGTATCCAAAATAGTGACGAAATTCCAAAAATACATGTCCCACTGTTAGCTGAGATAGGGTTGGGGGAATGGGAAGTGCCCTGAAAATGCAAACGTCGGGTTTTTTTTTTTCTTTTTCTTTTAAGTTGCTCCAGTATAATAAAACGTTAAAGTCAGAGTTTAGTCATAGTACCCGTGTGGTACCAGTCACAGTCATGGTACCAATGATACTACAGTCATTGTAAAGTCATAGCACCTGATAAATCTTATTATTATTAAGGGTGTAATAATTTATTTTTATTACGATAATTAATTATTTTGATAATAATATTCTTTGTAATATAACCAAAATTGTACTGTATTAATTGAATTATCTTATTACTTTGTTAAAAAAAATCATTAAAGATGAAATAGAAAAGTGTAATAATAAAATAAACCGACCTTTATTATTTATAATTAACAACTTCTGCAATTACAATAATAAATGTTCAAAATGGTGCCCTCCTTCATTCATACACAACAATTTCATCACATCAACAATTTTTAAGTCGAGATTTGCTGCTTTTTATGGAAGTCGCTTTTTGGTCATTTATTTGGCGAGCTGCTGCTTGTTTCCTGTTTATTAGCTCCTCTTGACTGTTAACCGGTATTCTAAACACCAAATCTATCATCCATCCCCCATCCCCCCAAACAGAAATCTAAAGGTGTAATTTCTGGTGACCTGGGTGGCCAAGCAACCGGTTCTCCTCTTCCAATCCACCTATTAGGGTAGTGTTGAATGCAGCAAATCTGTACTTAAAAAATGTCGGATGTGTATTAATGAAGAAGGGCACAATTTTGAACATTTATTATAGTAATTACAGAAGTGTTAATTGTAAGTAAAGAAGGTCGGTTTATTTTATTATAATACTTTTCTATTTTATTCTTTAATGATTTTTTTTTTAACTAGGTAATAAGATAATTCAATTAATGCAGTACAATTTGGGTTTAGTTACAAAGTACAATATTATAAAAATAATTGATTATCGTAATAAAAATAAATTATTACCCCTTAATAATAAGATAAGACCCCTTATAAGACTTTATAAGATTCATCAGGTGCTATAACTTCACAATGACGGTAGTATCGTTGGTACCATGACTGGTACCACACGGGTACTATGACTAAACTCTGACTTTAATGTTTTATTATACTGGAGCAACTTAAAAGAAAAAGAAAAAAAATCACCCGATGTTTGCATTTTCAGGGCACTTCCCATTCCCCCAACCATTCTCAGCTTACAGTAGGATATGTTTTTTTGGAATTTCATCACTATTTCGGATACTTTAAGTTGCAATATTTTAAATTTAATAGTATCGTTTTGAAGCTTAGTAAATGCGCAAACTTTAAGGAGTTTTGCACCCATAGTTATCTAATACAATACTGTAGTTATACAAGCTCTAACTTTTTCTTTTTTTAATTAAATTTTATTATTTTCAAGTTCTAACGAATTAACGTGTGACTAAAAATAAAATTTAATAGCTGAAATTATGTTTTTCTTTAAGACTTTTTCATGCTCTTTCAGGTGGTATATCATTTATCATTCTAGCTTAATTACTTCCAATGATATTACCAATTTATTAAGTCAAAGTCACGTGTTACAAAAAAAAGTTAAAAATAAGATAGCTAGAAAACAAATGAGAATAGGACCATGGTTTATAGAACTTTTTTTACTCCAAATTAACTGTACTATCACATCCCAAAGTTTGTCGGTCCTGACCCGGGACACCCTGACATATATATATACATATATATAAATATATATATATATATATATATATATATATATATATATATATATATATATATATATATATATATATATATGTATATATGTATATATATATATATATATATATATATATATATATATATATATATATATATATATATATATATATATATATATATATATATATATATGTGTCACTCCAGACGATATAGCACCTTAGGATGCACTTAAAAAATAATTAAATTTCAATAATATCAAAAGAAAGGATGAGTTCGTTGGCCAGAATTTTTGGAGTTCATTTAGGGGTCAAATTTTGACAATTTAGGGTCAAAAATAGCATAAAAACGTGTTTTTCCATTTTACCTCCCTCTTATATGAAAATATGACTAAAGTGTACATAACAACAATTACTGTACTCTTAAAGAACTTTCCAACGGCATGCATCTTGAAGGGTATATACTATTTTGACCTTTGTACCCCGTACCCCTGTGTACCAATATTTTTATTTTCCACCCATCCAAATTTATAATCAAAATTTTCCTACAATTGCTTCAAAGAAATCTGCGTATTATTGGCTTATGATAACTCATAAGCCAATAATACGCAGATTTCTTTGAAATTCACTTATTAAGTCATGGTACATGACGACTTTTTTATTCTTGGAAAAACAACAATATTTAAACTAATATATGTTTTTTACCAACATATTTGTTTCAAAACCGTTTTTAACAAAACACCACTACATATAGGTATTTGTGCAGTGAAGCATCTTTAGAGAATTGTTAAATACTCATTCGATTGTTAAATGTTGTGTGTTAAACGACGAAACAAAACAAATTCCTAAATTCTTGTAGAGAACTCAGTAAGAGAAATAGAAAATTTTTAATTCAATAAAAACCATTTATTAATAAAATGCAAATGAGTTTTACCTTTCAAGTAAAAAAGTTTTGAGGAATTTCTCGAATGATAGAATAGTTTGATTGTGGTTTCATGCTTGGCTTATCACAATTTAAAGAAAAGCTCCAGCTACCCTAACTTCACATAAGAAGAACTATTGTGATCAATAACGAAGGTTATAGATCTAGTTACCTGCAATAGTTGGGCTCATTAACTTCTCTAAGTTTGAGAAGCATGCAAGCGTTAAAACACTTAACTGGATTAGAACTCAAGATATCAGTTAAAGTATTAGTTGTGTGTTGGATTGGTTAAGTAATGGTTTGGAATATATCAACCTAGACTGCACAAGAATTATGGAAGTAGCACTAAATCAATGCAGAGTTATAATTTCTTAATATTTTAGTTACTGATGTAATACCAATCTATTAAAGTCTTTAATTGCCTGTTGCAATAAAAATAGTGTTTATCATATAATAACTATTGAAGGCTTTAATAAAAAATAGTATATTATACATGAGTAGTTATATTCTGTTGCTTCTGGCCCACTTTTTGGAGCTGTACTGACCCTATTGTTTTTGTATATGGGAGTTCTAACCTAAGTTGTGAGCGAACGTTCTAGCCCATTTATTACTGGGGGTTAGTCTATCCACCTGTATAACCACCATCTGGCCTGTACTTGTAAAGTATGTCTAATCACCTCTGTTCCCCCTGTACCCCTCCCCCCCCCCTTGCCCCTGACTTTCACGGGGTACGGCCTGTGATTGCGTTGGGCGAATATCTGTTTGTCATGACTCTCTGAGACCAACTTTTTCGGCCACCAGCCAATTTCAAATTTTATACTATGTCCACCACAGACGCTTAAATTTCAAAAATATTTTGTTTATGTTGGTGTCCAGAATTATTTAAACATTTATTCAACATATCTGTGAATTTAAAAATTGGTGAATATGTATTTCATTCTTCACTATATCTTCCATACGTAAGAATGTGGAAGAGTTCCAGCATAAAATCAGTTGGTACATTGGGTGAATTAGAAAGAAGATTATAAGATGTATTTTTATTTGGAAACAATGTTTTTAGGAAAATACACTGTATTTCGAGGATGAAATAGCCTAATATCGAATAATTATATCATAAGTAGGAATAAGTTTTAAGAAATCACATTCCTTATTACCTTTAACTATATAAAAAATAGGTGAAACTATGTATGTTCAGAACATAATGTTCTTATTTACTTTGGCCTTCAAAGCAATTATTATTTATTAAATAAAATTAATACTTTTAAATGTGTGTTTTGGTTGAAAGGCCCGTTGAGCAAGGGACAGGAAGGTTGGCCCGTAATAGTATACTTACACCCTACAGACTTCTCAAGTGGAAGTCCATATCTTATTGACCCAACTATTTTCGCTCTAAGAAACAAGGTAAATTTTCATTACTAATAATTTTATAGTTTTAAAGATTTTTTATTTTCATGAATAAATGAATGAATAATTTTTCAACTTTATCTAAAAATACATTTTCTTTTAGTACACCTTGAAGCATTATTTTTTATTTACAATATTCTTTAATAAGCGATTATGCGCTTTTTTCAGGTCATTGTTGTGGTTCCCTCATTTAGACTGAACATATTTGGATTTCTGAGCACGGGAGATGGATATAGTCAAGGAAATTATGGGCTTATGGATCAGGCAGCAGCTATTGGTTGGGTACAAAGGTTTATATCACGTTTCAACGGAACAGCTTCAGATGTAACTTTAATGGGACACAGTGGAGGCGGTGTAAGTGTTACACTTCACATGGTGGGTGAGGGAAGTGGGTTCCACCGTGCTGTGGCGCTTAGTGGTTCAGTATTACAGCCCGGTGCAGTAAAAACCCCTGATCCTAAAATACTTGACGAATTAGCAAGCGTATTCCAATGTGACAGAAAGCCTCATCATAACTTGATGACTTGCCTCAGGAACGCTCCTGAGACATACCTTCTGGAAAATGCCATTCAGTTGGGCCCTTGGGGACCTATAATTGATGCTAACTTGCCCAATGTTACGTCACCTTTTCTTCCCGACAACCCAGAAGATCTGCTTGAAGAAGGGAGGTTTGCTCAAGTTCCCTTCATAACGGGATTTGTTGAGTCAGAAGAGTCACACAATCTTCCTTCAGATCTAGCTGTCACAAAAGAGTTCTTCGTCAACTCTCTTAGGACTTCGGTCATTGAGGAATACACCTTTCCAATTGACAACGACACAAAATGTTATCTGGACGAAGATCTGTTACATTCCGCTGTGGAATTCTTTTACGCCCCTTCTCGTCTTTCTGACAGTGTTCTTCTTAGACAGAAGTTGGTGGAATTTAATACGGATAAAAACTTTGGGGCTGCTATTTTTAAAACGGCCGAACTTGTAAGCAAGTACTCACCCACATACGTCTACAGATTTGAGTACAAGATGAAAACTTTGATTTTAGATAGAAAAGAAAATCATATTTATCTTTCCCATCAGTCAGAGCTTCCATTCGTTTGGGGTATGCCATATTGGGCGTCAGTGACACCTCCGATCTTATGGAACAGTGCTGATAGGAAGGTAGCAGAACAAACGATGCTTCTATTTTTTAATTTCATAAAGTTCACAGATCCCGAAACTAAAACTCAACCTGTCAGCTGGGCCAAATTTTCAACTGATCAACCCCAAATACTAATTATCTCAAAAGACATGACAATGGCTGATTCATCTGTAATCGATTACAAATCATTTTCTTTTTGGAACGAGTTCTATCCTCGGGTTCAAAAAGCAGCTTACGTGTGCTGCAATGCTACTAATGTGGCTCTAACCACCGCAGCTAATTTATTTATCGTCACGACGTCTTCATTCTTTCTTCTTCTCCATTCACCAAACCATATACTGGACTTTATCTATACCTAATGTCAGCAAAATCTGTTTAATGCATAATTTAATACCAGCAGTATCTGCTAAGTACAGTTACACTTTGATTCCTCAAAACAGAATATAACTGTTAATGTTTCAAATCAAAGTGTTTGGGTTTACATGATAATAAACTTGGAAATAAAGTATTTTCTGGCCAAGAGCCGTTAGCGTAAACATAAACTCAAATGACTGAAAAAAGAAATTACTTTATTAAAAGAAAGAACATAAAAAAACGAATGCAAGTTTGCTTAGAATTTTAAAAGATCCCATGGCAAACTTTTTATGACCTTCTTAACATCAGAAGGTAACGGAAAAAATAATGTTAAATTATTTTATTTTTTTTTTGTAAAAAAATATTTTAATGTTAGGTTACTTTTTTCTTAAATTATTTAAGAAACATGTAATTTAAGTCTTCATGTATGTAATGTTTCAAACTTTTATTTTGCATAAAAAACACTGTATTATAATTTGTATTTCAAATGATTTATTTGAATCCTATAATATTAAGAACCTAAAAAATAGAATGTTGATCAATTTTAGGATAAAACTAATATTTATTCAATTAATTAATAAAAGATTTTTTATTGTATATTTTTTTAATTTAAATGTACAAATTTTGTGTGATATTCGCCTTCATTACACCAGCTGATAAAATATAAAATTTAACGTGTGATTTAACAATTATGGATAATATATTTGTCATTACTATTATTTTTTCTACACAAAATATATAGCTTAAGTAATAAAGCATATTATTTTATCATTAATTAACATTTGTTTTTCTTTTAAAATGTGTCACTAAAGAAAGATAAAACAAACAGGGCACTTCTTTAGATTGTTACTCCACTTATAAAATAAACAGAAAGGAGTAATAATCTAAAGAAGGTCTACGGAATGTTCTTTTTTAGACTGTTACTCCTTACTTCCCTTATAAAACAAAAGTGTGATATTCCTTTGTCCAAAGTACATTGGACTAAACATTCCTTTGTCTTAATAGTTATAGATATTTAGTCAAAGTCATTTATATTCTAAAAAAAAACACAGGGGAGTTCCAATTTAAAGAAGTACCAAAAGTTATATTACCTAAACCAATTTATTTTAAGCATCAATTTAATATCTATATATTCTATGTATATATAATAATTAATATTTAACATAAATTATTTAACGTAATTCTTCGTCCAGTGTTTTCTATTTTTTATGTTTCGGGTTTTTATGGTTACATTGGATCATTATCAAAATTATATAAAATAAAGCGTATCTTTTCGTCAGAAAACTTTACCCTCTCGCTATTTACAATGATTGCTAATTTCTTTGAAGATATATTTTTCGAAAGTAAATTATGTATTCTATTTAAGTGTATTGCACTAGACTTTTTTTTTTTTATAATAAAAATGGTTGGAACCATTTTTATTATCATTTGTTTATAGTTTTTGGAGGGCAATGCTCCTAAATACATCGTTACAATACTTTAATTTTTTTATACACTACCTATAAATAAAGTAAATATCATAGTAACTACTTGTTTTTAAAAAATAATAAAACGATGTTTAAGGTATGCTATAATTGCTTTTCATAAATGAAATGATGGGTTTAGGTAAAAATTAAGGACTTTCACAGAATTAAAAATGTATTTTTCTTTGTTTAATAATTCTTTATGTCCATCTTAGAATTGCCTTGAATACGCATACTCTCAAATTGTCCCTTTGCCAAAATGATAAGATTAAAGGTATATTCTATATTGTTATATTAACAGAAAGAATGACTTCTTGTAAGTTATAAGTGAGCTGCTTTAGAGGTCAATGGGACTTTGTCTAGAAAACAAGAAATTGAGAAAATTCATGTTTTTAATACACTTATTATGAAATAAAAAAGAAACACACATAAAGAAAGGCTTTGTGGAATTAAAAGTGGATCAACCTAAGATATACTAAATATATAACTGCGCATAATTAGCAATTTTAACATCAAATTATTTATTTGCATTAGTATAAACGCTTCTCGTAAAAAAATAGATATATGCTTTATTAGTCGAGTAAGAGAAAATTAATGAATCAACTTGGATCGAAGTATAACCTTATTTCTAACAGAAAAATCTTAATAAATCCCTGAATGGGCAGAGGTAAAAAAATCCAGTTTCCTGGGAGTAAAGGGTAGCTACTACCCGCAATTTTAACTTGAGCTTAGTAGAGTAAGGTATTATTCAATAGAATCGTAGACGGTGCGGCGCTCTACAACTGTTCACCCTGTAAGACATTCGTGCTAGGAGGGTTTAGTTCCTTTTATAATAATGTATGAATAATCCATGAATTATTCATGCATTACACCGTAAAATGTATTTCTTGAAGAAATCAATAAATAATAAATAAAATGAAAAAATATTCTGCCTGTTAGTGTGGCAAATAGTTCCCTCACGTACTTTGAAGATGTTTTGCTGTTAAGATCCATTATTGGTTAATGTCCCCCCCCCCCTTTTTTTGTTAAAAAAAAAGCAACAACTAATTTTTTGCTTTTTACATCAATCAGAGCATCAATTTAGCAATATTTTTATTGAGTGTAGACGATTAAAATTAATATGAGCTCATTAGTGGGCTAATTTCGACAAACTATCCATATTTATTACATATCGGATCAGCACTTTTAGAGATATTGTATGTGTTAATGGTAAAAGTTTTAGAATCAGAAGAAACCAGTTTATAAAAAAAAAATAAATCGGGGATAAAAAAAATCGCTCTACAGAACAATCACAATGCTTCCCTGATCCTCAGTAAGCAAGGAATTAATAATAACACCTAATCTCAGCATTTAATGATGGACTGGAGGCTAATATAATTGACCAAACTTGGATTTGAGATATCTAAAATAGGTCAAAAAATTTAAAAAATTCTATTCAAGACATCATTACTCTATTTACCATATTTAAAAATTCTGAGTCCAGTGAAAGCTGAGGTAATATAAAGTAATAAATTCAAGATGGGGCTATAATTCAAAATATCTGTCATAATCATTTTAATTTCAATTTTTTTAGTTTATAATTTTCAATTATTTTATTTTATACTACCTTCGATTTTCAATTTCATGTAAAATGAGTCTATGTACCAAATTTCAGGTCTCTAAGTCCACTGGAAGCTAAGATAAAAGTATCTGATTAAATCCAAGATAGTGGTTATAATTCAATATGGCGGCCATATGCTAATGCGATAGTACCTTTAATTTTCTTTTTTAGCTACCATTAGTCTATCTACCGAATTTCAGATCTGTATGTGCACTAGGGTGGGTCGAAAAAACACTTTTTTCGATATCGTAACCACCGTACCTCTAAAAACTTGCCATTTCATGAGAAAATCACGAGAAAAAAATTTGAGCCAAATCGGGCCCCCCCTAGGTCTCCCGCTGGGGGGTCAAAGTTTTGAAATTTTTGAAAAAACACGATTTAAACTAATTTTTTGTGTTTTTTTACTATGTTAGTCATTTTTAATCTATGTTTAAGGGATCTTTCTATAATCTACAATTGTTTCTGTATAAGGAAATGCCATTATGTGATAAAAAATAAAAAATACGATGTAACATAACAAATGACGTATATAATAATTATGGTAAAAACCCAAAATGTCAAATTAAACAATTTTTCAATTTTAGGTTGCCTCTCCTAGCTTATTTTTGACTTATAATGCTACAAATCAAAAACAATTATCAGAACTTACCACAAGAAGGTATTTGCAATTCGAGCTCCACCTAATACCCCTCCCCCCTCTTCCCCCGATTTTGAAAATTCAATTAGTGCGAATTAAATTTGAGAATTTTATCATTACATTCAACTAAATACAAACTTTTTTTTTTTTAAACTACTATAGCAATATATACAATACTAATATTTTACTTATATATTATACAATTAATACTTAATTTTAAAGACATTATATACAAAATTATAATTACAAAATTAAAATAATATGTCTGATTAAATTTTTTATAATCTAAACGGAAAAATCTTTATTACACTCGAATTTAGGCATTTTTTCCCCTATTGTTTAATGTCTGGAGAATAAGAAATGACGATCCTCTGCTTCATGATTGTCACTGGAAGCTTTTGTAACCAGCTTTACACAGCGTTCAACAGCTTGAGTATGACTAGGATAATTTAAATTAGTTTGAGGCATTCGACCGTCTAATACTGCTGCTGTGACCTCATCTGTAGAAGTGACTCTTGTCAGCGGTGGTTCAGTCACTTTTATAGAGCTCCAGTCAATCATATTAACGTAGTTTGAGGCATCAAAATTAATTTTAGGAATTTTGAAAACCCTTGCCTCTTTGTTTTCAAAATTCCTGTTTCTTGCAGTGAGAACTTCATTCCATCCATCCTTTCTAACTTCAATATGTATCTATAACTATTGGCCCAGAATAAATATATGGACCTTTAGTCTTGCCATCCAAATGCTGTATTAGATGCCGAAGTGGCAACTCATTGCTATGAAGTTGGCATATTGACCACTGTAGAGATCTTCCTAGTCTGCATTCTGCAATTCTTATGGCACCTCTTCTTATTTCAGTATTTAAATTGGTTCCATCGCAGCCAAATACCAACAAATCTGAACATTCAATATTTTTTCTTTTAAACAATTAAAGATTGAAGACACTAAACTTTCAGCAATTCCACTTAACGGAGTTACCAAGTCCAAATGTTTAGATCCTGGTTCTTGGAGGAGCACAACATTTTCCTCTTTCTCAATTGTTTTATGGATCTTTGTACCTTTCTTTGTGAGTTCCACTGTTTCGCCCTTTGTGCCATCTAAATATAGTCCGTTCAAAGTAATTTTTGTTTTTTCTTTGATTTTTTTTATTCAATATATTTGACTTGCTTCTCCCTGCGAACTTTACTGTGATCTATCACACATGATGGTGAAGAATCTAAAATGCCTGCGTCAGCAAGGTTAGCGGAGGCTATCATCGCAGCTGCTCTGTTAGAAACACCCGTTCTTACGGTGACCTCTGCCAGAGTCGGAAGAGGTATTCTCATTTGGTTACTTATTTGCCGGATATTTACCTCACACTCTGAATCAGTGGCACTTGTTGCTGTAGTTTCAGATGAAGTAAGCGGTGTTCCTGTGTCATCTAGATTTTCCTCGACTTTTGCTTCAACTGTTTTGAGATCTCTCTCATTTCTTAAAGCTCTTTTCTCAAATGATTTGAAGTCCTTCCATCAATTGTTCCCATGACCATATTTCATGATGTGCTCTGATGTGTTAAAAAAGCACGCTCATTTAAAAGCAATCTTTTCTCCTTACTGCAATTACAACGAGAAAAATCCTTATATTTGCAGAAACATATAAAAAATAATTTCTTCGATTCTTTAATGAATTATTTTATTTTAACATTAACCACATTGAATGTATTTATTTTTTTTTTTTTCAAAGCACATTTCTTCAACTGTTTGTATTTTTTATGATACTTTAATATACGATTAATAACAGTTGATTCTGTATTGAATAGAGGCATTTAACCAAATTTTGATAACATTTTCTGCAACATTTCTCACTACAACACTAGTTTTACATTCCTCGTTATTATCTTGAAAGCGAAGGTTCTAGCAAACATAAAATACAAAGCTGGTTACAAAAGCTACCAGTGACATTCATAAAGCAGAGGATCGAGGATTTCTTTATTCTCCAGACATTAAACAATGGGGGAAAAATTCCTAAATTCGGGAGTAAAAAAGATTTTTCCGTTTAGATTATAAAAAATTTAATCAGACATATTATTTCAATTTTGTATATAATGTCGTTAAAATTTAAGTATTAATTTGTATAATATATAAGTAAAATATTAGTATTGTATATATTGCTATAGTAGTTTAAAAAAAAAAAGTTTGTATTTAGTTGAATGTAATGATAAAATTCTCAAATTTAGTTCGCACTAATTGAAAGTTCAACATTTAACTTTTCAATCAAAATCGAGGGGGGAGGGGGGTGAAGGTGGAGCTCGAATTGCAAATACCTTCTTGTGGTAAGTTCTGATAATTGTTTTTGATTTGTAGCATTATAAGTCAAAAATAAGCCAGGAGAGGCAACCTAAAATTGAAAAATTGTTTAATATGACATTTTGGGTTTTTTACCATAATTATTATATATGTCATTTGTTATGTTACATCGAATTTTTTATTTTTTATCACATAAAGGCATTTCCTTATACAGAAACAATTGTAGATTATAGAAAGATGCCTTAAACATAGATTAAAAATGACTAACATAGTAAAAATGCACAAAAAAGTAGTTTAAATCGTGTTTTTTCAAAAATTTCAAAACTTTGACCCCCCAGCGGGAGACCTAGGGGGGGCCCGATTTGGCTCAAATTTTTTTCTCGTGATTTTCTCATGAAATGGCAAGTTTTTAGAGGTACGGTGGTTACGATCTCGAAAAAAGTGTTTTTTCGACCCACCCTAATGTGCACTGGAAGCTATGTTAATAGTGTGTTGTATTATATACATGATGGTGGCTATAATTCAATAAGGTGTCCATATGTTGAAGTAAAAGTACCTTTAATTTTCTTCTTCAGCTACCATAAGTCAATGCACCAAATTTCAGATCTCTAGGTCCACTTGAAGCGGAGATAATAGAATGTGAATAAATCCAAGATGGCGGCTGTAATTCAATATGATTATATGATGGCCATTGGCCATATATCAAAATGAAAATGGCCGCACTTTTCTATTTATGCTACATTCTATCTATGTACCAAATTTCAAAGCTCTATATCAATGGGAAGTAGGAGAATTAGTGATCAGTCAATCATTGTCACTCTTAGTTTTATACAGGGTGGTCCAAAAGTCTCCCCCCCCCCTCTTAACTTTTGAACGGTTTGTGATAAATTAATGAAACTTGGGGGATCTCTACCATACAAAGGTAAGTTTGTTTTCATGCCATCACCCACTAGGGGCAACCACCCACTTTGCCCCCAGGCCACCCAACTTCAAAATTTCAAATTGGAGTGTATATTTTTGATAGCATATTTGGATTCTACAGTGAAAAATAATAAACTTTTACTTGAAACTTTTTTTTCTATTCTCAATATTTTGCCCCCTATAGGTGGGCAAAGATAGCAAAATTACCCTACCAATAATACGTTGTAAAATCTAAACGGTTAGAGATAAATTAATGAAACTTAGGGGATCCGTACCATGTAAAGGGAAGTTTGTTTTCATGCAACCGCGCTGTAGGGGCAACCTCCCATTTTGCCCCCAGACCACCTAACTTCTAAATTTTGTCCTAGAATGTATATTTTTGATAGCAGATTTAGATTCTACGGCAAAAAATAAAAATATTTTACTTGAAACTTTTTTTTCTACCTCTAATAGTTTGCCCCCTATAGGGGGGCAAAGGTATAAAAATCGTAGATTTCAGCGCCTGGGGGCAAAATGGAGGTTGCCCCTAGTACGCGAGTGGATGATTAAATACTTCTCTTTACATGGTACAGATCCCCCAAGTTCCATGACTTTATTTCAAACCGTTTAGATTTTATAACAATCTAAGTGTTATTTTTTTACTATTTCGGAAGGGTTATTTTGCTATCTTTGCACCCCTGTAGGGGGAAAAATATTGGAGATAGAAAAAATAGTTACAAGTAAAAGTTTATTATTTTTCACCGTAGAATCCAAATATGCTACCAAAAATATACGCTCCAATTTGAAATTTTGAAGTTGGGTGGCCTGGGGGCAAAGTGGGTGGTTGCCCCTAGTGGGTGATTGCATGAAAACAAACTTCCCTTTGTATGGTAGAGATCCCCCAAGGTTCATTAATTTATCTCAAACCATTCAAAAGTTAAGAGGGGGGGGGGAGACTTTTGGACCACCCTGTATATATAGATTACTATGTTAGGATTATGTACTTTTTTTCCGAGGGTAGATTCGTCATAAATAGCTTAGTTTTCCGGTGAAATCCACGTCACGAAGGGGTTGAAGTCCGACGTTTCGCTTCCACTACTGGAAGAATCTTCTGGGGGGTGGTGCATCGTGATGTTTACTCAAGCGGGTATGTCTTGTTGTTGCTTTGAGTTTCACCGGAAAACCAAGCTGTTTATGAGATTTAAAAGGTTTTAACTTTCGTTACCTAAGAGAATTTAGATAACGAAATCATCAAGAGAGATGATACAAAATAAATCTGACCAAAAGTAGACTTTTGGTTATTACAAAAATAAATAGGGTGATTCTAAACATCATTGGCTACAAAAATCGTTGTTTAAACCATGGGTTTATTCTCAACCGTTTTTTAACAAGGTCAAATTTTATGATTTATTTAAGATTGCATACCTTTATAAACTCACTTATAGCTCATAAAAACACTTATTGCTCCAAAAGTATAACAGCTAAAACCAAATTTTTGGTTTCATTGTAAAGCTGACAACATTTCTTACAAGAAAACTGTAATATTAATTTTCATGGCCTCAAATTACATGAAACATTTATACAAATTTTCTTCTTTTTTTTTTAAAATTAAAAAATAATTTTTTGTGTGGTTCCATAACTTGGTAGAGAACCGAGCTTAAACTTGTCGGACTTCAGGAAAAACTTCCTTAATTACTAACGTTTGTGTCAAAATTAGTATAATTTCCCATTCATAAGAAGGAATTTTTAGTAAACTTCGCTAAAAGTAAAAAAGAAGCGTGTTAATTGTTGTTATTAAAAACATGTAGATGATACTAATAAACCAATCTTGCTTCTTTTAATATGGTTTTAATTATTTACTCACCTGCAAGTCAACAGGGTAACGAAGCTATGATAGTTCTAAAGAGCAAAATTTTTTATGACTCCAATTCCAATTTAAAAAAATTTCAAAACAGAAATCCGTTTTATACATCAGGGAACATTTTTGTTACGTGACTGTCCGTCGCTCAATATTTGCAAAGGAACATATCTTAAAAACTACTCGTCCAATTTTAATGAAATTTGGATGGTAGGTCATAATTAGCCTATTGTTGGTCCTCATTTAAGTTTCAACCTTTTGCACCCATTTGTTTTTCTTCTACATGCGCACCAATTTATATTTATTTACACCTATATCTTCAAAAGTACACATCTGATTTTTATGAATTTGTCACAAGTAGCCTGCAGATAACCCCTGATTAATTTCAACTGCCTGCGCTCTTTAAATAATGCTAAATTGATTCCTCAATAAAATTCTTGTAAAAAATCAAAACAATTTTGACACAAAAATTCGGGGATAAAATGAAATAAATTTGACAATAATGGGTTGTAAAAGCATAAATTTATTAAAGTATACTGAATAGGACGCGAGGAAGCTAGGTGCCACATTAATTGGCAGAGTATTTTATAAATCAAGAATCTTTGTCATAATCAAAATTAATAAATAAAGTTTTACCTATATATTGATTAGAATTACTAATTTATTTGATTTTTTTTCATTTCATTCATTACGATAACCAAAACCGGACTTTTATTTTTTCCAGCCTCTTTGTCTTTGCCTGTGCGGTATCGACGCACTTTCAACTGTATAGGCGCAAAACTAGCTAAATAAAATAAATATAATTTTGAACAGTGGAGTGAGCTATAATGTGGCCCATGTTTCATCTAATAATATTGATTTGAAGTTTAGTTACTAAAATATGTTGTTATAAAACAAAAAAAATGTTTATAACAATTGTTATAATAATTGCGATTGTAAATCTTTTAATAAACGAGGTTTGTTTGGTTACCCAAGGTTTGTTTTCTTTATTTGTTCATTCTGAAAGTTGCATGTTGGAAAATCAAACAAAATTAAAATATAAATAATTGAACACCTAATGCGTAAAAAATGCGGTAACCTAATAATTGAAATTGTAACCATGTATTGCAGTTATTTGCAATGTCTTTACCTCTCAAGTGTTCCAAGTTGACTCCTAAATGTTAAATCATTACTCTCATCATATTTGGCTTACGGGTTGCCTGCTAAACCAACCTGGGTAAACAACCTCTAGAAATAAGAAAACAAAATCTTGGTTCCAAGGAATAAAGATCTATGCTTTTTCAATGGTGAAATCGAAAACATTACAGTTTAAATATTGCTTCATTCTCTACAGATTGTAATTGGTACGTTCTTTGATACGAAAAATTGTGTACCAATCTAATCATAATAAAAAGCAGAAAATAGTCTTAAAGTTCCAAATATAATAGTCACAATCAAAAGATATTTGGGTGGAGTGACATTAAATATTAGGTAATATTACAGGTACAGAAAATAATAAAATAAACATCATTCCTATTCATCTGTAACATCTAACTAAAAGTATAAATGGGGAGAATTCTTTACAATGAAAGATCATAACTATCATTGTCTCGATCTCAGGATAACTAATGTTGGAAATGTACAGTTATTGTCACCTCAAAATTGTAGTCATTATAATCTTAATTTAGATTTGTGAAATCTAAACAAATTTCGAGTAATATAGTTATTATTTCTTCTTACAATAACAGGAAATAAGCTTAAGCTGTAAAACGAATAATTCATTTGAAAAACTAAACTAAATAAATGTTATAAGGCTGCCAAAGCCAACAGTTGGTTGTGAGTTTAGCACTTAATACAATTTACCTAACAATGTGTAATGTCTGTAGCTTTCTACGTATGTATATTTTCCAACGAAATTGCGCCGCTTCATACTTATGATTGAATTGAAACCAGAAATATATAATTGATAATATTACCTAATTCTAGTAATAATAATATTCTTCAGAAAATAGATTTATAGATCCTTGTAAACAAAATCAATATATTGACTTTATTTTCAATTACATAAAAAGAAAATTGAGTTATAACTATCATTAGTATAATATTATAATAATAAACCCCGTATGTTTGGACTTTTTATGGGTATAATTATTATTCAACAGAAATAAAAATATCAAATTATTACCTAAATATCACAGTAAATATATATTTATATTATGTTAAACGTATGCTTAGAATATTAAATAATCTAAAGAATTTTTATTATTCTCGGAGATATCCGTCACGCCATGGCATTAAAGTTATGGCTTCTAAACGAGTGTACTGTACGTGGCGGAGATTCGATCATTTCAAGGGCTAAGGTGTTAAATATATCCAGTTGCACTTAGATTTTATTTTAATAATGGCTTAATATTCCTTTTAAGCTTCTTAAACAGTATTTTATAGTTTCATAGTGATCGATTTTTAATTTGTCCCTTTTTATAACCAATTCTAAGAATGTGATGTATGGTTAATTTTAAGTAAAGGTTATCAATTCAGTTTAGACACAGTAGTTTAATTACATACAAGTTTTTAATATTTCCAATTTCCTTTTTGACATTTTTATGTTTAGGCTATGGAACATACCTCAAAAAGCGTTATGTTACCTAAAAACTCAGAAAAGTGTGACAATGGATTCAGAAACCTATAGGAGGTTTGCAATCCAGTCTACAGCTGTAGGACCTTCCCCTACCGCGGACTCGAATGTAACCGAGGACGGGACGTGTAGGTTCGGCTGCCTTCGGTTCTCCCCCACTCTTTAGCCTGTATTTTTATTCATTTTTCTTAATACATACATTTATTAAATAATATATGATATTTTCTTTTTAAAGATAGTTACTAAACTACTTTGATAAATTCACTTGTGGCTTCTCTGAAATATTATACTGATGGATATATTTATTTTTTGTAGGGGGAAGTGGAAATGAATAATAATGTAAGTAGTACAGTTTGTTTCCTTGCATATTAATCTTATTGATGGTAGGGTCTAAAGGAAAAATTAGGCAGACTTTTGCAATATTTCGACCCCTTTTTGCGGGTCATCTTCAAGCTGACTAGAAGATTACTATCCCATCTTGTCCTTGCTATAATTTCTTTTAATCTAACCTTGGTGGTTATTGTCAGTCCAGTTTATGATCAATTTGTCTAAAATTCCATAATAAATCAATGGCTGTCACTATTGGTTGTAATTTATATGTGTAAAACTTCAAAAAATTTTAAACTGTTACTCTAAATCCAGGTAACTTCAAAATAATGGAATATAAAAATAGACTGCCAATTAGTGTGGCACATAGCTTCCTCGCATCCTATCATATACTATAACAATTATTGTTATATTACTTTATTGTAATATTGTTTATTTTGTAAAAACTATTAATAGTTTTAGCGATCTTTAACACTTCATAGCGGTGTCGCTGTTGGTTTTACTAAAAAATTGTATTTGTAAAAAATGTTTGTCTCATTGAATAGATGAAGTTAGATTTTTTCCCCGACCTAAAATTCCAATTTTAAATTTAAAGTTCACGGTTACGCGAGCATTGCTCGTGAACGCTTGGACGGATAACGTTGTCCAACGAACTTGTCCTGAGCATTGCTAAAATGAACATGTCTACCAAATTTCATCAAAATCGGTCGACATTTACTCAAGATATCGTCGCACGTTTCATAATTCGCGGACACACAGACCGACAGACAGACAGACAGACAGACAGACAGACAGACAGACACGAGACCAAAAATGTTCCCTGATGTCTGAAACGGATTTCTGTTTTGGAATTTTTTAAATCGGAGGCATAAAAGTTTTTCGTTCTCAAAAGTGAACACAATGCTTCCGTTACCTTCGGTAAGCTCGGAAGCAATATTAAAACACAACTTTTATAAAAAACACAAAATTATATTTAATTATTATTGTTGAGGTAATACAGGTAGTTATTTTGATGTTGAATGGCTTTCTTAGGGTAGGGGCTCTTGGAGAAATATTTGATTTTTTCAGAGGATGATTTTTTGTTGTAATAGTTCTTGAGATAGGGTTTCTTAGGGTGAAGTTTGGACGAGTGGAAGTAGACGGCTTGTTCCTGATATGCTGGCTTCATAGGGAATGTATAGTCGAGGGTGCGGACCGGTACGTACATGGCTCCAACAGGGGCCGGCTCCTGATGGGGTGCACTACTTGATCTTGAATTGTAAGCTGCGATATTCTTAATTCTCAATGGCACCTGAAGGCAAATCAAAAAGAAAATCAGTCATTCATACCAAATATAATTTATACATAATATAAAGAAAACCACAAATAAGTATTGCACTTATAAGCTGTTGGAAGTTTTTTTTTAATTTAAAAATTATCCAATGTTTGTATACAGTTAAGTAAAATATTAAGAAATTATATTTATAATCTATCCTCTTAGTTAAAATTATATTTAATTCTTCATACAGTTTAAATGAATTTTTATTGACAATATTTAATGAAGCATGTATTATTCCATTCATACAAGTTTCTTTATTTTATTTAAATTGTAATTAAATTTGGGTAAGTAATAAAATGCTAGTACATTATGTAGTCATTTGTTTATAAAATTCACGATGAAATAGTTTGCGAGGAGGTTACTAATTATATTGGAACGGTCTTAAAATGTTTTCTTTGTAATTTTTTAATATGTTATTTGTGTTAAAATATAATTATAATGTAAAATAACCAAACCTACTTTTTTAATTAATCCAAGTCTGGTGGACTAACTTTTGTCACATTAACTTATCTGGATAGGTTTTATTAACTGCCCACGTTTAAAAAACCTTCGTGCTTAGCTGTAATAGCCTTATACATAGATTTTACCTTTAATATACGATTTGTGTAAAATTTATAGAATATATATTTTTTAAATTAATAAAATGATGAATATTTTAAGACTCTGATGTTTATTATAAGGTTATGTAAATAGTATTTAAAGGGCAAAACAACGGCCGTGCCCTAATCAAGATAAGTTAAGAAGTTAACTTTATCGTCCCACTTATAATAGGGAATTCGTTTATATTTTTTATCCTTGAAAAGCTACTCACTTGAAAAATAACTTGGATGTTATATTGTCTTGGTGTCACTTGGTAACTTATTGAAATCCGAAACTTTTTTTTATTTCACAACAAATATAGCTGGACCTCTTTATCTACTCTCAAGGATATATACTGTACTTTATTACTTTTATACTTAACAGTTAATTTTAGAACTTTATATTATAACTTTAGCCTTGCAGTAAAAAAAAGTATTAAATAAATTATAAGAATTATTTGTATTTAGTTATTCTTTTGCTATAAAAAGAAACTTTAGAATCTACAAAAAGCCTTAAAACTACAAACGTATACTTTATAATGCAATCACCATTGGCTACTACACTCATGAGTCTTATCAGGTAGTACAACATAAATGCCTAAACTTTAAATCGACTAATGGAAGTGGTTCGTGGCAGTTCAAGTATAATGAGAGGGTATGTTAGCGAGATGCTGTCAAATAAAACACAGTGAGAAAGTTTATGCTAATGTTTCGCTAAATTTATTAGATCATCAGAGCAAGAAACAAAGTATAATATAAAAATAATATAAAAATAATACAAAAAGGTCGAGGTTGACTCTACGACGTGTTATAAAGGAAGTCATTCCTTTATAACATGTCGTATAGTCAACCTCGACTTTGTTTCTTGCTCTGATTATGCTAATAAATTTAGCGAAACATTAGCATAAACTTTCTCACTGTGTTTTATTTGACAGCATCTCGCTAACATACCCTCTCATTTTAAATAGAATCATACAATAATTCGATAATTTAATAGTTTACGATGTTTTACCAGCAATCGATAATGTAAGAAACTCAACAGTTACATTTACTATGTCCACGCTTAATTATCAATGCAAAAAATAAAGCCAAAAATATAGGACAAAAGCAAAGAGGAGCAATCAATCATAATTTTGGAAACTTCTTCTATTTCCACATAGATTTGTTTTCACTTTTCACTCCGTTTCTCTAAATATTATATAATATTAGATAAACTATATTATAAAGTAAGAGGAAGCACTATACAAAATTTCATGGTCATAGGTCCAGTGATTTCAGAGATATCGTGATGAGTGAGTTGTATTTAGATTTTATATATTGGAAGATAATGGATAAACTTTATGATACATGGGATATCCTTAAATATATGGTTAAGGATTTACAAGAGTCTTTTAAAATGATTATCGTATGTTCTCAATTTACACTATGTAGAAATCGTATATTTTTTTGTGAGATTTCTTCATAAAGATTGCTAATTTTTGCTATTGCATTCTTTATTCATATTTTTTATAATACCTAATATGATTTAAAAACGAGTAAAAAGTGGTACCTAGAATGCTTTTGAATATTTTTTAATTAGAAATAGCTTTACTGCTATATCGGTGGAAATATCAACCGATAAATGTAATATATGGTGATGGCAAACTATGGTTTGTCATCAACTACTAAAATGGGAGATTAAAATCGAAACACATTTTCATATGACAGCATCTTTATTAGAAGATTTATCCGTATTCAAAATTCCCTAATCTTAGCATTGTAACTAATGTATGAAGGCTATGTTAGCCTTGAATTAGTACGTTTATTTTAACGACTCCCTCTTATCTTCTACTAATTGTTTACTGGACTCTTGATAAATATCATCCTTTTTCGATATGTTTTTTTTCCAGTTATTGTGTTGAATATATAATGTGAATATTACATAGTAGATGGCAGAGGGCGCTAGAGCGTTGAGGTAGTCGTATGTGACTGGAACGTAGCTTGGGTGAAGAGGTGGAGGTTCAGGGTTGTCTTCAGTATACTCGTGGACTGGAGCAGGGGCCCTGGGAGGACCTGGAGCAGGAAGAGGTCGGATAGTAGGTCTCGCTGGTTCTATCGGTGTTTCCTTACCAGTAGGTACAGAGATCCCTTCTACCAGCCACACCATCTGCAATAATATAATTAAAACACCATTAAACATTTTTCCAGTTAAATATTTAGATATTCACTTTATGCAAGGGAATATGAAATAGCGTCACTTCGAGACACATTAAAGTGAATGATCAAAACATAAGTAATTATCGGTACACCAAGGAAAAGATGGCCGCATTAGGTGGAAGCGCAGATCTGAGGTCAATGGGAGTAACAGGAAAGATGGAAGGAAAAAGCAAGGAATAGGGGAAAATAAAGAAGTCCTGGGGGAAAGCATGTCTATGTCTATCCTATAGTACAGTGTTTCCCAAACTTTTAACATCTATGTACCCTTTCTATAATTTTTGTAACACTAAGTACCCCACCCCTCGTTAAAAAAAAAAAAACCCATTTCTATTTTGGTTGTCTCTAATTATTTAATTCTATTTTTTCTAATTGTGTCAATTGGGGTATTGTTTTTTTTAAAAAAATGAAATAATATAAACTACTTCCTTTCTATAAGACGGTTATAATTCGTTGCCGCTTATATTGGAACATTTTCAACCCTTTAGGTGTAATCCTTTTTAAAAATAGAGATTAAAAACTTTCTATTTGTCAAATATTTACAAATTATTACTCTTAAAAAGTAATTTGTCCAAAACTAAAACAACTAAAACCAAGGAGTTAGGTCTAATAATGTGAGTCACAGGGATTTGTCCCACGACTCTAGTCATCATGGAACAAATCTAACAAGAAATAGCATGAATAAAAAAAAGAAAAAAAAGAGAAAATTTGAGTATATTTCAATAGCAATACAAAAAAAAAAATAGTACATAAACAAAAACAAAAATCCAATTTAAGAACAAAATTAACAGGGAACCAAATTATGATGAACAGTTGCCTCAACATAAACATAAAATTGACTGCACAGTCAAAGCCTGGTGCAGCGCGTACCCCCACCAAACTCTTCTTGTACCCCCAAGGGTACGCGTACCACACTTTGGGAAACACTGCTATAGTAGATAAGCTGTACTACTGCGTAAGTATGTAAATATTAATGTTTTGATTTCCTTTAAAAAGAAGTCTATAAGTGTAAATATTTGGTTTTTATTATTTAAATGTTAGAACTGATAAAAAATGAATTTCTTTTATACTCTTAAAATAATTTTTGTAAGAGAGAAGGAGTTATAAGGAAGGTTATAATGTAGTAGCAATTAAAATTGAAGAAATTGATGAAAATTACAATTTATCGACACAATCTAACAACCATTATAGACCGGTTTAACAAATATAATAACAATTAAGAGACAGCGCGGGTCTTTACCGAAAATAATTATTTTATATACACGCCTACGAGGAAAAAACAACAACAAATAAACAAACAATTATTTAGTGGATAATGAATGGGTTGAAAGCAAAATAAATAAATTGGTCAAGATAATAAAATAAGATATATGTCTTAATATAAATTAGACATAAATTATTAGTTTAGCTACCTTTTGGACCTTTCCATTGGACTAATAAAAACTTAGCTTAAAAATGCTTTATGATACTTTATCAATATAGATAAGCATCACACAAGTAGACTAAAAGCGTAACGAGTTGTTAGTAGTAAAGTTTTCAAATAATTTATTGCCAATAAGTGATTAATAGCAGGGTGGTTAGATTTATTGAAGTATCTGTAATGTTCTTGATAATGCTTCTGTCTACAAGATCTTTGCTCTCGATTTAAACAGACAATGGATATAACATTTAATTCAGTCTTTCAAGGCTAAACTGAATAAAACTTCGATTTTCATCGATAAAAGTACAGTTAAATATGCAGAATGCATTGATGTGCAAAATTATACTAACTATATGGAACCACATTGTTGAAGCGTGCTAAATTAGTTTTCCAATCATTCATTCATGCCTCAAGCGAACAACCAGTATTTCTTAAGTTTTAATGAATTACCCGCACATGGAGTGCTAGTGTTAGTGTTAATCTATTAGATTATTAATTTTAACTAATTAGTTTTCTTTTAAGTGTATCTGTGGAGGTATCTCTAGGGTGGTTACAATTTCGGTAAGTGGAGGACATATCACACTTCACTAGATTTGAATGCGACTTCGACGTTTAGGTGACACACGAGTTCAATAAAGCGGAGAATGTTACACATCGCAAAACTAAACTGTGTGACAAAACTCAATGGTTGAAGTATGAAGAATATTCCTGAATTTTCACATAATAGGCCATTCATTATTAATTATGAACATTTTGGATTTTATCTGAGAAATATTTTGCTTTCGAGCTTACTAATGGTATTGGAATTGGAAGCATTGTGATCGTTCTAAGGATAATTTTTTATGTCTTCGATTTCAAAAATTCCTGAACAGAAATCAGGAAACATTTTTGGCCTCATCTCTGTCCGTCGGTTTGTCGTTTAACAGTTATTGATAGTAGTACATTAGTTATTGAGTGAACCTGATTTTAATGAAATTTGAATGCTGGTCATAATTAGGTCAGTGCTGGGTTTCCCATATAAATTCAATCTTCTATGCGCCCGTTTTATTTTTCCACACATGCACAATGCCGTCCGTATTTATATTGACATCTATCTTTAAACGTACTTAACTGATTTTTAAGAAACTAGGATGATATGTCAAACAAAGCCCACAGATTGTCCAATATTAAAATGCTAAACTGATACTTATTTCATAAAAAAAAAAAAAAAAAAAAAAAAAATAGACTGCCAATTAGTGTGGCACATAGCTTCCTCGCATCCTATTATTTACTTTATTGTTATATTAACATTAACATTATTGTTATATTACTTTATTGTTATATTGTTTGTTTTGTAAAAACAATTAATAGTTTAAGCGATCTTTAACACTTCATAGCGGTGTCGCTGTTGGTTTTACTAAAAAATTGTATTTGAAAAAAATGTTTTTCTCATTGAATAGATGAAGTTTGATTTTTTCCCCGACCTAAAATTCTAAATTTAAATTTGAAGTCCACGTTTACGCGAGCGTTGCGTGTGAACGCTTGGTCGGATAATGTTGTCCAACGAACTCGTCCTGAGCATTGGTAAAATGAACATGTCTACCAAATTTCATATAAATCGGTCGACATTTATTCAAGTTATCGTCACACGTTTCATAATTCGCTGACTCACAGACCGACAGACAAACACGAGACCAAAAATGTTCCCTGATGTCTGAAACGGATTTCTGTCTTGGAAATTTTAAAATCGGAGACATAAAAGTTTTTCGATCTCAAAAGTGAACACAATGCTTCCGCTACCTTCGGTAAGCTCGGAAGCAAAATAATATTGATAGATTTAAAGGAAGGGAGAAAAAAATTAAATACATTAGACAATAATGGTTTGAAAAAGCATAACATTATTAAAGTATTGGATAGAAGGTGAGGAAGCTATGAGCCTTAATAATTGGCAGGCAATTTTGTTTATTGAACAGTTTAATCTGGTAGGCATATAAACAATTAATTAATAAAAGATTATGGGATGCCAATATTCTCAACTTTAGAGGGACTCATCAAGAAATTAATATAAAGAATTTACAATAATTAAAGTTAACCATCAGTTATTTTTTTATCGTGGATAAAAAATTCAAAACCCAGAAAAAAATATATTATTGTTTCTTAGAAGGCCAACAATCTCTAAAACGAATTAAGCATGCAACGCGACAAACAAACTGAAATTAATTTATTAAGGGTAATGACTTTTATATATACACTTTATTAAAAAGTTTATTTGCATATTTATATTTTAAAACATTATTTGTTGAATTTATTTTTAAACATTGTTTATGGCCTTTGCTAAAAGTCAGGTCTAAAAATACTTCGTTTTTGTTACATTGCGAAAATTTTATGTGCTTTTTTTTTAAACGAAGATTTTTATAACCTCACATTTTTAAACAAAAATTACAAATAATAATAAAGAATGAAATATAATAAATAAAATGTGTCCAATATTAGCAAGTTTTAAACCTGTGCTAAATACTGCTTATTAATAAAATATAACAATAGAATTGTAGATTTGCAAATATAATAATTTTAAATGTACTCAAATAATTTTATTTTATTTTTAAAAAGGAATACAATTTTACGTTTTTAAATCTTAAAATATTCCATGAACGTGTAACAATAGTATCACTAATTTCCTCTAACGATTTATGACTTTTCGAAATTAAAAAAAAAGTTGGCAACATCGAAATGCTTATTAATTCTTTTTTATTTGTAGGAGTGCTAGGTGTCATTGCAGGAGTGAACATTAAGCCGTTTAACATTAGGAATAAAACAGTTTGGCAAGCAATGATAACGACAGTTTAAGAGGTTCTCGTAGCAGGGCGGGGCCCACTGATGAATGTCAGCCAACTGTTTATTCAAATTCTCTGGTCGCTGGGATGTTTTGTCGAAATATCCTCAATAAGACTGAGTGAGAAGGTCAAGTAGTAGGAAGGCATATGAGAGAGATAAAGAAGGAGAACCTTCGCGCCTCCATGGGCGGGTCCTGCACCTTCCTTAAATGTCACGGCCCCAAAAAACTGCACCCAAATTAGCATCATCGCTTTTTCAACTTTTTTTTTTGAAATTGAAATGAAAAAAACCAGAGGAAACGATAGGAGGATTAGTTAACTTAAGGAGTTATTTAAAGGCCAAATTAACCTAATTGAGTTTATATTTTTTAGTTCACCAGTTGATAATTTTTTATAAAAAAAACTTGTATAAATTTGTATTTTAAATATTATTTTAATTAAATTCTGAACAATGAAATAAGTTTGAAGTATTCCAAAAAAGAAGAAGAAGAAAAAAAAGAATCAATCTATAGGGCGGGGTCTTTCAAGGTCTTTCAAATATTACACGGGCAGCCAAAAGATGGTTTGCAAACTTATTATTTAAAGTCTTCACATGAAAATGTGAACCTGTCATCGCCAGATCTAAATTTGACCTATCACGACTAAAACACATTTCTATCAAAATATTTAACGTAAAAAATTACGTAGAATTCTAAAAATTTAATATTTAATTAATTTAACATATAATTATTTTTTTTGAGTTAGGTAAACAACTTATTTTAAAAAATTTCTTGTTATTATAAATGCTAATTTCAAAATATAAAGGGATTTCAACCGTCATCATCTTCAGAGAATTATTAGAAAGAGAAGCAGTAGGGAAGTGTAAAATAAGGTAGTATATAAATTTCAAACAAGTTTGTAATTTTTGTTTGTGATAATTGAGTAATTATAAAAATTGGTTTAGTTTTAAAATGTTTTTATCAATCCACCAACAAACCTATTATTGAAATATATATAAATATCACAAAATAACCTAATATACCACTTAACTTTGTTATTATTCGTTTATTGTAAATATTATACAAATTTAAAAATGTTATATTCTTCCACGTTCATTCTATACGTGTTTATTCGATACGATAAAGTTCCATTCGTATTCATTTATTCGTGGATGAAGCTATAATTTTAATATAAAAGAGAATTTATTAGTAAAATATAATAAAAGAATAACATTAAGGTGGGCAGCTAAATGTAAAGTAATGGTGTAACAGCGGTATTGCGTGATTGAGGAAGTTTTAAGTCAGATCTTATCTATGTATTTATACATCATTTTTGTCGGAAACAGGAAAATATCAGTTTCCAGATTATTCATTATTCGTTTGTTATTAATAATTTTTATATATTAATTTCTTTTAAAAAATTGATTTATAAAAGAAATTACCATTTCTTCTACTTTTTTAATATAAAAATATTATACTATAGAATTATAAATAAATGTTACTTATTAGTCTTAAGAGTGTTGTAGAGTCTAGTCTCTTTTCTAATGAGAAATTTAGGAATTACATTTTTTAATTAATAGTTAATAAGTGCGTATAAATTTCACACATGGAAATGATAACTTTTTCAATTCCTGTTTTGGTAGCAAGAATGTATATAATTATTTTATTCAGGAGGGTATAGATTCAATCTCCACTGGATCACTTATATTTTATCATCTTACTAAGTAAAGTGTGTCTACTGATTCAACTTACTATGGACAAGAAAAAATATAAAAAACACTTTAAAAACATTATTTCTAGGTTTTGGGAAACCCTGTATTCCAACTTCATCATTAAATTTTCTCCTAAAAAAGTAAAGATAGACATGTGCATGTGCATACGAGGCAATTTAGTGTTAGGTCATTCAAATCTTTTAGTCGGATTTTCTTCAAATAGGCTTTATACTCGAGTAAATAAACAAAGCAAATGTAGCCAGAGAGAGATGAATGAATCTGGGACATTGAATCTCGTGATCCTAACATAATTTTGGGGGCCTAGGTGGCTCGGAGGCTAGAGCGCTTGCCGTACGATAACGCAAGTTAAGCAGCATCGGGCCGGGTCAGAAGGTGACCGCAGCTCTGGGTTCGATTCCCGGACCAGGCCCCCCGCTCAATGTCCACCCAGCATTGTTTAAACAAATGGGAAGCTCCTCGAAAGAGTGGCGCCACCAGGTTTCGGCCTGGAAACCATGATGATGACACTCCTGGTTGTATCACAACCAGGAGGGGATCAGTGGCGTAACTAAGAAATCCGGCGCCCCCCCGCAGCCTTTGAAAATGCGCCCCAATAGCTAACAAAATTTACCCTCCCTCCCCCCCTACTTCTTTTTGTAAAAATAATTTATTTTGCAATTTATTTAATTTCTTGCTTCTTCTTTGAAGACTTGAACTGGAATATCTTATTCAAATAATATACAGATGCACATAAAGCCACTGAATACCTAATTAAGAAACTAAAATACAATATACAACTATACACATACAACACAATCTGACAATTAATGTGGCACATATAGCTTCCTCGCTTATTTTGTATTCTTTAATGATTTTATGCTTTTAAAACTTATTATTGTTGAATTTATTTCATTTTTCCCCCCATTGATTTTAAATTAATCAAAATTGTTTTGATTAATTTAACATGAAATAAAGTACCAATTTAGCAAAATTTAATGAGTGCTAACGGTTGAAATTAATCTAGATTATATGCGGGCTACTTTCGACAAACTATCCAAATTTAATAAAAATCAAATAAGTACATACTTTTAAAGATATTATAGGTGAAAATTAATGTATGTTTGTGCGAATGTGAAAGAGAAAGAAATAGGCGCTCACGATTTCAACTTATATGAGACCAACAATAAGTTAATCATGACGTCATGACCCCCCATCCGAATTTAGAAGAAGTAAGTGGGTTAAGAAAGAAAGAGAAATACATATTATATAGCAAAGACAAGCGGTAGAGAAAGAGATGGAAGTATAACTTGTTAAAGTTTGGAACAGATTTCCTTATCAGTACAGCTAAAACCGGATAAGATAAGATAACTTTTAGTTGTAATAAACACTTTGATCTCCTGCGAGTCGAAAATGAAGAAGGGAGCCCGATATACTTACCCATATTATTATAGGTATAGTGGCACTTAACTAGAAAACAAAACTGAGCAATAAGCTCTAAACCATAACATTTCATATCATTCTCACTCTGTTTAAATTTTATTATTTGTTTATCTCTCATTTATTTTCATCTCCCAAAAATAATTTTACTAAAATAATTCCGCCCACATAGAGTTTCTCAAAATTTGTATTATTAAATATAAATATTATTGTTTATTCATTTTTCGGCGCCCCCTAGAGCAGGCGCCCCCCCGCACCGCGGGGTTGGCGGGGGCGCTATTTACGCCACTGGAGGGGATTCATGGTTAAGGGCCATATCTTCACACGAGTGTGAAGGATTTCGGTCCCTAACCCGGGTTTGTTCAATGGGCCCACTTAAGTGGCCTGGGTCTTCGGGTGTAAAAGCCCCCCGGAATAGAAAAAAACAAATAAAAAAAAAAAACATAAATTATTATTTCGTTCAAGTAAATATATATATATCTAAGTATCTACACAGTTTTACAAATTAATTTTAATTAATATATGTAGGTACATCAAAACCGTAATTTTTTTTTAAAAAGAAAAAACATTTTGAATAAGGTCAGTTATATTATGTATACAAAAAAAGAGAATTTGAATAGATTCTTAAGTAAATAAATATAAAATAGTAGTGGTTCCAAGGATAGCCAGATGTCATCTTTAATATAGCTTTACTTACTTTGCTTTATAAGAAAAATGAAGATTCACTTGTTTGAATGCAGTGAAGTTTCCTTGAAACGAGTCCATCAAGCTGGCTTTGTTCCAATCGTAAACAATATTTAACTACTATGACCTTCTATTCTAAATCAAAATGTTCACTTTTATAATAAATATTAACGATTTCAATTGAAAGAAGTAACTAATCGTAAATACAAGACTATAAATTATAAATTAGACATTTATTTATTAAAGTATGAGCAATAAGCATCAAAAGAATGTACACATATATTTATCAAACAAGGAAATGTGTTCATCTTTTTACATATTATTTCTCTTAATCTTTGTTCCTTTTATATGTATATATATATATATATATATATATATATATATATATATATATATATATATATATATATATACATATATATATAGAGAGAGAGAGAGAGAGAGAGAGAATAATTCTCTCAAAGGGGTAGAACAATCAGGAAGGGGAACAACAGGGAAAGAACAGAATCCATTTCTTTTTTTATTAATTTGAGATAGTGGTGCCATCTGGTAACGATGTTAGAGTATTTTTTAAGCATTAATAGTTTAGGAGATAAACAATCAACGTCCTCCTGTAAATGAAGGTAGAAGATACACCAGAAGAACCATCATATAGTCTCAGTGGTTGTGGGGAAGAACAATCCTGGTCTATAGAGAAGGTAAGGGGGGGTTATTTGATAGTATTTTTTTTAAAATTATACCTTATTGTGTCCTCATTGAAATTACAAAGTCCCCTATTTTGTTTTCTTTAAAGATTTCTTTTCAACAATAACCTCCCCGATCACATTCCCTTCCAATGTTTCATAAGCTACCCTTAATCATTGAAAAATTATGTTTATTATGTTGAAAAACTTATTATTTTAATAAGGTACCAAATTTAATAAAATTGATTGTTTTACAACCAACAATTTAATTTTCAGAATACAAATTAGAAATGTATGGTGATTTTATTAATTAATTGTGTGCAAGAAAAAAGTATATTTAGAAGACTTTATTAGAAGAGAAAAATTATAATAGATTAATTAGAAGTGAAGAATTATATTATACTCGAAGAACCGAAATACGGCGAATAGAAGCCGCCCGATTTATACCGCTCGATTTATCGACTAATATAAACGGTTTTATAAAACTAATGACTGAATAGTGTAGGTATTGATATTTGAAAAAACATAATCTGTTCAAGTTTCAGCTTTCTAGGTAGTCGGGAGGAGGGTTAAATCTATGTTACAAGATTTGTTCCAGACAAATATGTGAATTTAATTAAATGCAGGTAAAAATATTTGTTTTTATATTCTAGATTCTAGAGTGCGATAAAAACCTAACTTGACACACTGCCGTTTCCAGCCTTCAAGATCCTAAAGCCAATAGCCATAACAGTCTTAGAAAAATTTGATTTAAAATTACTTTATCATTATCACAAAAAAAAAAAAAAAAAAAAAAAAAAAAAAGATCATCTTAATCCCATTTTTATTTGATTTTGGAGAATACGAAGATTAAACTTAGCTAAAGGTTTTGTTTTAAGAAATATTAAATTTCACTGTTGTTGTTAACGATTTAAACCAATTTCTCTTTCCATTTGTAAAATAAAAACATCAAAAATATAGTCCATTAAAAATAGAAATTTAACCATATAAGTCGTTTTTCCGGGGAGGAATCAAGTTTCTGAGATATTAATGAAAATAAATACGAAACATTTTGAATTAATTTAACACGATTTTTTTTTATTTTTTTTTATTAGGAAATAGTGTATGTAGCGTAAAGTCTTAAAGAAACTGTTACAATATTTTGTTTTAATCTAATTAACTTAGCTTAATTTTAAGCCCAATAATGTGATATTTTTTACTCTTTCTTTACAAAGTTCGATTTATCATAGTAAGACGTCATTTTAACATAAACAAAAGAAATAAAATACAGTAAAACAAAATACGTTACAAGATAATAACACATAACTTCTTAAATTTATTACTTTATTACTTGAAGTGTTGTATTTTAAAATTTATGTTTCACAAATTTCAATTTAGTCCATTTAAATTGAGATATAAAATATGCACTTGTGGTATTAAAACAAGAACATGTACTAATGAAAGAGAAAGTGACAAGAAGGTTTAAATATGATGAAAGATAATAGATATGTTTGGCGCGTGCCATGAAGCCTAGGAGTAACCTTGTACTCTGCTGTAAGAGCTCCTTAACCACGTTTATATCCTACACGCCTACCTTTCCATATAGCATGCTTTCGTTCTGTAATTTGCTTCAAACGAGTACTAATCAATTAATAACACATTATTAACTCACTTGATTTAAGAGAAAACAAATACAACAAACAAAATATATAATTTTCAAACGATTTTTCTTACTCTACTGCTTTTATTGTAACTTTGTGATGATCTAATCTAAATATGCAAATAAAATTGAAAATAAAACAGACTTTTAACTACCGAAAATGTTTCTTTTTAACCTTGTCGTAACTGATAAACTAATATTCTGGAATATTGAAAAATCCCTCAGCTCTATGATTAATAAATGTAAAAAAAGAACTCCTAAGATTAAAGGAATAATATCAATTGTTTCTCCAGGTAAATTTACGTTATTCTTTACTTTTATAATTTATGTTATTCTGTTCGCAATTTATATTATAACAAATTTAATGATAATTTATATTATGTCGCTCACAAATCTAACCTAAAGATTAAGTAATTGACACAATAGTTCATAAAAACAAATAGTGAGACCCACACCACATTCATAACATAAAAGTTGTTTGCACACACATTAATCAGCAATTTGAGATCGATGCCACATTTTATTTTTTTCATATTTCCTCAAGAAACCTACGCTTATTCTTTACTTAAAAAAAGTCGCACAAACATATATTTATTTTCACCTTTATCATCAAAAGAACTCATCTGATTTTTATGAAATTTGGATGGTTTATCGAAAGTAGACCGAAGATAGCACCCGATTAATTTAAACCGTCTTCGCTCTTTAACTTTTTCTTAATTGATATACTTTAATTAATAAATTTCCTTAAAATCGGACTTGTAGTTTTTAAGATATGTTGGTTCGCAAAAATTGAGTGACAGACCGACAGACAGACACGGAACCAAAAATGTTCCCTGATTTCTGAAACGTGTTTCTGTCTTGGAATTTTTGAAACAGGAGACATAAAATATTTTCGTTCTTCAGAACGATCACATAGCTTCCTTGGCCTATTCGGTAAGCTCGGAAGAAAAAAAAAAAAATAAAATAAAAAAACAAAAAAAAAAAACAATAATATTTTTTTTCATTACCTTTCCACACATTTATCACCAATAAATAATAATTGGTGATGAATGTAATAAAAAACGACATAAAATCCAGGAATGATAGAACCCTTACATTGTTGTAACAAATATTATGAGAAAACTCTTTCTCATACAGAGTGATGCTGAATTTAAATCACCAAAATTCTATTTATGTAATTTCTCTAACATCATCCATCAAAATTGTGTGAATCTACTAGGCATTGTAAGGAGGTGGTTAACATAGGCCTGCTTTGATTTCTAGCGTTGTCACTTATTTATACTTAGTATTGGCTTTATACAGCTTTATTATCTCGTTTTCTTCTTGGAGATGTTAATTTTCTGAAAATGTATACCAAATCCCATCGAAATTGGTTAAGAAGGTAATGCACATGACAATAATACATTTTCTTTTTTAATTTGCAAGTCCTACATTATTTAGGTATATAATATATATATATATATATATATATATATATATATATATATATATATATATATATATATGTATATATATATATATATATACACACAATTTGTGTTAGTGAGAGACACCAAGGGATGTGCCACGCAAGCGTGACACATAGGAACTGTTCCAACATTAGACTATACGTCACAAAGCTGTTGGCTCGGCATTACGCCATGTCCTGCATCGTTTCGTCGCGTCCGACTCATCAGTGCTCTCACACCGGCGGTGTGAGAGCACGCTCGTCTCTGGTAAAGCCCTATATCTGATCTTCTTGATTTAGTATAGGTCCAGAGTTGGGTGGGCATCGTCGGGCCCCTGATGAGTCGGACGCGACGAAACGATGCAGGACATGGCGTAATGCCGAGCCAACAGCTTTGTGACGTATAGTCTAATGTTGGAACAGTTCCTATGTGTCACGCTTGCGTGGCACATCCCTTGGTGTCTCTCACTAACACAAATTGTGTACCTTATTGCAGTGTGCAAAAACACGGTATTACATTGCTGATATATATATATATATATATATATATATATATATATATATATATATATATATATATATATATATATATATATATAAAAGAAAATATAAGATCGAAAGGACAATGTGAAACCTGTAAATTAATTATGTGAAAAACCAATCTTAATACCTAGTAGATAAATAAAGGTGTTCAATTTTTTGTCTTGTGCATATAAAAATATCTAGCAGCTGTAATCTTAACTGGTTTACAATATTAGTAGTGCTAAAAGAAACCCAGAGACCTATTAAAATCTTTTAAAAGTTGTATTGTTTTTGATGTGAATTTAATAAAGCATATTATTAACAAAGCGTGAACATATAAGTTTTTATGATGATTCGATGCCGATTATAGTTGATTGAAAAATAAGAAATCATTTTATTAAACGATTTTGTAAGGTCCATTGATATTTAAAATTGATTTTTAACTCTTTGTAATGGTGCACTAAATATTTATGTTTATTGCTCACTACGGGCCGTTCTTTACAATGTAATTGAAAGGTCCGATGAGATTTATTATGTCATTATAGAGTGCTTTGGCTTTAAGAGTGCAACTACAAGTATACCTTGCTCAATGGCTGGTGTTAAAGAGACTTATTGCATAAAACAATTCTAACTTCTTTCAGGTGCGCATTTAAATTATACTGTCAATTAATTTAAAAAATTGCATCTTCTTTAATTCAATGCATTAATTTTGTATTAGAGAAGTTTGATGGCTGACTATTAAATCTAAAGACATTTTTTTCAGTATGAGAAAAATAAAACTAATATCTCATCCTTAATTATACAGATCCATGCTTCAATTATAGAATTAAAAGTTATATTATCTTTACTACCTGCAGACGACACCAAAGAATTAATTCCAAGCAGATGTATTATAAAAATGCATAGCTTTAGATCTGCATGTGAACTGTTCTATATTAAGATATTGAAGCTAAAAAAAAACTTTAGTGTCATCGAAATTAATTATAATTTTTTATACAAAAAAAACTTACGTCAATTATTGGTTTGCTTTTTTTAGGACTTCAAAAAGTCTTTATGAACCATAAATAGAATTTTACTCGTTCGGCGGTCATTGCCACTTTCAAATTTTTCAAAAACATCACGACTTTCTTAAGTCAAAATGAACATATTTCTCTATCTAAGCCAGAGCAATAAGCTAAGCACTTTTACATTTTTTTTTAGCAGTATGGCCTTAATGCTTAAGTTAAATATGGCATATGCAATATCAAATTAAAGCTAATAAAATAGGGCAGTTTTTAAGCTTATCTAACACATACTTTAATTATAAGATAGTTATGGAGGACCAAAATTGTAACCAAATTAAAAAAAAAAAAAAACAATATCTTATTTCAAAGCTTGTAAATCCTGGTTGAATGAACTACAAGAGCAAGAGTGTTAGCAATTTTAAGAGCATGTAATGGCTTTTAAAATGTTGTTTGGTTTATTGTTCCGGCTTAAAAAAAAAGAAACATTTTCTGGAAAAAGTTTTGTTTGAACAAGTAAGAATCGAGGTATCCGCATAGGAATGTGTTTTGTTCCATTTAAAATGCCCTATTTGAATTTTTTTTACATTAGAAATGAATCACTCTGTACATTATGTGTCGGTAATCGGTAGGCAATTTTATGCATAGATATAGATATGCGAAAAAATGTGTTCAGGTATAATTTAGTACAATTTATATTTTGCACATCATAGTTTACTGTTTATGTCATTGAAACAACTGTTGTACTATACTGAACAATGCCAGTTATTTATTTCACTGTCACTGTATGAGCTAAGCTTCTATTGTCATTTAATATATCTAAATAGTTTTAAGCAGTAGAATAGAATATAATCTTTCATAACGTCTATTAATAAAATCATCGGTTAAGTTCTTTATACAAAATTGTATTTGCTCTACTCTACATAATAATTAAACTTACAAGATAGATTATAAATTATTCATAAAATTATAATCGAAGGACGAATAATATGCAATGAGATATGAGCTCTAGTTTGGACTGGGGAGATGCAAATCTGTATTGTTAAATTAATTGTCCATACAACTAATAATAACTAACTTACACCTTCGTTTTCTAATATTGTGAATACAAATATTTGTGCAAATATATATATATATATATATATATATATATATATATATATATATATATATATATATATATATATATATATATATATATATATATATATAATTATAAAATAAATTCCAATGATTTAAACGAAAGGCGTGTTTAATCAGACAATGCAGTTATTAATTAAAAAATAATTATCTTTTCTATTTCAAAAACACTTCTTCAATTTGATATAATAGTAAAAAATTAAATATACAGCATAACCAAAAAATTTCGACTCTTTTAGGGCCATCTTCTGACATAGTTTTATTAATAATGAGCGGTGTAAAATGATAAAACAATTTATTGATGGTATATCTATCTCCATTAGAAAGGGTCTTGATTTACTTTTTAAAATAAATATAAAACAATTATCAATTGACGTCTAAAATATCTTTTTAAGGCGGCTTTCACACCGAAGTAGCAAGTCGCGGGATGCATGCGTCCTGGTAACACCAGATTATCTAAGGAGTCGAGGTAATTGAACGAGAGCCTCCACACCGAAGAGAACCAGCCGGCTGGTTCTCGAGTGGCACTTGCACTTCAGCATGCACTTGCTTTCAGGATGCACGTCGCACATGCATCTTCGGTGTGGAGGCTCTGGTTCAATTACCTCGACTCCTTAGATAATCTGGTGTTACCAGGACGTATCCTGCGACTTGCTACTTCGGTGTGAAAGCCGCTTAACATTAACTCATTTTTCAATTAAAAATATTATTCTATTTATTTCTTTGAAAAATATGTGTATACTATTTTTTCGATGTAGTATATAATTTAGTAATACAAATAAAAGTTGCTGTAAATAGATAACTAAAACGTTCAATTAGCTTAGTATGGAAAATAGTTTTAATTTGTACTTTAAAAGAAAGAAATGTGTTTTTTACCTCCGAGGTATCAAAAAAATCATAACCTTAGATAATCATGGACCTTTCTTTTAGACCTTCTTTTTCCTGTAGACAGTTTAGTACTCTTTTATTGTGCGTATAATTACATTTTAGGTAAACTTAATATTTTTCTAGATATTTTGGATTTGAAAAACATAAAACTTGGACGACTTTATAAGATTACGGCTTTAGCTTCCCTCAAAAATTTTAGGACTTTTGATATGTTCATGTTCAAACATCAATGAACAAGTATGCCATTTATCAAAACTTTTCGATTTAGTTCCGCAATTATTTCATTGTGAAGAAAACTAAGATTGAATGTTTGTAGTTTAAAAGAAAATTGATTTAGGAGTAATCAATAAAAATACGATATTACCTAAATACGTTTTACACAGTGTACCGACACACTGCGTGACAGCATTAGTAATAATAGCGTAAATAGATTTTAAATCATAAATTCACGTATCAAATTGAAAATGTTTATAAATGAGTGCAGGTGTGCTCTATGAATAAGTAGGTTTTACTTTCAAATTCTGAGCCTACCAAAGTTAGCTTTCTGAAAATTAAAAAAATAAAATCTAGGTGGCAGGCGGCCACCTATGCCTAAATCCAGCCCGGAGTTTTTGAGGCCTTTTTAGCTAACCCCTGGTGAAAAGATGCACTTCCCAGATCATACTTCTATACAATCTACCGCCGGGCGAAGCGAGTTTGGCGTGGGTGAGATTACCACGCATGAGTCATGTAAATCAGAGAACCCATGGCACTGTACCACCCTTAACTTACGAGTACAAATTGGTACAACATGGGATCCTGTGTAGTTAACTTAGAGCCTTTTGTACTCGCATTGTTAACCGAACTGAAAATCCTGAGAAGGTTTCTAATAATTCCTAACTTGGATTTCGTCATGTCAACTTTAGAAGCCAGACTTTCTGCAAACAAATCATCTGTATTTCATTCAAAAATTCCATCCGAGTAACATGAGAGGTGTTTTACTGGAGTAATGGAATGAAAGTACTACATCTAGTGCAACTTTTTACAATTTAGAAGACATTGAAGAAGTAAGGGAATTTTGGTTCAAAATGTGGAATAAGTTGCTGAAGTGCCAAATATAATTGAGGGTATAAAATAAAGCGTACAATTTTTCCTGACCATTAGAAAGGCTCTGCTGATATTTGTTTTCACAGCCTTGTAAAAGCTCTATCGAGCGCTCATTTAATTCTCTTTATCTACGATTGATACGAAATTTAAACATTGTATTTCTGTTTAGATGCGTAGAAAGTGATTCTTTACGTACTTGTATTCATTGCGCATGCGCGTCTCATGGTTTTGAAGAATTCCTCTTCTTTACCACCCTAGGGCGGTAAAGAAGAGGAATTCTTCAGCTTTACGCACGATTAGCGAGTTTGTTTACATTTAACAAAACTAATTTGTTGTTCTTTTATTAAAGTAACTGTTTATATCGAGTTTTTAGTGAAAAACAATGAGTGAATCAAGTGACTTTGACGAAAATGTGGAGAATAAAATACTCCTCCAGAAATAATTTTCGGCAAAAAAATACAACTCAAGAATTAATGCCATCTTTATCAAGAGCGAGATACGAACTTACATACAGAAAGTTTATTTTGTTCTGTATTTATTATTTAAATCTAACAATCGTAGATAAAGTACGGTACGCAACTCGTGCGAAAACGGCATTTTGCATTGCTCGTGTGGTTTTACTACCCTCGCTGTCGCTCGGGTGCAAACTCTGCACTCGCATGCAAAATGCTACTTTCTGTACTCGACGCGTAATGCACTATTATCGAATTAAATCATGGCAAAGAATCACGATTGGTTAAAACAGGTTAAATAGGTTAGCCATGTTAAGCATTCGCCGATAATGGAATTTTGTTGACAAGGAGCAATTAATATAGAAGCTCGTTTGAAAATTTGCATATAATCTGTAAATTTCATACTCCCCCCCCCTCCTGGATTATCCTTCCTCCTAAATTCAGAAAGCTGCCCCCATTTTGTTTTGAGCTGTATACACCCATGATCTTCATACTTACTTCGAAATCTGAATAAAAATTCATATTATTACTTAATTTAATAAGAATTAAGAGTAGAGTATCGCTTTTGAGCACTCAAATATGATCGTAGTTTTATAAAAATACTTGATTAGTTTGTATAGATGTACCGAAATATGCGGTTTAGACATTATTATTCAGGATTAGTTAAAGAAGAAAGACGGCATTGTATTCACAGTGTAGGAGCTTAGGCTGACAGATTGTCAGAAACATGATTACTTCAGGCTGCGTGGTGCCGGTGACGTAGCCTGATAGTCTTTTACTATTACGGATGAGCTATTTGACAGAGATGACTTCAAGGGCATTGTAATCAGTGCGGAATTAACTCTGTCGCAATTGGAATTAAATGAATTAACTTAAGAATAGAAATATCATTGAAACAATATTATGATCACTAAAAAACTTTAAAAAGGTCACATCAACAAAAAAGCGTCTATTATCATCAGTCATAAAATTTTATTTATCATCTAATAGTAGGATTTGATAGATATTACGTTCTAACGTTGTTTCATCAAATACTTTGTTATTTATGTTCGCTTACTGTAAAAACAAAAGAAATCAGACACTCCTTACTAAGCGTGTTAATACCTCTTTTGAATACATTCTTACATAGAGACTCACTTGATTAGTTTATTAATTTATTACCTACTATTAAAATGATGGAACTTGATTTTTATTGTTTTGCTGTATGTATAAGTAGTGTGGCTAAATTGGTATGTAGTATTATTTTTTATAATGAATTGCAAAAGAGTTATTTAATTATTTAAATTAAAATAAAAATTAAATTAAAAATAAAAATAAACTTAAAATAAAAATTTATAAAAAAAAAAATATATATTTAAAATAAAATATTAATTAATTTTATTTTGATAATTAGGTTGTATTATATTATATCCATGATGTGGTTTTTATTTTTTTTGTTTTTTTGATAAACAGTAATAATTCGTATTTTAGTAGTTTTTATATAGTAGTATTCCAGATATAGTAAAATGCGGCTTTATTTCTCCTCCGCCCTGGATTCCCGTGCTTCGCAACGCATTGTATTATTTATTTAATTTGTTGATTAAACATTAATTGCTGTTCTAAAATTATTTTACTGTTCAGAATATTGATATATACTTGATGCCACAAAATTTACATTTACAATTGGTTTTTGATAAAACCTATTATTAATCCATTTTAAACAAATCTTAGATATTATTTCTGTTTAGGATGTACTTAGAAAGCTACCGGCTTAAATTGTCACAGTGAAATTAATAATTTTATAATCTATTTTAGAGATGTTCAGGCTTACAATAAATATTTTGAGTGAATAAAGGATTTTTATATTCCTCAGTTTCTACAGGGGATAAATACAATTTATATTTACATTTTGTGAAGGTCTTAGCAATTTTCAAGGCAATAAATGTTCACGATTTATGATCATGTTAAGAAGTTGCAAAACAAAGTATTCTCTTGGAGCATCCTTCCATTGTCACAAGTAAAAAGTTTTTCTCAATAATATGCAATTATTTTATTCTTACATTTTTTAAAGAGCCTAATGTAAAAAATACTTATTTAAATTAATATAATTTTGCTTATTTATAATTTAAGCTTATTGTAATTTAAGTATTAAATTAAAAATGTGAGAGCAACTGACTAGCTTTTTACTCTTTTTGTGAAGATAACTATGATGTCAAGAATGATTGTGTTAAGAAGGAAAATAGGAACGAATGCATAGTCTTTCGCAGTCAAAACCATTGGAAAACCACTGGATTCCTTTTCAATGTGAGTGCAATATGGCTAATCACGAATTAACTCTTAAAGTTACAACATAAAATTATTAGTTTTTTCAGAAATGTTCATCAAAGGAAAGGAAAAAGGTTCAAACGTGATTGTGTTGGCATCTAATATAATTTTTTCTAATCTTGTACTTTGTGTCATACCTTTTTCCTCACCAACAAATTTAAAAGATCTCATAAACCCACTCACGACTCTTACGGTGTTTTTTTTATTAACAATGTACATTTTAAATGTCTCTACAGATTCTGGGATGAATCAAACATGAATTTTGATAGCGAACACTGATTATAGCGATTCATCTTCTTTTTTTGACCTTTCGTCTCTAGACTGGGAGTAGAGTGGCAGATTTTGTACACTGCAACATGCATCTAGCCCATTATTATATAAATAGCACTTGTGGAGAAAGGAATTCATAACTCAAGCAATTTGTATAATTTGTTAAGCCGAATGTGAAGAGGGTAGCATAACTTATACACAACAAAAGATCCACGAAAGCGGAAATTTCTGGAAATCCCTCGAAAACTGCCTCAAAAATACAGTACAGTAACATTTTAAAAATGTTTTTTCTTTAAAATAAATTTGGTAGGCCCAATCCAAAGGTTGTTGTGCCTGAAATGTTTATTATCATGAAGTGAGGACAATATAATAATTTATGATTAAGTTAATATACTTCAAAATAATATAATTTGAAATTTGCAGTCCCACAGGGTTATTATTGAATATAAAGTGTAATTGTAAACTACACTCTGTGTTCGATTTTTAGATTTACGAAGCAAATCCACACTAATGGTAATGATAATTTTTCCACCTTATTATAAGATAAGGATAATATTAATTATATTACTCTTAATCAAATGTAAAAATGAAATTTTATTAGTTATGATTCTATTTCAATTAATCTGATAGATTTTTTTAAAAATTAGGTACTAATTTTTCAAATGCTTTATTCGGTTTGTTTGTAGATGCAAACACTATTCTTCTATTTTTAACCAATCAATATTGACAATATTTTCGCGTATCGTGACTATTTTCGTGATAATGCTTAACTGACCTCGTTTAATAAATGCAACGAGCAACTAACAAACTTATCGTAAGTTATATATTTGTTATTAGAGATTTGGAAATAGCAATTATTCCCAAAAGAGATTGAAATTCAGTAGAGGTCGTGGGACTGTTAGAAAGTAGAGCTAGGTTGTGACACTGAAAGAACAATAGAACCCTTAGAAACATCACGCTAAGATGTTCCAGTGTAGCGAAAATAAACATCTATCCAAGCTTGGCTAAATAACTATTCAACCGGGGAAAAAAACACCTAAAGTCAAAGTACTGAGTTATCTTTAATCTAAGTCCAAAATATAATTTTTAAATGTTAATGTTAATTACATTATATAATATGTCTTCAACGATACCATTAAATAAAGTAAGAAAGATATAGCCATTCTAAACACGTCATAAAAATTCATTTTTTCCACATAATATATTATTCCTATTGTGAAAAAGGTTTTTGAGAATTATGAGAAGGCAACTTATTAAACATTCTCAAAATAATTAAGCTGATAAAAAGGACATAAAGGTGCATAAAACAGACATTTATATGCTATAGACTTCATTCTCTAATATCATTCGATACATTGATATTTCGTAAGATGAAGTTCATGAATTAGATTTTAATGTTGTGTACATATTTATTTATTTATGGATTTCATTCAAAATGGATGTCAAAAAACACATACACACACAAATACATTTATAATAGTGTGCGTCAGCATTCAATTTTATAACAACCCCGCTTAATTAAAAAGTATTTTTAAAGGTAGAGTTAATTTTATTGATATATATTTGAAAAGGGTTTTAGCCTTGTATATCGTAATTAAGAGCAAGAAACTGAATGTATCATCATATATAATATCATTAAGCTCTCAGCATATTTATGTTGGGTTTTTGCTTTAGGGAGCAGTGTATTGGAGATTTTAAATTAATGATTGATGCTCAAATACACTGTGTCTGGTTAATGGACAAGGAACCAGTATACATCAAATAAAAAATAGTACAATCAAAAGCAACAAGTGGGCTACCTTTAATGTAAAAAACATATTTAATGACTATCAATATATCAACTGGGTAGAAAAAGTCAGGGCTAGTTTAGAAACATTAGACATCATATACATCAGACAAGGTTATCATCTAAATCAAACCAAGGAGCTTCTTTATTAAACAAAAAATAAAAAAAATAAAAATGTTCTGAAAACGTTTGCGATGTAACTAATACATCATCATCCTTAACAAACATTTTATAAAAAGCTTTTTTCATTAAAGTATGGCATCAGCTATGTAATTTTTACTTCCATAAATAATACACTAAACTTTTACGTAAGAAACTTTAATATTATACGATAGATATTCCGAAAAAAAACTTGACACCACAAAGGTAACGTTTTAAAATGAAATGAGACTATTGCAGCCTAAGATTTTGATTTAATTTTATACCTTATTTGTTAAATATAATATATTATAGAATATACATCAGGTAAAAATCAAATGGAGACCTCTCTGCTTTTCAAATAAATATACATTTATTCAGAAAGCAATGTGAGGTTAAAGGGATTTCTCATAAACATAATTTAAGAGTGATAAAGAGCAAACTGAAAGTTGATAGGTTAAGTACGTATTCAACAATATCTTGGCGTATATAATAGATAGACAGATCTATTTATTACTAAATCATAAATAAAATACTTTTATAAATGAATTTACCTGCTAGTAAAATATAATATTGGCTGAAGCCGTGGAGTATCATATGTCACATACTATCTAAATCTGCCTAAAATGACTTCTTATATTTAATACATCCTTACCGTAGGAAATAGCTGTTGTAGATTCATCAAGATATATATGACTATCTGATATCTTAATTCTAGACAGAGATTCTATAAAATTACACAGATGTGAGATTGACAAGTCTCACCGCGTTTCTCATTCGAGTTTAAACAAGAAAGTTTCCCCATCAAAGAACAATACATGTCGTTTTAAAAACCTTGAAAAACTTTACATCTTTATAATCATTTTTAAAAACCGACGTAACATCTCAAGTACTGTCTGCACGTAGTAATTTTGCTAGCGTAACCGTCAGGCCCTCTTCAAATTTTAATATCTACCTGATGGGAATTAAGTCAAGGGTTACACTGTATTTCTTTCTTTCAGATCTTGCTTTGGGCTCACGATGTTCTAGATTGTGAAACTATGGTTTTGGCCCCTCCCGAAATACACGAGTGCCGCACCCAACATGAACCATCCGTTGTTGACATTTCCCCACCGAGTCACATAGTCTGTTAACTAATGACACTTATGCATGGGACAAACACTTGACTACGAACTATATTACATTCTAAAAAGCAAATACTCGTGTTTTATTCTCAAGTGCTTGAGCTCTCTTAAGTCAGTGTGTAAGGGCTATCTTTTCATATAATATATTTAAATTTCCACATTAGTTTAACTATTATTTCAGAATTGATATCATAATAAAAATATCATAATAAAACCCAATAATAATAACAATTCCTTTTCAGCAGTTACTTAGTCTGATATGCAATGTCAGTTAAGTAATTATGGTTTAAGTTTATATATTATTGAAGGAATGTCGCAACAAAGTATTGTTTAGATATGTTATGTGTTATTAGTTTATTAGATATGTTCGCAAAAAAGTTGGAGACACCCACAAACAAACCCAGGACCAAAATTGTCCCCTGGTGTCTGAAACGGATTTCTGTAGTCACATTTTTTAATTCTGAGATATGTATAAATAAAATTTCGTTCCTCAGAAGGATCACAATGCCTCCGTTACCTTCGGTAAACTCGGAAGCAAAATTATCATACTTCTTCCAGCATCTACAAGCTTACTAATAATGAACTTAAATATTCAATCTTTATAGTGAATTCCTTCGCCGATGATACAGTAGCGCTTTTCACTGGTAGAAGTTGAAATGATACGCATGAATCAGCAAATGAAGGCTTACAAACAATATCTAAATGGTTGAAAGGAAATAGTTTATCGTTGAATACTTACTACCAAATCACAATATATAACTTTTTCGTTAAATAAAACAGGACAGCCAAAAGATTCAGAACTGACAATACACAACGATAATTGTGGAAAAAACCAGCAACACTACAGGCGTAGGTGTACTTCTCTACAGCATGTTGATCAAACCCGATACCTCGGTGTAATAATCGACTGCAATATGAAATGGAATCTTCATATAAACATTATAAATAGCAAATTAAGAAAAATTATATACGTTTTCTTAAGTTTAAGGGATATCTGTGATATTAAAGTGTTAATTCAAGTTTATTACGCCTTAGTTTACCCGCATCTTAGTTTTACCGCAAAATATCCTTATAAAAATAATTTGCCACAAAAATAAATTCGATTCTGCATCACCTCTCTACAAAAAGTTAAATCTACTAAACATTTCAGATTTGTTTAAATATACTACCCTTCTTATGGCAAAAAAAAATTATAAGACGTTCGCTAAAATTGAACATAACTACAAAACACGAAGTCAGACACAGGAACTACTTGCACTACCTAGATCTAGAACGACAACAGCAACTAAACACTGGACACAGATAAACTAATTCCTAAACTATTCAACAAACTCCCTCTAAATTTAAAATCAATTCAACAGAATAACTCTTTCAAAACACAACTAAAGTCATATTTTACTAGCACATAAATTATAGTAAAACACGCAATAACAATAACTTTCAATTTAATTTTATCTCTATACTTTGATTTTCTTATATCTACACGAAATATAACTTCTAAATAATTAAAGGACTCCTCCTCTACGCACGGGCAACCTAGTAGAGGAGTATAGTAACAATATTTTTGCACTTATGTTATCATTATACTTTTTTTTCTATTTAAATATTATGGAAATGAGTAATGTTTGTATTCTGTAACTATGTATGTATTATACAATAAAGTATGTTGTTGAAAAAAAAAAAAAAAAAAATTAAAAGATGCCAAAATCCTAAAGTTAATAATTTTTCCACACCCAGTTTCATGTCTGGGCAAATATATTATTTTAATAATAGGGGAGCGCCAGACATAGCTAATGCTAAATTTAGATGGAGTGATAAACAAGGACAAGAGGTAACAAAAAGAAGATGAAATAAAATATAAAAACATTGAAGGCCACAACAATAAATAATTACTAATGAGAGAAAAGTAGTGCAATAAAATACATAATAATATGAATATAAATAAATTAAATAGTCAAATTTGAAAGACCACATTAATTTGCATGGAAGTGGTTTTGAGGGTAGGATTATACTTTAGCTATCATTAGTATCAATTATTTACATAATTTATGATAGAACACGCAGTTTTTATAAAATGGTTAACACATTAGCATTAAATTGTTGATCACCAAGGTAAAAGACAGATGTTTCACTAAAATTTGTGATAAAATTCTAATATTATATAATTTATCTTCAACGTTATTTTTTATATACCCCAGATATTTCTGTTTGGCAAAGTAACCGGATAATTGTATTTTTTGTAACTAATACTAAGATTCTAGTGAATTATAAATTATGGAAGTAATCTTTTTAAATTATAATAATTCTAATTAGTATATTATTAAATATATTTTCCTGTCTATTTTATATTTACTAGTGCAAATCTAACAACCCAATAACATTATATTAATTAATGAATTTGTGCAGTATTATAATTGAAGAGATTATAGAAAAATAATTGTACTGCTGAATTTTTAACATGATTAATAAATGTTACATATATGAAATAACTTAAAGAGAGCTAAAAAAAAAAATATTTTTCAGAGAATATTATACCCAATTTTTACAGTCCGACATGGCTCAAGATAGTGGATTGTAAAAGTATTTCTTATCAAACGGCTACGGGCTAAAAGGAATCTATCTACATCTACAATCTATAATATTTCATGACTTAGGATCAGTGGATCCAGAACAAAACGTGACTAATCAATTAGTAATATTTCAGTTTTATATATCATGAAACATCAGTATCATGTGTACTCATATTGTTACGTGGGTGATGGGAAGAAGAGAACTCTGATCAAAAGAAAAAAAAGTTGCAGACCACCCTCCCAAAAAAGTCAGCCTATCAAATTAGTGATAACTACATTGCGGCCAAGTCTGTTTTATGCCTAATTCAGAAACTGGCCAAGTGTAATAGTGTAAAGTAAAGCAATAAACATAAAAGCACAGTCTGAAAGTAGGAGGGAAATGAGGTTATGGACTAAAGAAAGAGCATTCTTGGTCACAATGTAGGTATCACTACTTTGATAGGCTGACTTTTTTGGGAGGGAGTCTGAAACTTGGCCCTTTTATATCCCCAAAAAATAACCTAATCGTAAGGTTTGTTTTGGGAATATATGTATACAGATCAAATTTATTCTGTATTTTATCTAATAATAGAAGAAAACATATAATTAAATATTGAAAACATATAATTAAATATTGAAAACATATAATTAATAGTGCTTTCATACTATTAAACCAAATACATACACGTATTGGTATTATGTTCATAGGTAATATGACAGTCTATAAGTAATGACAGGTTATCCAAACATTTGTCGTTTCAGAATTTACAAAAGCAGGATGTAAAGAAGTACTTTAGGTTTGTTTTGACTTTTTATTTTATTATTCAGTCTGAGTAGTTGTGACATTAAACAATAAAGGTTCCTGAAACTATGAAGTAATACCTCGTATAATAATTTTAATAATTGAAAAACTCTAAAAAGGAACTCAACAATAAAGAAATATAAGGTTCTAACAAAGAAACCGCTAAAAGTAGCTTCGATTTGTTCTAGCAAATACAGTGTCCTTCCTCGTAGAACTAACGAGAGAAGCCTTCCTTTACTAGGCCAGGCTTTCACTGAAAACACTTAGATTTTTTGATTTACATTTTCTTACATAAATATTTTTTGTCAGTATTGTTGGACCCACAGTAAAGTCAATCAGTAGAGCCATTTTTCAGGAGATGTTTATTTGTCATGCTGTTTTTCCATTTTTATATCACGATAACGGAAAAACTGATTACATATGACAACATGACTGAGTTTAACAGATATTTATATTTCCTATTGTGGTCAGCACTTCTAGAATTTGTTTCCAACAAACAAAATTAAATACAGTACAATACATAGTAAAACTATTGGTACAGTTTTGTGTATTAAATTTGTAGGAATGGATTGAAAATATCCTCTTAATAATTTATTTTTTATCCACATACTAAAGTATTTTAAACTAATAAGGACCAATTAATATTCCTAACAATTAATTTATTTAACGTCTGATTAAAGTTTCAACTAATACAATATAAAAAATATCTCGTCAAGTACTTGCTAGCAAACTACTAAAAGGATTTCTTCAATCATAAAATTAATATTTGTTTAATTCTAATTTATGATTAGAAATATAAGTCAAAACTCATTGAAATAACTTTGTAATATAATTATTATATGAAGGTTCATTACATAACAACAAGACAACAATTAACTATGTGTCAAAATGTGATATTAAAACATAACAAACTTAGTTGTCATAGAAACATAATATAAACTAAATTAAACATATTTAGATACTAGTTTGTGGAAGAGTTCAGGTAAATTTGAAAGACCGAATAGCGAACGTAGAAATTTATATGTCCCAAATACAGTGCTGAATGTGCATAATTTACTGGACATTTCATCTAGGATAACATGGTAAAATCCATCTTTAATATCGAGTACAGAGACAATTTTTTTTTTTATGCTAACCCCGGAACTAGTTCATCTATAGTCGGTATCGTATGTCTTTCTCTAACTATATATTTGTTTAAGTGCGTAGGATCGATGCAAATTCTCAAATAACCATTAGGTTTTTCGACAATGACTACATTCGATACCCAGTCTGAGGGCTCGTTCACTGGCACGATTATTTCTCTTTTAACCAAAGAGTATAAGGATTCTTTAAATTTATCTTTAATTTTCAAGGGAACTCGGCGGGCTGAACTGGCATAAGGTACAGCATCGGTTTGTAACTTGATACTACAGCTATCAGGAAAACACCCTAAACCTGTGAAAACATCCTTGTATGTATTATGCCATGCCTGCCTCGCGTTGTCACTCATACTTACTTCATTCATACTATCAGATAATTTTAGCAAAGAGTCGATTCTTTTAATTATTCCTAATCTTAAACAGGAATCTAATCCTAGTATGGGAACAGAGTTATGTCGTACTACTATAAAATTGACTAGATCTATGCACTTAGAGGTTTCAACTCCCGGCAACCAACTCCTATCGTATCAATTTGAAAACCCCCATAAGCCTCTAATTTAATATTAGTTTTTCTTACGGAGTTAACTAAACCTGCCTGCTTTACATATTTAATAGGTAATATATTGACTTCAGCCCCACTATCTAATTTAAAATTAACTGGGATACCTTCGACGCGACGTTGACTACTTTGTGCCATTTTGTTGTTTGTAGAGTGTTGACAGTGACTGCGTCTACATTGTAATCATTCCTCTCCGATCCGGGCCCTTCATGTTCTAAATTGTGGCAAGATCTGGATTAAATCTTCGGCCGTCTTTGGTCCAACAAACATTATAAAAATGATTTTTCCGGCCACAACTTCTACAAACTTTTCCTTGAGCCGGACATCATTTAATTACTAGGACTAGGTGTTCTGTTCCACACTGCTGACACACTGATTTATTCTTTGTTTCATTATCTCGAGAATAGTTAGCTCTAGTTGTACTGAAACGCTTAAGTCTGACTTCATCTAAGTTCTGAAGATGTTGTCTTTGTTCCTCTGCTATAGCCTGCATATTTTGTTCGGCTAACTCGGTTGACTCACATAAAGATACTGCTTGTTCTAACGACACTTCAGTCCTCAGTAATTTCTCTTGCACAGATTTAGACTTAATACTGAGAGCAATTTGGGCCTTTAGCAGTTTGTCTTCTTGGTCCTCAAACTCACAGTCCTGTGTCAGATACCGAAGATCAGCGTAGAACTTGTCAAACGGTTCTGGTTGATTCTGTTTTCTACTGAGGAAACGAAACACTGACATTCTAGAACATTTAGAACTGCAAGGACAGTTTCCTTGCCAGCCTCAAGTTTATTCAAGCTTTTGTAAACCTTCAAAGCATCTCGCCCCATTAAATTCTTTAACCGAGCAACTTGAGTATAATTTGGCTTTTTATTAGTTTCAGTTGCTAAAAAGTAAATATCAATCTCCTCATTAAATGTTTTAAAATTTTCGGCTAGATTGCCACTCATTTTTAGCTCACTTGGCTTATTAAATTCTATTTTTCTATTTCTTTAATTACTTAACTCGAATTAATAATCATGAAAATATTACCTTCTTGTTGCTCAAAAGCTGCATTTTAATATCGACTGCGCCATGTTTAATTCTAATTTATGATTAGAAATATAAGTCAAAACTCATTGAAATAACTTTGTAATATAATATATATGAAGGTTCATTACATAACAACAAGACAACAATTAACTATGTGTCAAAATGTGATATCAAAACATAACAAACTTAGTTGTCATAGAAACATAATATAAACTAAATTAAATGACAACTCTGATATAAACAATATTCACTTCAGGTTTTCGGTAGTATTCATACTACGGGAAGTTTAAATTTTAATTTAAATCAAATTATAATTATTATTTTATAATTATTTACAAAGGGAGATAGTCAGAGAAAAATAGACTCCAGCGCCGGGACTTGAACCACGGGCCTCTATATTTTCAGTATAGCGCTCTACCAACTGAGCTACACTGGAGAATAATTTCCTCTGTCAGTAACCGTACCTAGTTCCTAATTAAGCTTTCAATTTTCCATAAGTCTAGAAGTCAACATTAACAACAATAGAACAAGACCGAGAAGTATCGCTTATAATTATAAAGTACCCATTTAGTACCTGTACCTTGTACAATCAATTAGAAATTTAATTTTTAAGTTTTAGGTAGTATCCATACTACGGAAAGTTTAAATTTTAATTTAAATCTAATTATAATTATTATTCACAAAGGGAGATAGACAGATTTTCTCTGTCTATCTCCCTTTGTGAATAATATTTATAATTTTATTTAAAATAAAAAGATTATAAAAAGAACTAGGAGGTGTAAAAAGCATTTTGGAGGTGTAAGGTTCGCATATTTCCCTTTAGCATTTTAGGTAGATACTTTTTTTGGTCATTTTGGGGGTAAAATGACCGCAATTTTTAAAACTCGATACATATTTGTGATCTAATTTCAAATTCCTTTAAAATGATACCCTACTCAAAAATTTCAAAAAATAAAAAAAATTGTTTCACAATGATTACGTGCACCCACTTTTTTTTTAAATTTGACTCTTTCAAATGAACTAACTAACTAACGAAAATATTATTGGATTACAGAGATGTAATCCAAAACCATGTGCATGTTTTATGCATTTTTTCACATGTTTAGGACCAGTCCTTATGGGTTTGTGGAGGGAGGCTTTCTTTTGTGTTATTTTTTAGTTATTTTGGGGTATAGTAACCAACATTTTGAAAACACCTTATATATTTGTGATCTACTTTTGAGTATCTTTAAACACGAATAAATTTCAAGATTTTTTTTTTCTCAGTTTGCCATTGCTCGCAGAGCGCACAAAAGTTGTACTTTTATACCAAATTTCGAATCTCTAGCTTCAATAGGTTAGGAGATATTAACCAAGATGCGATGGACGGATGGACGAACTACCAAAAGCATAAGGGTTTCAAGGATGACCTTGAAACCCTAAAAACAAGGAAGAACGGAAAGCTTGAATGGTTTGAAGTGAATACTCATTTAGAAAATAAACTAGTTCTTGGTTAGACTGCTGAATTAATACAGTTCGTTTTTCGAAGGAACCAATTAATAAATGTCAGCTAAGCCAACCAGTAAAATCAATTTATCAAAACTGAATATTTGAAGAATGGTTGCAATATGCAGATTAGTAAAATTCTAGAAGTCATAAATTAGGAATTATTAAAAATGCCTTGCTTTCTAACTTACGTTTTTTATTTAAAAAAATCCAATATCTAATTATTAAACAATTGATGGTATGCTTTCCTCTTATTTTATACGAAGTGTTAGTTCAAAAACATTAATTTCATTGAAGGCTTAAAAAGATTTCCGTGAGTAATAGAATTATTTATTAATTGATGGGTTATGTTTACTTTTTACATAAACGAAACAAAATACTTTTTTTCGAACTAATTATATCATTTTAATTACAAGATGTTATTAATTTCAATAAACTACTGCATTAAACAACTTATCACTGAAACGGATTTTAAAATTGTCCGACACATAATCTGTCTATGGTCAATGGTAATTTAAAATCTGTCAATTACACTAATCGAGACCGGCTCTGAAAACAGAAAAAAAAATTACATGTAAAACATATGTGTGTATAAAAATATTTAGGTATATTTTTAATTGCTTTCGTTAATGTGAGTGTCTAACCTGAGGGAAGTAACCTTACATATGAGGTGCGAGTAGCACCGGGTTAAGGGGTTTAGTTAAGTTTTTTTTTTTTTTTTTTTTTTTTTTTTTTTATCCTGCACCCTGCCGGTTTGCAGCCGATTCAGCTATACGGCGACGAGCAGTCCAATATAATTTAGCTTTATATGAATATTCTGATTCATCAGTCTTCTTCAGTATATCTGCCATGTTGTTAGGTGTTCGCCATCCATTTCACCAACTCCACATAATGTGCAAAGGGCAGTATCTTTAATTTCTATCCGATGTAAATGTTTCATTAGATAGTCATGCCCGGTAAGTATTCTGAAGCATGCCACAGCCTGATTCCTTGGGAGATTCATTGGGATGCGGTTTTTCTTGTGGTTTAGTTAAGTAGCGTATACAATGTAGAACAAAATAGTCAACGAAGGCATTCAAGGTAGGTTCGCTGGAATTACTTTGTATGTTTGTGCCCATGTGGAAGAGAAACAAATGAGCGCAAAAGGTTGAAACTTATATGGGACCAACAATAGGCATACAAATTAGGTATACCATACAAATTTCATTAATCGGACGTGTAGTTTTTAAGATATGTTGGTTCGCTAAAGTTGAACGACAGACCGAACCAGAAATCTTCCTTGATGTCTGAAACGGATTTCTGCTCGGAATTTTTGAAATCGGAGACAAAATATTTTCGTTCTTCAGAACGATCCCATAGCTTCCGGTACGTTCAGTAAGCTCGGAAGCAAATACTTTTTTTTATTTTACTGAGTATTCCTCTGTAAATCATCTTTAACTTAAATTTACATGAAATGGTCCGTTTGGATCAGTCGATTAGTTTAGAGTCGATCTAGTTCTATAAAAATATCAATCAGTGTATACCTCAGACCACTCTACTATTAAAAATAAAATAAACTTAATAGGATGAAAACGAATCAATTGACTCACGAACAGTTCGAAAAATTCTTTGGTTCAGCATAGTATTTGACCTTTTTAGGGTTTCGTTGGTAAAATCAAAAAAATAAATCCTTATAGTTTAATTTCTGTGTCTATGTCTACCACTCCTTACGGTTCCAATAACTTTTGAATCAAAAGAGATACAGACATGAGACTTTGCCATATTAAAGATCGTTTTGACGCGCACACAGGAAAAATATAGCAAACTCAAAATTATTAGCTGTTTAAATCCAAAATGGCAGATAATTCATGTCATGCGAAAAAATGTGTTTTTAAAATTAGTAGGGTATCACATGGAAGGTATTGAAGAGTAGATTACAAAAATATGTTACACTTGTAGAAAGTGGTTAATTTTTCATGCCATTTTGTCGAAAAACACACATTCTGCGTGTCCCCCCTCCCCCCTAAATATATATTTCTTTTGTTACTTAAAATATAAAACAAAAATATGCAAAATGTGCTGTTTGCTCACTTGTGGAAAGGGGTTAATTTTGCATGCCATTTCGAACAATAAATCAACATTTTGCGTGCCCCTCCCCCCGTTATACTAACTAATCTCATGTTCACAATACCAACGTAACTCTTTTTACGTGCGGGACTTCACGCACAACCATTTTATTTGAAATATTTTTATTCGAGGACTGGCGAGAGGTGAGGAAGGAATGAGGTACGGAGGCGTGTATGAGAAATTACTATAATCTCTTTCCTTATTTAAACTCACATAACTATAGCACTTTCAAGGACCCCCTTTCTTCGAGGGGGTCTTGGGATACCTCTAAACTTGTTTAACGAAGAGTTTAGTATATATATCTTTAAGGACCCCACATACTATCCAATTTGATGTTCAACCATATTGAACAGCTGTGTTGAAAAAACAGGTTTCATAACAATTAGTTTCAAAATTTGAAATTCTTTGATCAAGCACAGTATAACTCTAAAAATCGTAGGACCGATATTAACTAAGGTTATTTTCAAAGTTCTTCAACCCGCAGGTTTGTTAGAGGTTTGTAAAACATATAGCCACTTTAGATAAATACGTATACATGTTAGAACATGTAGCGCCGCGCCGTTTAGATTTTATCAACAAATTTATCAAACCCTAAAAATTAGTTTGTAGACTAGCACTCCAGCCTTCACACGGCCCAATTTGTTGTACCCCCCCCCCCCAAATTGTACAGAAATTCGCATCTTGTATGGGGCCGTGGCCCTTGCTCACAAGAATTGTTTGTTCACAAGATTGTAAACATAAAAAAATATAATTCACTGAAAACATTTTTAAAGAACAATTACATTATTAAAATTTGAATAGTTGGATCAAGTTAGCGGATATGATATAGTAGTACACCTTGAACTCGAGATCTTGACCTTTCCTTCTTGGATGACATAAATGTAAAAGTGAATTGAATAGATGAGCTTTATGTTGTGATAAAAAAACTAGAATATTTTAATGGGATGGTAGAATAGAACTAATCTTACGGTGTAACATCTCGAAATCTTGAAGTGTGTAGTTGTTATTAAATGTCAGGCAGAAACTAAATCTTTATTAGCCACTAGTCACTACTCTAGTAACTGTTTTACTTATACTATTTAAGTATGCAAATCCTTGAATCAGTTTATATTTAATTTATTTTTCATAAGATTACTTTTTTATATCCCTCGATCATGGTGGATAACATTTTTGAAATACTGGTTAATTATCTTTTTACATATAAACTTATTACATTTTTTTTTTACTATATCTAAAATTAGAAGGAAAACTTATGTTAATGTAGAAACTTTAAAAAATACGGACATTATTTTAGAAAACTACCTAGAAAACCGCCACCATATATTTTTTTTTTTTTTTATTATTATTATTTCTTTCATCTGGGGAGAAATAAAATATTATAAATAATAATCTTAATTAAAAGCACATTTAGAATATAGCCACTGAGTTCAATCTTTGAAGCAGGCTTGCCTATAATTACAGAGATTTGAGCTATTTAATAATAATAATTAAGGAATCCGGTATTAGAATTTAAATGTATAAGGAAACTTTTTAATATATTTTAATAAAAAGTGTTCCATTTGTAAATTGCTATAAATAATAACTGGTTACATGATAATAAAATAAATGTCTTCAACAACAAACAAACATAACAGTTATAATTTTTTCATGAAGTTACCCATGGCAATTTATTATTTATTATAGTTAAAGACTTTTTGTAAATTAAATTTGATTAAACCACTCTAATTTCAATGTTACCTGGAGGCTTTCTTTAAGACATTTTACAATGGGGAGATAAATTGAGTCCCAGTGATGTGATGGACCTGCCAATAGAAACAATTACTTTAGCATGAGCTAAATTATGATTTAGTATCTATCAGCTAAAATTTGTAACTTATTCACATCGCTTGTTAATTTGCAAAGAAAAAACGAATAAAATAAATCAAGTTAATTAAATTTGAAAATCAAGTGTACCATAAATATATACATAAATAATTCAGACTGGTTTCGACATTGCTGTCATCAACAATACGCTGATTCTGAGTGTATAATCGAACCCGGTATTTATTTTATGTAAATATTTATGGTACAATTAATTTCTGATTAAAATTATTTGTGAGTTTTAAACTTCCGTTATATATATTGACAGATTAAAACAAGTAACACAATCCTTTTTAACACTAATTGAAAATTAAGTGCACTTATATTAAGTCTCTCCTTATGTGGTGGTACTTATTATTGCATTGAATACGGGTGTTTACTTAACAATGACGATTGTTATATAACATTCTTTACGAGGATGACAACTTCACTTAACCTAAGCGAGAGTAAATTGTGGATCATTAATCACACCTCACGGGGTATCATAACCAGATATGTTAGCCAATATTTGGTCACAGATGCTTCAAGCAGATATGCCAAGATCCCTTACAAGAGTCAATATAATTATTATCATTCTATCTTTTCTATAAAATAATGGATTAATTGTTTACCATCTAAGGCTTGCTTGTAAAACACGAAATATTATTTTTTATAATAACCCATATATAAGAAAATCATCAATAAGCATATAAATTGATTTATTTAGTGTCCGTAACACAATCTTGCAACACATTAACACAGAGGTAATGTAATTACTAAAAAAAAACAAAAAACTTTTTTCATAAGTAGGTTAACTAGAAATTGCAATTATGAGCCGAAAGAGGTCTTATTTTCCGTGATAAATGTTTTATTGTTTAATTTTTATTAGTTTTATTTGTTCTATTAAATAATTAGAAGAATCAGATTATCATAAATGCTTAGTATTTAAAGACGTTAATTCCTGTAAAGTAATAGACTCTTATTTATTGCTACTATATAACAAATATTATTGTTACGCTAAATTACCTAGGCTATAAAAGCAATTTTATGAATCCTTGCTATACGAGTATCTATACTTTTACTTTGATTCTTAATGTTATGAGGTGCTATTAAAGTGGGAAATAAAAATATCGTAAATGTATAGTTTTGGTGAGAACATCTCTATATGTCAAGGAGGTCTCTAAACGTAATTTTTTAGGAACCAATCAGGTAATGGTAATACACAGCCCGAGGCCAGTGCTTTTGAATTTCGGTATCGGTCTGAAGCCTCAATATTAGACAGAATAGAGAGTTCAAACCATCGCAATTTTCCAGCTCCACATGTTACACGAGTGATCCATAGATCCCAGCCCAGTAGCCTATAATTTTCTCAACTTATATAACTATAAAGGTCGATAGAATTGAGGCCTCTCAAGACTGGTTTGAGACGGGCTAAAACTGTTATTTCTTTTGTAACCTTTATTCTGGACTCATATCTTACGGATTTTACAGATTCCACGTGTGTCAAGGTATACTTTTATTATTAATATAATACCTTAAATATGAACTTAAAACGAACAAAAAAGTAAGTGGATGACTGACCCAGTTAGAAATTATCTTAATATATACTATCAGATAAAATAAGTATAGTTATTATTATTATCCTATATATTATAGATAGTGTGAATACTTAATTTAATATTTTACATCTAGTTAAATAAAAGAGAAATAAAATATTTATTAAAAATGCTAAAATTATTTTATTACACCTATTAAATAAAACATTCTACATGACTGAAGGGAAAACGATTCATGCAAACTACTTGGCTAAATCTAATGTTGTTTGTTACAACACTTTGTTATTATCTATCATGCACTGACCCATTACCTAAAGGTCATTAATCCATTTTTTTTATAAAAAATGATTAAAGTAAAGTATCTAGAACAAATACTTTTACAGCAAGTTACTAAAGTCAATTCGACTAGACTGATTCTTACAAATACAGCATTTGCATAAACTCCTATAGATTATTAAGAGAAATCCTCTCTCAAAGACTTATTTTCTTGTGGTTATTATAGGTGATTTTTCACTATTTCAGTAAATACCACCGAGAGTATTCTATATACTTCCAAGCCTCTATTAAAATGAATCCAATCAATATACACTCTCAAAATCACACCTAGATATATATTAGTATTGGGATTAAAGTTTTAATTAAATGCCTTTAGCCTCTTATACACATTTCTAGTAAATTTTATAAAAGACGTGTAAATGAGCTAATAGGGTGGGTCATCTGGTGGTTTCATTTTGATGTACGTGATATTTCAACCTTGAGCTGACACGCTTAATATATTAACAGATATGTAGTACCAAACCACAGCAGTAAGAAATGGATTGGTTTGCGCTTGAACAACGCTGGAAAATGTTAAACAATAGTTTCCGAAGTGAGCGCTACGTTGCAGACATTTTGGCTCAGTTGAGAAGAATTTTTGGTTTTCGCTTTTTTGTGAGGGCTTTAAATGAGAAGGAAAATGAAGTGATCATAAAGATGGAAGTGAAAATAAGGATGTTAAGGACCACGATGTTAAGGAAACATTGGTTTAAGTGGATAGGCTATACTGACAAACCAGCCGCGGCAGCCATTTAACTTAAATTATTTTCAATAAGTAGTCGGAAGATGTACTCTCTTGAATAAAGTACATATCATTTAAACACGTTAAACGCTGTAATTGTAATAGCAATTCCAAAAAGAAAGCAAAAGATGGCCCAATGCTCCTAAATTTAATTTAAAAAACAAGTAGATCATCATATTTTAATCTATTAATTTTTACTTGTATAATGTTTCTAGAAATATTAAATATTCAAGTTGCATACAATTTAAATTGTCTATATAAATTGTTAATGCCATTTTGTTTCATAAAAACTGAATATAATTATTTAAATTTTCAATCGTGGTTAACATTTAAATGTAGGTTTTAGAGGTAAACGACCATATTGCCCGATACCCTGGAAAGGAAATTTGACGATGGACCTAAATAGTCCAAACTTTAATAAAAAAAACAAGCAGCTGTTTTGTAGTCCACTAGTACTTAACTTAAAACAATTTCTTAATCTCAAGCTGTCACAAGAAATTCCTTTGTTCATCTGTTAGTAAAACCAAATAGGGAAGTAAGTAAAAAAGAAACAACGTTTAATAATAGATATATGGTTAGTTAATTATAATTCCAAGGGGAATAAATAGATTTACGATTAAGGCTTATTGAATGAGTAGATGGATTACACAGGTGGGAGTGATTAAGTGGTTATACGAGGTGTGAGAGAGGTAGGGGTGAGATCGCTCAGAGCTAAGTTCACAGCATTTGGTATTGAGCAAGCTGCTACGAGAAATGCCAACCAGTCTGATCTTGGGAAGACGCTCCCCCATCATCTAGGTCACCTATAACGACCTGAGGAATTATATAATTTATTCAAAATTACACGCTATGAGCCTTACTCTGCAATAAAGGGTGCTAAACTTCGACAGATCGTAAAATAAGCTGTAACATTAAGGAGCGCTCGATAAATATGAAATAATTGCCGTGGTTTTTGCCAGGTATATATTGGCATTTGAACAACTCTTAATTATAGTAATTTTACGATGCTTGCTTTTTACCTTTATCCAGTTTATAATATATTATATATAATTAATTATGATTATTTTACTTCCGATAAATAGTATACCTTAAAGAAGATAGTTAAAATTGCAATTTACATTCCAATACTAAATTTACAAGTAATGCTAAACGGTTTTGATCTTTAAGTTTAATTCCCTAATATTTCTATAAACTTACGGAAATATAACCTATCCTTTATGTTAAATAATTCTTTAAATTTAACATTAATGAATGAGTAACCATTTTTTTTTAACTTCCGATGCCATAATTTTTTAATATAATAATAGCAGTAAAATAGTACCTGATGGAGCGACAAACAACCCCCGTGTCACCCAATACAAATAAAGTATAAGCCCATTGGCAGGCCAAATCCCTCCATGGGTTGTTGCGTCACAGAGAGTTTCAAAAATAATATTATATTGACTTGGATTTCTCAGAAAAACACTGGACAAACGAATAGGTACAATATGCGTAGAACACCAAACAAATTTTATCAAAATGCTCGCAAAAATATTAGTGGACAGTCTGATATATATGCGTAACCCCAAATGTTCTGTGACATCTGAATAGTATTTTAGTTCGGTGTCAATTTTAAATTTGGAGACAGAAAACATTCTTCAGAATGATCACAATGCTTTTGTTACCGCTGGTAAGCTCAGAAGCAAAACAAAACTAAAATCCTGATATACCGTTTTACTGTTCACAATTTTTATTTGTTCAAATTGACACTTACAGTGAATATAGGGTGCACCCAGCGCCGCCACACCGGTGTATCCTTGTAATAGAATAATGACATTTTCAGCTGTTTCTTGCAGTATATATTTTTGCTAATGATATAAGTGTGTAGTGTGTAGTTATTATTGTCTCAAAAGTTATACAACGAGCGTTATTATTTGGAGTAGGCTGCGTAGGGCTTTAAATTATTTCAAAATTTAAAAAATAAAATATTTCACGCCTTAACTAATAAGGATAAAAAATACCCTCTTGAACGTCACTGTTGGTAATGATTAAATAATTTCTCTTGATAAGATGTACATATATGACCATGACCATACATAAGAGTTATAGTCACTAAACAGGAACTTTTAGGTGATAAAACGATTGCAATAACTTCAGCTGCTGAACAAAAATAAAACCTGATGAAGCTAAGTATTGTCTCTAGGTGTTGACCAGAATTCTATCTCACGAAATCTTGTTTAAAAATAACTGACATTATGTGCCGTACTCAGAATCGAAGGGTTAAAATACTGCTCAGTCAACATCTTGTCTAGGGGCAGCATAATACCAAGGAACATCTAGACTGACTAAGATTTACTTTTATTCAAAGAATCAATCTTATTACACAATATTATCGTTCTGCAACTTGAGTTATAAAATTTAAATAATATGAAATAAAAAAATAATCCTATTACAGTTAGTAACAGTAATGCCAGGATTGCGTGTCGTGAGTTTTTTTTACTCATTTTTGGCTCTCAATATGATTGTAATATCAGTATTGTATTGCACGAAATTGTGTGATAATTGGTTAGTTTTGGAACTGAAGCTCTTAATAACCAGCAATACAACATAAAATGAAAGAAATACTGATAAATAATCAATACTAATGTAAAAAGTTTTGAATCACAGCTATCCTTAACTAAAGCTATCCCACTAAGAAAGTAAGACGTTTCCAATTCTTTTTTTATATTTCATACTCCTAATAATCTCGTCAAACGTAAAAATGCATGGTTTTTTGTTTTGTTTTTTTACTTAGTATTGCATGTTTTTACAGTAATTTTTTAAATTTTATTCTTTCCAACTTTGGAAATCCATTTATCTATTCTCAGTGTTGTTCTGTCTAATATGAGGGTAGAGCTTTGATTAATGAAATTTATAACGAGTCTACCAACAATAACAGGAGGCCTTGAAATTCCACTTCTTGACGCTTTATTTTTATTTTTTTTTAAATAAAGAGAAATAATGGTTCATTTGTTATTCAGGCAGTTTACATGGAAATATAAAAATAAAATATATATTTAATGAGAAGAAATCCTATTTTTATTTAGAACTCGAAAACAATATGATGAATATCGATTAGTTTATTTTCCAAAACAACTAAAACCGGTTTTTGGTAGTGCAATTAAACGATAAAAAATTAATTGCTATACATTTTGGATGTAACAAAATATAAATGGTTATTAAAAACAGCGACAGACTCATTTTATATAGATTTATTTTTTTAATGTTTATATAGCTTTATTATTTAATCGATTTTGTCTTGGACACATTATTTAATTAGTATAGCTCAACGAAAATAATGAATAAATTACAATAAAAAAGGCAATTATTTTACAAAATTGAATGCAATATTTTAGGGTAAAAAATCACAATTTTTGAGTAAAATTAATTCCTAACACACTAATTACTAAAAACCTTAATAATAATATATAATAATTAAATTAAAAAACTATTTGAATTAAAAATTCACAAACATCTGTTAAAAACCGGTTTATTATGATTATTTTTAACAATACTTTCAAATTTAAAATGTTATTATCCATCAACAATATATTTTATTTCATCATCTCGCATCAAACAGAAAATATATAATCGTTAATTTTAAGAAAATAAAACAATAATATAGCCAGGTAATAAAATGTAATACTTTTCTTAATATATGCTAAAGACATTAAAATCATAATTATAATAAGGCTGCCAGGGACACGCTAGACTTTGGCCCTGGTTATTATTTTTGTTTTCTATTATTTTTCTTTTTTTTCTTTTTGGGAATTTAAAAATGTTTTTTGTTTTTTTATGTTACGTGCGAATATTTTGATTAATATTTCAGGGTGCTTTCTTACACGCTACTTCTCCATTTTAAGACGACAAATGTTTAAATATTTCATTAATTTTTCTTACACTCTAAATTCTGTGCACGATTTTCGACCATATTTCTTCTTATTTTACACTGAAGGTTAATTACCCTTTCGAATGAAGATAGTTAATCATATGTTTTTTCTAATAAGCTTTTAACTTAAATATTAAACGTTGTGTCATTGGCCATTAAAATGCATTTTCGTGTCATCTTTTAGATCCATAAAATATAGTAAATATATTAAAAAAAAAATAAAGACCAACTTGTGCAATGCAAGATGTTGCATATTCTTTCTAATCTGCTACTAGATTTTTAGTATCAATGAAGAATATTTAACCGTCGCTATTTTCGATGGATGATAAGGTGTAAATAAAAATAATTACTCCATTTTTTCCAGAGACGTTTCGACCCTTCCTAAGGTCATCATCAGTCTTTACTTATTTAGTGTAGAGTTTAGAAGATATTTAATTATTTTTAAAGCCAAATTTCAAATTCTGTCTCCATAAGAGAGCGTCACTACTTACTTGTCAAAAATTTTAATGAAACTTAAATGATTATTATAACATAAGAACAAACCAATTTAAAAAACTAAAAACAATACACATCGGTATGAACAATTTAAACAATCATAAAAATTCTTTTAAACATAACATTATTACATGCCTAATGTTATGTTTAACATAACATTATTAAGGCATGTAATAATGTTATGTTTAAAAGAATTTTTAGCGACAATTAAATCTTTAAAAAGGTGTTTTCAATAAATCTTATGAAGAATATTTAGTAAAATAATCCAATATTGATGAAAACAGCAGCTCAGAATACATACTAAGCTATTGTTCACTAAAAATTGACTAAAGAAAGGATGAAGACGGGCAAAAGAAAAAGCTATCACTAATACAATCAACTATTTTTACACTTTATCTAAAAAAATTGAACCTTATTATTCAAAAGAACAATACTATAGATCTAGAGCCTTAATAAGTTCTTATATTAGGGGAAAGGCAACTAATATGGCATAGTGTTTTTCGACAGTAGATTTTACCCCCTCAAATAGCGAATTTTGTAGCAAAAAAAAAGTCCTAGTGATAGATTAACTACTTAAGTATAATGAGCCAACCCCACATGACTAAATAGTTAACACAAGACTTCTGAGAATTTTTAAAAGGAAAAAATCCAAAAACGATGATAAAAATTGTGGTCCCTTAATATGGCATACCTAGGGTCCCTAATATGGCAGAGTATGTCATAGTGGGGGCAATTTTTATTTAATCAATACATTTATTTAAACATGAGGATAATTGAAGCGAGCGTAGCGAGCTTCCTACATTTAACGAAATATGCTCCGTGTCAGTGTGTCTGAAACGTACAACGATAACTTGAGTAAAAATTGACCTATTTTGATGAAAGTTGGTACACATGTTCATTTTACCAATGCTCAGGACGAGTTCGTTGGACAACGTTGTCTTCCCAAGCGTTCGCGCGCAAATCTCGCGTAAACGTGCGCTTTAAAATTAAAATTGGAATTTTTGAACGGGAAAAAAATCTAACATTATCTATTCGATGAGAAGAACATTTTTTATCTATAGTCATTTTAAGAAGAAATGCGTTTATCTATGAAATACTGAATATTAGATCTCATCGTTGTTAATGGCCCATTAATATGGCATATGCCGTATTCGGGACCGTTTCATATGCCATATTCGGGTAAATCACGTTTTTCATATCATTTCATTTATAAAATAAACAATGAGTAGAAAATATAAAACTGAAGGGTGCACCTTAATCTACACAACATACTGAATAAATATATGTAAAAATATATTAGAAAAGTACTTACATTATATTTGTTTTGGTCCATCAAGAGGAGGCTCTAAAAACTTTTGTTTACGCAAATTTAGAAATGGCTGAATCTTGTGATAACAGTGAGTAGGTTAAGATCTATCACTATCTCCCTCGCGGCCCTACTGTATAACTAATTTGTTGAGTCATTCACTGACAGAGTGCAGCTCATGGTTCAACAGAAAACCCACTATGCCATATTACCTGCCTGTGCCATATTAGGTGCCTTTACCCTACCCTTCCTTTACTTAAATCGCCCTCGTATAAAGACTAAAGAATTTTAATGTATACGTGTGCGAATGAATATGTACTGGGTACGTACAAAAGTCTACTCCATTAGCATTGAAATAGATAAGAAATTCAAGGTATCGGTGCTATAAATTATTAATTATATAGACAATCGTACTTCTTTAATGAAAAAAAATAAACAATATAAACACACTTTAAAAACCTTGAATTGCAATTACGGTATATCTAATGTTAGCTACAACATTGAGTAAGAATCTGAAAAGTTGTCTGTTTATTCTGTTTTAAGTGAAAAAACTAAATGAATAGAAAGTGCCATTGTCAATCATTAAGGAGAAAAAAATCAGCCGACTTAGACGAGTGATCGATGGGTTGTCGAAACGTAACGACGCGACGCGTCGAGCCAGGAATCTACTTGGCAGAGGGTATTGTATGGACTAGGTTGAGAGTAAATTATAGTAATGTACGGAGAGGTGTAGCCCTCTTAATTGGCATGTAATTACTGTATAGAGACAAGGTGGGATATAGAATAACAGTCGCAAGTGACATTCTCCTTGTATACGACATAAGCACTTCGTAACTCACATGAAACAGTTATTTTAATTAATGCTGCGATGTATTATCAGCATAAAAAAATCGTAATTTTATGCAAGGATAAATTGTAATCCTTACCTCTCTCAAAATATATTTATCAATCATTCTTTGTTAATTTAGATTTGAACGAATTAAGCCTCGGTAAATGAAGAAAGCCGAGAATAAGATGACAAATAACTTAATTTTGTCAGAGAGGATTGCATAGAATCCTGGTATTAGCCTTGCTGCTTGAAGCTATTTTAATTAAATATTTTACATTCTATTGCATTATATTGTGCGATTCGAAATCTATTGTCACGTCAACTTTATAGTTTTAATTCTCGTAAAAAAAAAAAAAAAAAAAAAAAAAAAAAATCCAATAAATAAACAACAGAGAAACACTGCAGACTACTTATTAAACTTGAAACTACTTATGTTTCACTAGTTGGAGAATATAATTAGATTGATTATGTAGAAGCAGGGAGGGATGGGGTCGAAAAGGATGAGTTGCCAACTGCATGTGATTTATTGTTACTTTACTGAATTGGCCAATGTTTGTAATCTTAAAAAAATAATTAAATGTAATCAAGCAGAAGAGATTAGTGAATTCCTGTGGTTGTGGTATTCACTTATATATATATATATATTTATCATCACATCTCTTAATCTTATTTTAAAAGTTTAAATATACGTGCATATTAAAATATTTTAAATCAAAACCACTTGGAAGTTTTGTGAAATAGGGTATATATATATATATATATATATATATATATATATATATATATATATATATATATATATATATATATATATATATATATATATATATATATATATATATATATATATAAATATTTGATATTATTAATATATTTCTAAACTCTAGACGAATATCAAAAAGCGTGCAAATTTGTTAAACTGCTATAAAAATCTTATGTGTAAAATTATTAGTTAATGCTTTTGAGGTCACGCAGAATAGCATGAACAAGAGATAAAAAAAAGAAATGTTAAAGTAGACTATTAGTCAGATTTCTTACAGGTATAAATTCATAATATTATAGGTAGCAGAGAAGCCGTAAAAAATTATGAGTAAAGGAGGAGTCATCGTAGTCTTAGTTCATTGTTACCTTCCGCCTTTTTCAACATAGCTTAAAAAACTTAAAAAGCATATTATCACTATGGCCAAGTCGAGCGCGGGATATGATTTTAATGTCCTCAGTAAAAAGCGATACGTGTTTAGTCAAGTGTGTGTCTTCACGGCTGCCTGCAACTATATCGGACCAACATTGAGAAGACGAGCTAAGCACGGACAACTTGCATAGCCTTGATATACCATTCCAACATATTACGTCTCACAATGAATCCAACCCCTTAAAAAAACTAATAATTTCAACAAATTAAACGAATAAAACAAGTCTTACACAATGGAGGTTCGGCATGTCCTTGAAACAGAACGATGCACCTCTACATTATACATCAGCAATACTCCTCTTCCTTTTTTTCTTATTTCAGATCGAGCTCAAAGAAAAGAAGGAAATAGCAGTCAAGGTTTCTATTATTAAACATTAATATTAAACGACTAAACTGTATAACTACTAATATGATGACACTGTCGATACGATTGACTCAGTCTTTAGGCCCAGGCCCCAGGCCCTCGACGGATAAACGAATTTAATTTGATCGGATGATGTTTATATATTTACTAAAAACTCTGGCATGTGCTTCTCCCTAATACCATAACTTCTTAAACTAACTATCGTAAAAATGACTCATACAAGCATTTGTAGATGAATAATTTTTATATTAGTACTACATACCTAAACTTACGTCATCAATAGAAAATAATTATACTTTACTAGCAAAATATTATTTTCTTGCCTTGTTTTACTAGTTACTACTAATGGTTTACGTTTTGTAAGGAAATCTCTGTACAATAAACTAAAAGAGAACACCGGTTATCAAAAAATAAACGAAAGAGCGTTAAATTATTTATTTTTTTCAATACATGAATCATATTTTGTTTTTATGAATGAACAATACCAACAGAAACTACACGAAGATTAATAGGTTTTTTATGCGGCTATACCACATTAGCATATTGATGGTTTAGTTTAGAAATCTGAGAGGTATGTTAATTCGTAACTAAATTATTTAGATAAACGGTTCAAATTATTCGGCTTACATTATTCTAGTTTTTTTTTTTTAATTTTTAAAAGTGACTATTTTGTTGGTTGTAAGGTTTAGTATCCCTCATAGAATACTGATATACTGATTTTTTTTTAATTAAGTCTTTACTGCAAATTTTAGGCAAAAATAAATTTCTCATTTCAATCGGGGTGTAAATAAATAAAAGGTTACTTCAATAACCTAAAACTACGAATACATATTTAAGTAAATTTTATATATATTTGTAAGTGTCTCTGTGTGTAATGAAGGTCAAAATACATCTTAACATAAGTATGTGTTTAAGAGACATTTATTATGAATTGGGTTAATTAATCTTATAAACGAGGTATTTTATTCTAGCTATTTTATTATTTAATAAATGTAAATTGATACAGGGATTACAAGTCGATGTGTTATTAGTGAGCTAAGTTATGTAAACCATACTCCCGCATACCCCTAATAGAGTTGGATCATGACAATTTTTCATTTGTCAAGGATTACTTGTGACGATTGTTTTGCCGCATGTTTTATAAATATGCAATTGTTCGTTATTTGAAAAAAAAAAATTTATTAAGACATCCTACACAGTAAATCTGTAAATACTTTACTTCCAACATATAAAGAAAACAATAGACTAAACCAAAAAGGATTCTATTTGATTTTTTGAAGAAAATAAATAAAAAAATGAATAACTTAAATCGTCAATTGAAGCGGGGGAACATGCTTGTTAAATAAAAATATATTAAAGTATGAATGCAATGAAACGACATTGACTTAAATATTCTTTTATACGAGTAGGATGAACAGTACTACTCTTTGCAATCATGTTGTGTCTGTCAAATACTTTAATAATATATTAATGTGTATATTCGTTTTTTATGTTAATTTATTTTCTTGTGTTGTGAAAAAAAATCGTAAATCCTGTTACAGGGTACTTCATTTTTATCAATCAAATAACTTTCTATGCAACAGTATGTTTTTTTAGAAGTAAATAAGATTGAAATAGATTATTTAAATTGAGTATTAAATTATTTAATTTTAAGTTTGAAGTAATAATTTGATAATAAAAATAAAATTTGTAATCAAAACCTATAATTATTTTAAATATATATATATATATATATTTACATTTAAAGACAAGTTAGTTTATAACTATTTTTTTCTATTATAACAGTTTTTTTATTAGATTTGATACCGTTTTAATTTGCATTTAAATATAATATTAGAAACACAAACACACATGCCTATATATTTTTACTAAATTAAACATTTTAGTTGTAATAATATTGGCAAGAAAATCTGAGTTAGGTAGTATCTTTTTTGACTGACATTATTTTTTAATAAAATTGTGTGACTCGTGAAAAAAAAAAAAAAAATTAATAATAATAATAAAAAACATGTACTAGAATAATAATTGATGGCAAAGTTTATTGCACAATCACAATTTTATTTAATAATCTTTTATTAATTATAATCTTAATTCTAACAATTACTATTAGTGATTAAAAACAAAATGTGCTTGAAGTCTCTCGTAAAAAGGTTTTTGTAATCTACTCTTCAATACCTTTCATTTGATATCTCACTTTAAATATTAAAAAAATATTTTTTCGCGTGACATGAATTATCCGCCATATTGGATTTGAACAGCTGATAATTTTGAGTTCGCTATATTTTTCCTGAATGCGCGTCAAAACGATCTGTATACTACAAAGTTTCATGTTTGTATCTATTTTGATTCATAAGTTATTGGAACCGTACAGAGTGACAGACAGACAGACACAGGAACGAAACTATAAGGTTTCTTTTTTTTTTTGGTTTTACGAACGAAACCCTAAAAAATGTGACATAGTTTAACCACATAGAGTTATAATTTAGAAGTAGTCACACTAAGTTTAAGTAATCTACTTAAAACATTGAGCTTATTAGTTGCATAGAAATACGGGTGGTCCAAAAGTCTCCCCCCGCCCCCCTTTATCTTTTGAACGGATTGAGATAAATTAATGGAACTCGGGGGATCCGAACCATGTAAAGGAAAGTTTGTTTTCATGCAATCACGCTCTAGGGACAACCACCCACTTTGCTCCCAGGCCACCTAACTTCAAAATTTCAAACTGGATTGTATATTTTTGATAGCATATTTGGTTTCTACTGTGAAAAATAATAAAATTTTACTTGATACTTTTTTTATATCACCAATATTTTGCCCCCTATTGGGGAGCAAAAGTAGCAAAATAACCCTTCGAAAATAGTAAAAAATAACACATATCGTTATAAAATGTATACGCTTTGAAATAAAGTAATGAAACACCATGTAAAGGGTAGTGTGTATTCATCCACTCGCGTACTAGGGGCAACAACCATATTTCCCCCAGGCGCTAAAAATCTACAATTTTCATACCTTTGCCCCCTTATGGGTGGCAAAATATTGGAGATAGAAATAAAGTTTGAAGAATGTGAAATGAAAAGAATGTTTGAATCCAAATATGCTATCAAAAATATAACATTCCAATTTGAAATTTTGAAGTTGGGTGGCCTGGGGGCAAAGTGAGTGGGTGCCCCTAGTGCGTGATGGCATGGAAACAAACTTCCCTTTATATGGTACAGATCCCCAAGTTTCATTAATTTATCTCAAACCGTTTAGTTTTTACAATGTATTTTCGGAAGGGTTATTTTGCAATTTTCGCCCCTCTATAGGGGGCAAAATATTGGAGATACATTTTTTTTCACCGTGGAATCCAAATATGCTATCAAAAATACACACTCCAATTTGAAATTTTTAAGTTGGGGGGCCTAGGGGCAAAGTGAGTGGTTGCCCCTAGTGCACGATTGTATGAAAACAAACTTCCCTTTACATAGTACAGATCCCCCAATTTTCATTAATTCACTCAAACCGTTCAAAAGTTATGAGGGAGGGGGGAGACTTTTGGACCACCCTGTATAACAGGTATAACAATAACAATCATTAATTTGATTGCAGCGACTGAAATTGTATGATATTAACAAAGTATAGAACTCGAAGAATAATTTCGTCGATTTAAGATGAATACGCAATTCTACAATTTTATTCACTGAATTATGGACCCTTTTATTGGCCATGTATTCGAATTCTGTTTCCTTTACAATAATATTTTTTGTAAATGCTGTTTTCAAATGAAAATAGTCTTCTTAACAAAAGGCTATTTATTGTAGCTATCAAGTATACAGATTTTCTCAACAAAATGTCAAATAATAATAAATCTTTAAGTGAATATTTCGGACTACAAATTAATAAGTGATCCCTTCACTTCTATTTAAATTATAAGACGGTGGTTTGCATAATTGATAAAATTCATTTTGTCTACAACCTATAATCAAAATGTGATTAAAACTCTATAAGTCACGACGACGTGATAAGAATTCAGATCAATTGTTGACTTCAATGCTCCACACCATTAAATGTATATCTTTCACTTTATAATAATAATATTATTGTTTGTTAGGCCACTAAATCTATGGGATAGCTGATTATGTGAGTAATTAATTGGTTATAGAGAAAATACACTATTGTTGAAATAATAGTTTCATATAATTACATATATGAATATAACATAAGCAGTCATTTATAAATAAGTATGGTACCTAGGTGATACAAAAAATAAAAAAGTTTTTTTTTTAATATACAAGCGAAAAGTTTTGGTTGTTGAGGGTCTATTGGTCCATTAATAACCAATTTTTTTCTATCGAAACATGAAAAAAAAAAAAAAAAAAAAAAAAAAAAAAATGTTGCCTGAGAAAAAAAGGTAGTCACAAGAAAAGATATGATCTACTTCTAATAAAACTTAGTCAATACGTGTTATAGCTATACCACTATTCTTTCAAGATTTAGTATTTTAGATTCTGAGTGTCATAATATTATGTATGCTTAATGGTAATCACAAATGACTATGTAAACTTTAATTTTAAAATTGTTATAAAATATATATTATTATTACAAAATTCACTAGGTCTTGGTTTGCCAAAACAAGAAGAATATAATTGATAATAACAATTAATATTCTGGGTAGAACTAATTTATTCTAAAGTGTGAATTTTTTAATATAACATATTATTCATAAATGAATTCTTGGTTAAAGTACAAATGTTACCATATATCTCATTTCATTAAAAATTATAAATATCGTGGCATCATTTGATGCCAGGAACTCGATTACAAAATAATTTTTGTACAACTTACAAAGTACTTTTGGATACAACTTAGACTAATGTATGTTTTAAGCTCAGGCGTTTAAGTGGTAAAAAGAGTATTTGTTTTGTTCAATACATCTTTTCATGGAGAAGGTTTTTATAATATCGAAATTAAATAATTTAAATTTCGTACTCAGGGGTATGGGGTACAAAAGTCAAAATTGTATTCACCCTTAATGATGCATGTCGTAGAAAAGCTCTTTAAGAGTAAAGTAATTGTTGTAATGTACACTTTTGTCATATTTTCAATTAAGAGGGGGGTATAAAGGAAAAACAGGAAAAAAAAATTAATTAATAATATTACAATTTTTGACCCGATTTGAATGAAAATTAGTATACGTGCTTTATTTGATGCCATGAACTCGATTATAAAATAATTTGTACACATTTAGTACTTTTAGGTACAAATGATACCTAATGTATGTTTTAGACTCAGGTTCAAGTGGTAAAAAAATGAATTTATTTTGTTCAATAAATTTCGAACACAGGGGTACAAAAGTCAAAATTGTATTTACCCTTCATGATGCATGTCGTTGGAAAGCTCTTTGAGAGTACAGTAATTGTTGTTACGTACAATTTTGTTATGAATCATGAATCAACAACAAGATATACTTCAAAACAATAACTCTGCGTGTTTCATAATAAAATCACTTAACCCTGGTTTCTTAAAAAATGTCACTTGGTACACATTATTTGAGGAGTATCTACTTATTTAAAAAAAAAGTACCATTAAATAAAATTTAAAAAATCAGCCCCACAAACGCTAACACTACCTAGTGATACCGAATTTAAATCCAATAATATAAAAATTAAATATATGTTTATTAAGTATATCTGAAAAGTGTTCAACAGGCGTTTTTATACAAAATCAAGATTTACTTTCATCAATATCTCTGCAATTAGATTTTTCCCGGAAAAACCACTCATATCGTTAAATTTGTATATAAATGGACTTCAAAATAGATTTTTTTTTTAATCAAAATCGTCGGAACTGTTTTTTCATTCATTTCACGATTTCTTTTAGGGGCTTGATTTGGCTGAACATGTATGCCAAATTTAATCAAAATTGGCACAGTAGTTTAGGTTTAGTTTACTCCACGCGTCTGCACAGACTATACTGACGACAAACACTATTTTTTTTAAACCACTTTTTTGACTCAGTAGACTTTCAAAGGTGTAAATAAAACAAAACTAAATTTTCGCGCCACCACAATACTCTATATTGTATACTACGTATGCAAGAGAGTATAGAATATTTTAGTAAACACATTTTAGTGTCCATAATATAGCGGTCAAGATATTATGAAAGTGTATTATTTAAAGCAATTACTCACAGTGGTTGCTAGGAGTGTGGCCTGAAGCGACGATTTCATCGTAAGGCTGGTTGGGGAGGCTCCTGAAAAAATAAACGATTAAACTAGTAAATTTAAAAAAATCTTATTTTTAACTACGGATAAACTCTGTTTAAAAACTACCTTAGGGCAGTAGAGATTGTTTCTATTACAAGGGTGTTTACTTAATTATATGAAAGGTTAAAAGTAGAGCACCTCTATAAGCTTTAATAACTTTATGGAATACCTACCAACATTAATACAGTAGACGCCGCTTAATGTAACCACTTTGGGACAAACTGATAACATTTACCGACTGAAAATAGTATTCAAAGGGTACTACAGGAGGAAGAAAACTCAAAACAAAATTATAACCTATACTAAAATTATAATATGGTAAAATCATTAGGTTATTACACTAGAGAGGATTATGTGATGACAACATTAGAAAATACATAACATAATTTAAATTGCTTATTTTTAGGTAGGTCAATTAGGGTAAAACTTGAACAAGTTAACAACTCATAGTATAGTTAGAACTGGCTATATTTCGTCCCCCTCCGGGACATAATCATGCCTCATCATGAGTGGAACTAGTCACATTTACTCAAACTAATTTGGTTTTATCAAAATGAATAATAAAAATAGAAAATATTAAGTTCTCCTTCACACGTTGATCAGATAGTACAGTTTTTAGAAACTTATAAAAGATAAAAATTAACAATTAACAAAAAACATAAAACATGGAAATTGGTAACCAATTTAAATTGCGATAAACATAATTTTTATTTTAGTAACAATTCAAAATAAATCTTTAGGGACGAAACTATTACATATATACAGAATGTCCCAGCTAATATGTAACAGCCAAATATCTCTGGAACCATGATAGATAGAAAGATGAGGTTTTCAGGGTTCGATAATGGCTATACTAGTGATGCGGTGCATAAAGAACTCGCGTAGAATGGTGCTTTTATATTAGCCATACTATGCTCTCAATAATGATATCAGGATAATATTTCAGTAAAACCTGACATTCTTATTCAACATGAAACGAGCATTAAAATTATTTTGTCCATTATCTTGATTTAATAACATTAACGCAGGCTCGCTACGCTCGCCTCTTTATTCAGAATTTGTAGTAAATATTTATTAATTAAAGTTATTGCAGGCTCGCTGCGCTCGCCTGTTTATATAGTAAATTTGAATATAGTTATTATTTAATGAAATTAAAGAAGGCTCGCTACGCTCGCGTGTTTGATTCAGAATTTGTAGTAAATATTTATTAGTTATTGCAGGCTCGCTGCGCTCGCCTGTTTATATAGTAAATTTTAATATAGTTATTATTTAATGAAATTAAAGAAGGCTCGCTGCGCTCGCCTGTTGATTCAGAATTTGTAGTAAATATTTATTAAATAAGTTTATTGCAGGCTCGCTGCGCTCGCCTGTTGATTCAGAATTTGAAGTAAATATTTATTAAATATAAGTTATTGTAGGCTCGCTACGCTCGCCTGATTATCCAGTAAATATAGTAATTATTTAATGAAATTGAAGAAGGCTCGCTGCGCTCGCCTGTTTGATTCAGAATTTGTAGTAAATATTTATTAAATAAGTTTATTGCAGGCTCGCTGCGGTCGCCTGCTGATTCAGAATTTGAAGTAAATATTTATTAAAAATATAAGTTATTGTAGGCTCGCTACGCTCGCCTGATTATCCAGTAAATATAGTAATTATTTAATGAAATTGAAGAAGGCTCGCTGCGCTCGCCTGTTTGATTCAGAATTTGTAGTAAATATTTATTAAATAAGTTTATTGCAGGCTCGCTGCGCTCGCCTGTTGATTCAGAATTTGAAGTAAATATTTATTAAATATAAGTTATTGTAGGCTCGCTACGCTCGCCTGATTATCCAGTAAATATAGTAATTATTTAATGAAATTAAAGAAGGCTCTTTGTAGTAAATATTTATTAAATAAATTTATTGCAGGCTCGCTGCGCTCGCCTGTTGATTCAGAATTTGAAGTAAATATTTATTAAATATAAGTTATTGTAGGCTCGCTACGCTCGCCTGATTATCCAGTAAATATAGTAATTATTTAATGAAATTAAAGAAGGCTCTTTGTAGTAAATATTTATTAAATAAATTTATTGCAGGCTCGCTGCGCTCGCCTGTTGATTCAGAATTTGAAGTAAATATTTATTAAATAAAGTTACTGTAGGCTCGCTACGCTCGCCTATTTATACAGTATTTGAACTCTTTTCCTACTTTTATTGACCTTTAATTTTACTTATAACATGTAATGCAGATTAATATTTTTTAATAGTCCGCCACATTGAAAATATTCTGTGTGAAATTTTGAATACTAAGATATTCCTTTCCTATACTACAAGACCTTTAAATTGATGTATAACATGTCATACTGACTAAAAACTTTTTGTTTAGTCATCCACCATATTGGCCACCATCTTGAAAATATGAAGTGTGAAATTTTATTAGTTACACATTCTTTTCCTTCTCTTAAAGACCTATAAAACAATGTATAACACATTATTCTGACTGAAACTTTTTATTTTAGTCGTCTGCCATTTTGGCCGCCATCTTGAAAATAATCTGTGTGAAATTTTTAATACTAAGATATTCCTTTCCTATACTTCAAGACCTTTAAATTGATGTATAACATGTCATATTGACTAAAAACTTTTTGTTTAGTCATCCACCATATTGGCCACCATCTTGAAAATATGAAGTGTGAAATTTTATTAGTTACACATTCTTTTCCTTCTCTTAAAGACCTTTAAAACAATGTATAACACATTATTCTGACTGAAACTTTTTATTTTAGTCGTCTGCCATTTTGGCCGCCATCTTGAAAATATGAAGTGTGAAATTTTATTAGTTACACATTCTTTTCCTTCTCTTAAAGACCTTTAAAACGATGTATAACACATTATTCTGACTGCAACTTTTTATTTTAGTCGTCCGCCATTTTGGCCGCCATCTTGAAAATATGAAGTGTAAAATTTTATTAGTTACATATTCTTTTCCTTCTCTTAAAGACCTTCAAAACGATGTATAACACATTATGCTGGCTAAAACTATTTTTTTTAGTCGTCCGCCATATTGGCCGCCATCTTGGAAATGTTTAGTGTGGAATTTCCAAAAACTATACAGTTCTCACAAATGCTGAGATGCATCTATGTGCCAAATTTCGTTGAAATTGATCAATTTTTACGCCAGTTATCGTTGGACAAACAAACAAACACACAAACACACAAACCCACAAACTTTTTAAATCCCAAGTCTCTGAAATGAAGAACTCACTACGCTCGTTCAATAAATGCACTTCCAGAAAAAAATTCTGAACATTTGCTATGTTCAGTTTACATAATTAAAAAAAAAGTGAATAGGAAGCCATATTTTTTAGATTAGATTTAGATTCTATGGCTAAAAATAATATTTTTTTACTCTTAGATATTGTTCGCTCGGAGCATTAGTTTGCCTTCTGGAGAGCCCTGCTAAAATTGAAACAAAATTTTACACCTAAACTATTGGATTTAGGAAAAAAAATTCAAGATAAAAAAGTTCTTTTTTTGTATTTTTTGGCGTAAAATCCAAATCCATTCTTTCAAACATGCATTATTGGTTATTTTTTCACGTTTTGAGCCCTGCTGAACACCTTTTTTTGGCAAAAAAATGTTACGGATAAGGTATGTATTTTAGCCTGGATTTGGATTATATGACTAGAAATAAGAGTTTTTTGTATTTTGTTTTTTTTTCCTAAATCCATTAGTTTAGCTGTAAAATGGACGTGAAGTTTCAATTTTAGCAGGTTCAGTGCTCTCCAGACGGCAAACTAATGCTCGGAGCGAAAAATTTCCAGGAGTAAAAAAATATTATTTTTAGCCATAGAATCCAAATCTAGTCTAAAAAATATGGCTTCCTATTCACTTTATTAAATTATGTAAACTGAACACACTTTTGCTGAACACAGAAAATGTTCTGCTTTTTTTTTGTAAGCGCATTTACAGCCATTATCGAACCCTTAAAACCGCATCTTTCTATCTATCAAAGTTCCGGAGATATTTCGCTGTTCCCTATCAGCTGGGACACCCTGTATGTGGATGTAAATAAATGTACATAATCACGAAGTTTCGAAGCTATATACCTCTAACCATTCTTATCGTTTAAAAATTAAACTTAAAACAAAACAAACCATCTTCAAAATTGTAAATTTGTTGATGAATGAATACGAATCATTGAAAAACTAAGACACACTGAGTTCTGAGTGTGGTCCTTTGTAGTACTGTGGGGATGTGAGACGGGGCTTACATTCTGAGAAAGAAGGATGTTCACCGAAACACCTCTAGTTGTTTCCCCGAAAATAATAAAAAATAATTCAAAAATTTGGACTTTGATCAATTGTGATCAAAGTATAAACGAAATATTGATAGCAACAAACGTAAATTTTGAATGCATTGGTATTAGGTGGGCCCGTTCCGAGCTATTCTGATCACACAAAGTGGTTGATAACATTAACCGTGATTAAATTAAGCGGCGTCCACTGTATATTAAACACAGCCATAGAGCTAAAAGGAATTTAAGTTCAAGACCCATACTCTGAGTGTCTAGGGAATTTTGGATTCCCCTCTTTTTTAAACCCAAATTCTTAAATTAATTCTTTACATAGCTTCCTTCTTTATTTTTAACAATTATTTAAAATTAAACTCTTAGTAACATAGTATAATTAGAGTTATTGCCATATTATGGTTGTTCCAGTAAATGACAATGCTTTTGATTATTATTAATTATTTTAATATAATCATTAGTATAATAATTTAAAAAAATACATTCTTTACTATAGTTAAACTTTTTAAAAGTTAAGTATTTAAAAATGCACATTCTACTTAACATATTTAATTAATAATAAATAAATAATTTAACATTTATATTATTTTAAATCCTATAATTAGCTTTTTATATTGTGAATAAAAAATATTAATAAAACCAAATAACATGGTAAATAAATCTTTTATAGAAGAAATAAGAGTTTACGGATTAGTCTAACTGAATTTTGTAATCTATTTTTTATAATTTAATTTAATTTAAAATTAAATTTTTTTTAATTTTATATAACAAATTAATATTTACTTGGTTATGAATAGAAAAACTAAAGTAAATAAACCAAAAATGATGTTACGTAGTGGAACCTCAAATCTGCTCATCTTAATTGTTATTCTGATGAGACTTTAATGAGTATTCAAAACAACAATTTCTAACCACATATTGAACAAATTCTATTGCTTAGGAATAAATTTTAAAAATAAGATCTAATAATGTATTTGCTAATCAATTTTAAATTATATTAATATTTCTTATTTTTTCCTTTGTGGTGTCTTCTGTTTTTTCTTTTTTATATTAATAAAAAAAAGCTAATATAATTGCGGAGTTATTTCGTCCCTAATTTAGACAGGTTTAAACCTACTGTTTTTTATTTATGATCATTTGTTGGTACTTCTTTAGATTGTTACTCCCCTATGATTTTTTAGAATATAAATAAATTTGACTAAATAACTTTTAAGACAAAGGTATGTTTAATCCAATGCACTTTGGGACAAAGTCACACTTCATTTTTTATAAGGGTACTAACAGTCTAAAGAAGATCATTCCGTACACCTTCTTTTGATTGTTACTATACTGTTTTTTTTTTTTTTTTTTTTTTTTTTTTTTTTTTTTTTTTTTTTTTAGGGTGTATCAATCTAAAGAAGTGTCCATTTGTGAATGTACTTTTGGTAAATTAATTACTTAAAGTAATTGTAGAGTCATGATTCAGAGAGAGTGATTGACTCAAACTTTAATAGTAATCTGTTTGTGGGTAATTGTTTACATATAATTAACGAATTGCCGTTTAGTAATTTGTCCGTTTAATAGTAATATTTTAATTTAATTTAAAAAAAAAAAAAAAACTACATCAATAAATTATTATAATAAGAAATAACAAACAAAAAACATCTTTTAAAATGTCTCAAAATATCACCACAAATACATTAGCTTATTATTATTATCTTTTTTTAATCCTGAAGACACCACAAAGGAAAAAAATAGTGGGGACAACCTATTTTAAATGAGATTAATATAATTTATGGTCACTCGATGCTCTAATTATACGGATATATTCGGAATATTAATATAAAATTTAAAAATAATTTGAAGCTTAAATATTAATATAAAATTCTGAATATAATTACTTTAAATGTTAAATTTATTTTGAGCCTTTAACGAAATGAACCTTGAGATGTGAAGTTGTTTAGCCCGTGATAGCTGAGTAGGGATGATTACGAGGAATACACGATATCGTAAGGTTGAAAGAAAGAAGTTAAATCATGTATGAAAGGAGACGCGAGTAGTAAGGATCTGAAGCTAAGACTGATGACACCTGAGTGAGGGGCAGAGGATCAGAGACCTTGCCCCTCTACCTGAACCAGCTGTACAATGTACACTCTGCTAGGCCAGGGTGCTACGAGCCGAGGCCTTCTACCGGTAGCACCTCGTCCCAACTAATTATTATCTTCAGGTTCATCTCGTTCGGGTCCCATAAAATAACATGATCTCTTCTTCATTCCTTCTCTCTCATAAATTAATTAATTCTACATACAAATAAAGCACCAGATCAGATCACGTATCTGCTCCCCCTTATACATAACTCAGCCCAATGTATCGTGATTAAGAACGCCACAATATTTAACTCCATAAACTAAAAATTAAAATAAATATACATAAAATGGTCTTTACTGCCGATCAAGTAAATATTGTTTTATCCACTGTCCTCTCCTTTAGATGTAGATTGGGTGAGAAAGCATGAGCCCCTAAGAAGGTTTTTTTTTTTTTTTTTTTTTTTTTTTTTTTATAAGTTAACAAAAATATAATACACTGCCAATTAGTGTGGCACATAGCTTCCTCGCATCCTATCATATACTTTATTGTTATATTAACATTAAAGTTTTATTACTTTATTGTTATATTGTGTATTGTGTAAGAACAATTAACATTTTTTAGCGATCTTTAACATTTTATAGGGGTGTCGCTGTAGGTTTTACTAAAAAATTGTACTTGAAAAAAATGTTCGTCTCATTGAATAGATAAGGTTTAATTTTTTTCCCGACCGAAAATTCCAATTTTAAATTTGAAGTTCATGTTTACGCGAGCGTTGCGCATTAACGCTTGAACGGATAATGTTGTCCAACGAACTCGACCTGAGCATTGGTAAAATAAACATGTCTACCAAATTTCATCAAAATCGGGCAACATTTACTCAAGTTATCGTCGCACGTTTCACGATTCGCGGACACACAGACCGATAGACAGACAGACACGGAACCAAAAATGTTCCCCGATGTCTGAAACGGATTTCTGTCTTGGAATTATTAAAATCGGAGGCATAAAACTTTTTTGTTCTCAAAAGTGAACACAATACTTCCGTTACCTTCGGTAAGCTCGGAAGCAATATATATACAGGGTGGCTACGATAAACTGGCTCACCCAGTTATCTCTTTTATTTTTGAAGATATAGAAAAAATGTAAATGGTAACTCACCTTGGATTTTCGCGTAGTTTTATAACATGATTTCCAAAAATATTTTTATCTCATAGTTTCGGTGGTATCTCTCTCAACTTTGTAATCTTAAATGGTAACCTGTATTTTTTATATTTGTTTCTAAAATTAGATTGCTTTTGAAGAAAAATGAGCTTTGAATCAACAAAATCGGTTGAGAATTGACAGAGATATTCAGTTTTCAATATAACAAAAATGCTATCTAAATATGTAAAATACTAAATTAAAAAAAAAAAAAATCTTAATTCTGTTTATTTCACTTTGTTTTCCACTTATTAAGGTTAGTTGAATGCATTTACTGATCAAAAGTCAAACCTTTTTTCCATTCCATTCCGGAACATCGTTAGTATGGACCTCTTTTGATCAGTGTGTCGACCACCTTCCTTTACTCTACAGTTTCGGAAAGGAATGGAAAGAAGGTTTGACTTTTGATCAGTAAATGCATTCAACTATCCTAAATAAGTGAAATAAACAGAATTAAGATCATTTCGTTTAATTTGCAATTTTTTTGTTGTACAAAGTTGAGAGAGACACCACCGAAACTATGAGATAAAAATATTGTTGGAAATCATATTATAAAACTACGTGAAAATCCAAGGTGAGTTACCATTTACATTTTTTCTCTATCTTCAAAAATAAAAGAGATAACCGGGTGAGCCAGTTTATCGTGGCCACCCTGTATATCGGTTAAAACGTCACGGTAACAAACATAAGACATACTATTGATATCCTACGGGAAATAATTGTTATTTTTTACTGGTCTTATATTACTTTGCTTTGTAAGTTTCATCGCACATTTCCGTTTCCCCAATTTTGAACCACTTCCCGTGATTCAATCTTCCCCAAATTTTTCACATAGATATAACTAAGGTGAATAATACAGAAAAAAATAAATAAATAAATAAATAAATAAATAAAAATAAGACCAGTTTTGAAAAATGGCATTTTTATATTAATTATTATTTAATAAAAATTCAAGCATGACTATAATTGTCATCTAGTTTCAATAAATAATAGCAATGGTTTAGCTTATAATGATTTAACGACATTACTATGAACTAGCAAAGAAGTCCTTGACTGTTTAAGCCAATAAAATAAAAGACATAAATGAGTTTCATAGGTTTGAAATAGTATAGAACTTGAACAATATGTTTGAAATTAGAAAAAAGTTTTAGTTTTTTTTAATAAAAGAACAATAAATAAAATATTCTCCTTAACGGTGCCGACGATTTTGATTTATTAAATATATCAAATCAATGAAGCTATTTATTTTATTGTTATAATGAACTGATCGATATTTTACTAGTGGGATTACTATATTTTATTTTTGACTATAGTAAAGCTAAAAAACATTAGAGTGTATAGTATAAATTATTCCTAATATGAATGTAATCTCTTGCTGAAGGCCATTTGATGATCGTTTAATAAAGGAGCTTTGTTCTAAGGCAAAGTTGTATCATAATAATTGTATAAATAGATTATGAAGTAGCATTTTCTTGTTTAATAGAAACAAGTTTTATGGCTTCCAAAAAATAATTAAACTTAATAAAGTTTTGGATAAAGTATGTATAAAATATATAAAAAACCAAATATAATAAAATAAAGTTATATTCTTGATCACCTTCAATTTCTTATATATTATACTTGTCGAAAATCGAGTTTATATTAGTAGTTCATCCTCAAATATTTATTATTATTTACCTATTTAAATCATGCATACTAATGTTAAAAATCGGTCAACTCAGACAAACTTTCTCATATAAAAGTTGATAATTACTTAGCCCAGTGTTTTCCATTTATTAGTTTTCGTATGCACTATTTAATTATTATTGAACGTTTCATCAAAATTTATCATAAAAATAACTTCTCCTCGGCAGGAAATCGAACCCGGGCTCTCTCCGTCCGCGTTTAAAGCTATTTTTCTCAGGAACTAGATATTTCCCGGGAAAATAGCATATATCGTTAGATTCGTATTTAAATGGTCAACATTTTAGATTTTTTAAAAACAAAATCGTCGGAACCGTTTTCGAGAATTTTTTTTTTACGTTTTTTAGTTTTTGGGTGTAGCGCCCCCAAATTAGGAGCTAAAATTTATTTCTTGATTTTTCTGAACATGTATGCCAAATTTCATCAAAATCGGGCCAGTAGTTTAGGCTCCAGGCATCAGACGACTGACAAACATTTTCTTAGGACCTCAGGGGACCTCAAAACGTGTAAATCCCTCAATATCGAATTTTCGCGCCATCACAATACTTTTTCTTTATTTGAGAAAGTAAAAAACTTATAATGTTAAACATGTTTATATACACGTTAGTATTTTATTTATTATTAAAATGTCAGTTATCGTATTCATTTCGTTTTATTTTATTAATTATTATTTTATTTAAAATATGTTTGTAGCAGGTAATTATTTAATGTTTTTATTTAAATTATAAATATTAAACGGCTGTCAGGGTTCAACATGTAACGGCGTGTTACAAATAATTTTAACATTATTTTTTGTTTTGTAGGAATGAGGTGAGAAATCAAGCAAAGGGGGAGCCAAAGCTACGCAAGACTATACAGAGCGGCAAGAATTAAACAGCGTATATTATTAGTTTAATCAAGTTATAGCTATTAGAGCCGCCTCTTATTACGTCTTGTTTTAGCTATAACAACTATCCACAGCTTTTTTTATCTGATTAAAAATGTTTATCTTATCTTTTGAAAACAGAGTAAACATGATAATTACTATTATAGTTCTATGTCAGAACAATATTTTTATTTATATTATTTAGGGTGGGTTCGGAACTTCTAACCAGGTCGACTGACCAACCTAAACAACTGCCCGCTTTTGTAAACCTTAGGTTGATTTTTTGACCAGAGCGATTGCAACCGCTTCGATGGAATCCATAATACGGTTAGTCCGGTTTGTTAACCCTAACACCTTCGTAACTCTTACTTCAAAAGTTGAAAGCATTATTTACTTCTCCCTCAAGTGATTTTGTAAATTATATTTTGTTTTGCTTACGAGCTTACCGAAGGTAACGGAAGCTATGTGAAGAACGAACATTTTTTTGTCTTTGATTTCAAGAATTCCAAGACAGAAATCTGTTTCAGACATCAGGGAACTTTTTAGTTTCGTGTCTGTCTGTCGATCTGTTGGTCTGCACTCAAATTTTGCGACCCAACATGTCTCAAAAATTACTCCTCCGATTATTGGTCCCATATACGTTTTAATCTTCTGCGCCGATTTGTTTCTCTTCCACATTACTAGCACTTGCAATAGCTTCTCACATCAAAACCGAACCCAGTTTATATTTATAACCTGGTCGACTTTTGCCTTCCATAAGACTCCTGGGCAGCTAGAATTATATAAAGCCACCAAGAATATTTTGAATCCGCCATGACTCCAACCACTTATCAACCCCCGATTGAACACTCGCGGTAAACCGGTTAGTGATTCCAAACGCACCCTAAAATCTAGGTTTCCTTGATAACCACATCTTGAATGTTACGAATGAAGGGTCTGCTTGATCCTCCAGATTTCAACTTCTCTTAATGGCCATCCTTAAGGTTAATATAATTAGTGTAAGTGAAACAGCAGTATTTTATATTCATATTATATTCAAAACTATGAGGAGTAAACCTTACTATATAGAAAGTAAACGTCTGCCAAGTACTAGAAAAAAGCTTCCTTGCATCTCGCATCTTATCTCTGAATAATGGTTGCATAAATTAAATAATTAATATATTTCAAAATATGAGGAAACAATTTACGCAGAAAGTTTAAATTATCATGGGACCATCTGGCTTGGCATACCAACAAATATTATCAATATTTGAAAAATTCCTTCGGTAAACTCGAAAGCTAATGACTATGATTAAATCCTGTTTGAAGTGCTCTTATACGCCAAAAGTGAAAAACTTTTACTATTCAGAAGAGCGTCATCGCAAAATAGAAATGTTTTTAATAATAACATTAGAAGCTTGATGACTTGTTTATATATGTTTGACTATTACGTCCTCATGAATAAAGTGTATTATTTATATGTATGTTATAAATGTCAACATAATATTATGATTTATATTGATTCCACTATTAAATTAATTTTTGGAAACAAAAAACTCGAGTAAAAATCAGGGTGAGAGTCAATTAAAATATGATAATATTATTATGAAACGGATATCAGACTTATGGTTAGAAAAAAGTGCTCAGTTAAAAAATCGTTTGATCTAAACGTGGATGCGGGCCGTTGCAAAATAACTCAAAGTATACCCTTCATAAATACGTTTAGCGAGTGATCTCACTGGACATGTATTATACTCGTATGTCTGTCAACCTTAATGTTTGATACCAGAATAAATGTATTTCTTCTAGACCACAAGGTTTGTGTAAAAAGTGATCAAGTTAAAGAAATATTTTCTTGATATTATCTTTAATATCAACAAATATATACATGTTCCGGGCCGGGTTGCCAATACGTGTAGTGACAAAAAAAATCACTTCATAAAATCTCCTGCTTGTTTTTAAATAAAGATTTATAGTATTGCTTTCTGTTCAAAATATACCTTCTACCCAAAAAGTACAATTTTCTAAAATCGTACAAGAAGAAACCGGACCAAATTTTGATGATCAAAGAAAGAAGTATTCATTATCATTTATTTATATGTATAAAAGTATAGCAGAAGTGACTTGATGGCCTATTGTGAAAGTTTGGGTTAAAAATTAATGTTTAAGATAGTTAATTTGTAGAAATAATATTTAAATAATATCTCACGACCCACTAGTATCAACAATAGGATAAAACAATTACACTAGAGGATATACAACGTATGATTATGAAGTGATTCAAATTGAAAATACTCGTACATATTAAGATATTACTTGTTCAAATGTAAGCAAAGCAAGTAATAGAAAATAGTTAGTTGTTTTAAAAATATTTGTTTGTCTTTATGTAAAAAATCAATAACCAACATTGCTATGAAATTTGCAAATAAAAATGTTAATTATTCCGATAAATAACCGAAAATATTATGCAATATTTATAAAATTGTTAATAACTTTGGCTCTAATCAACATTTTTCGAAGAAACCAAGCCTACAACATGCGCAACATGTTGGCCCTCTGCCACATAACCACTGTGTGATGTTTATTTTTTTTTTTTATATATATATATTTCGTTTAACAAGTTTTGCCCCTATAAAGTAGGTGCCAGCCATCCAGAAATTTAGACAGTCAGACTGGAAAAAAGTTATTGTTGATTTCGTGTTTCATAATGAATGAAATTAAAAAGAATCCAACAATTTTCCAATTCTAAGCAATGTACAGACAAAATTGTATTTTTATAAATAGAAGCAACAGAGGTATTATGGTTCTGGATGTTAATTTAAGGTTTCTTTTTACTATTTTATGTACATAGTTTATGCAAAGAGAATGTATTAAGGTTCTAAAGTATTGTAATTTTGCATTATGAAGGATATTTTGTATGATGGAGATTTAAATGGATTTACACGCTTCAAGGTTCCGTGAGTTCATAAAAGGGTGTTATTAATAAATGTCTGTCTCTTATGTGACGTCTTTGGTTTGTGAAGACGCTTAGAGGCTGAACTAGTGCACCAATGAAATTTTAATGAAATCTGACACAAATATTCAGAAAAAATCATACTCTGAGAAAAAATTGAGACTTTTAATATTTTTTATAAAATATATAATTTTATATACTGATTTAATTAAAATAATTTATATCAACATAGCCAATTGTATTTTGGCCTTGGCTGAATTTGACATATACAGTAGATTCTTTACTATATACATTAAATCAAACTTGCGTTTAATGAGGCATAATATGCGAGACTGAAAGGATCTTTTGAACCGTACTTATACTAATGTTCCTCGTGTCTTTTCACATGTGTCGAAAAAAAGAGACAAGCTCATGAGATTCGTTTCACAATCATACACTTTAAACATAAAAGGAGTGTGAGCCGTGTAAAATGTCAACGCAAAGACTTGGGCCGTGCAATCTAAAGAGTTCCACTCATTCATCGTATATTTGGCTGCGGGTAGGCAAGTCTTGCAATCAATCACGCGTCTGTGCCTCCTATCCTCCCTTTTAAACTCTTAATTTAGCGTTAAATTCGACGTTGATTAATTGTGACAAGACATTCAAACAACTTTTCTGTACATTTTACTATTCATGTATGCTTCATTGTAGAACATAGAGCAATGTAGAAAAAATGTACTTTAAATGATTATGCTTTCCGTATTTAATTTCTTTGGTCCTTTTTATTACGCACCAACTTTCTTAATTTAAATAGAAATAAAATCTATAACTATATTTCCTATTTGTTATACAGGTGTTCCGCATAAGTACCTACAGAGAAAAACCTATGAATCTACATCAAATTTCTGACCAAAAATGTCAAGTAACCTTGGGTCCTACGGACCTTCGTTTTTGAGATATATCGATATATCGATTTTTTATTTAGTTCATGTTTTTAGCCATAAACTACGTAATAAATAAAAATCTAAATAAGATAGAAAGATGCAGTTTGCAGCATCGTAAAGAGCATTAAATTTTCTTTCAGAAATCACTTTTTTTAGTACTTAATACGCTTATAAACTTATTGATAATGCAAGAAAAACATTAAAATTGGAAATTATATTAAATGTTTATACCTATTGTAATGTTTAAAATGTTAAAAAAACTGCGCAATTTTATAAGCGCTAATTCCATATAGCATTATCTATAGTTTACGTAAATTTTCATAAAGAAATTGTTGAAAACTATTAGGAAATCAACTTATTAAGAAACAGCTCTATGAATTTTCTGCAATTTTAAAATTAAAATTTGACTGTTTTCTTTTCATATGCTGGCGCGGTAGTGTCTGAAGAATAGCAGGACCGCTCGTGAGTATGCCAGGCAGTTCCAAACAGACGACATCTTTCCTATTACATTTTTCAAGTTATCGCGAGAAGATGCCAAACAACAGGCACTGTTGATTGGTTACTGATCCTAGGACCAGTATTAGAAGGGCTTCGGCTGTACTGGGAATTCCAGGGACGCAGAGTTTTAAAATTTTGAAAAGAATTCAACTTTGCCTTCCATGACACTCCCGTCTAGGAGCTGACCATAGCTGACTTTAATGCAAAGGTGCTGCGGGGGTATTGGGATTGGATATTACAAAGAAATGTGTCACATTTTATTTTGTGGATAGACGAGTCCATTCTTACAAGAGCTGGTGCTATTAATTTTCACAACACTCATACAATAAACCATGTAATGCAAATCCGCTTGTACCGAGGCCGCAACATTTTCAGCCCCAGTTTTCTGTAAATGTGTTTTAGCTGGTATTATTTGTCTCAGAAAAGTTGGACCTAATTTTTTTACGTCTTTGTTGGACGCTTTAATGTTGAAATATTTTTAAACTTTTTAGAAAGTTTATTTATTGGATTAATTGAGGACTTAACACTTGATTTAAGAATCAGCATGTACCTGCAGTTGGATGGGTGGATTGGGGACCTAGTAAAAAGTATTTTAAACAGAATAATTGTTTATACTAGGGAAGAGCAGATTTCTTTTTCTCTTCAAAATTCTAAAAATCTACATCCCTGGAATTCCCAATACTGCCGAAGCCCTTCTAATACTGGTCCTAGGATCAGTAACCAATCAACAGTGCCTGTTGTTTGGCATCTTCTTGCGATAACTTGAAAAATGTAATAGGAAAGATGTCGTCTGTTTGGAACTGCCTGACATACTCACGAGCAGACCCCCTGCTATTCTTCAGACACTACCGCGCCAGCATATGAAAAGAAAACAGTCAAATTTTAATTTTAAAATTGCAGAAAATTCATAGAGCTGTTTCTTAATAAGTTGATTTCCAAATAGTTTTCTACTATTTCTCTATGAAAATTTACGTAAACTATACATAATGCTATATGGAATTAAAGCTTATAAAATTGCGCAGTTTTTTTAACATTTTAAACATTACAATAGGTATAAAAATATAGAAGTTATGAAAGCTCCAAGTAGTATAAACATTTGATATAATTTCCAATTTTAATGTTTTTCTTGCATTATCAATAAGTTTATAAGCGTATTAAGTACTAAAAAAAGTGATTTCTGAAAGAAAATTTAATGCTCTTTACGATGCTGCAAACTGCATCTTTCTATCTTATTTAGATTTTTATTTATTACGTAGTTTATGGCTAAAAACATAACCTAAATAAAAAAATCGATATATCGATATATCTCGAAAACGAAGGTCTGTAGGACCCAAGGTTACTTGACATTTTTGGTCAGAAATTTGATGTAGATTCATAGGTTTTTCTCTGTAGGTTCTTATGTGGAACACCCTGTATATTTACAAGAATAATTGGGTAAATTCACATTTATAAAATAAATAAATAGATCAATTGTAAAGCCTTGTCCACCCTAGTAGACATGTTGCGCATTTTGGTATCAGAGACATGTCTAGCGATTTGTCTATAGACATCGGCTAGACAAACGGCGTCTACGGTCTCGTTGCTAGACCAAAAATCGCATGTTTATGGTTTTCCATTCTAAATGGTAGACATGGTACAACGTTAGGCATGTTGCGCAACGTGTCTACAAGTGTGGACGCTAGACCTAGACCATAGACGGTCTCAGCAGATGTCTATAGACACGTTGCGAGACATTTCTATAGACGGTCTATGAGACCGTCTATAGAAATGTCTCGCAACGTGTCTACTGGTGTGGACTAGGCCTAATTATAATATGATTATTTTGTAAATAATACCTACTTTACAAAATAATTATCTATACACACTCGTGCGTTATTATTATTATTATTATTTATTTTTTTTTTTTTTCTGGGGGGTAGCAAACACAGAGACATAGAAGATGTTCGTGCATGATTACTTTCGAGGGTGAACTTATATCAGCATAACCTTGTTTGTGAAATAAAACCAAGTTGGAAAAATTGAAATAAAAAAATTAAATTGCACAGTACTTATCCTAGTCATTTAAAATGTATAGTAGTCATAACTTGAATGCATTTAAATTAATTTTCATACCAAATATATAGGCAATAATTAAATATCTAATGAAAGCGAAGACGTTTCAAATTCTTGCCAAGTACTCGTATTTACCTAAAAGAAAAGACAAAATTAATAGCAGAAACACAAGTTGCTTAATAACTAAGCTTTGTAAGATCAAAAGGTCATCTTTATACCACCCAAACTTATATAATTTCAAAACAACACACATTTCGAAAAATTAATAATTATTGTAGCAGAATCATATAAACATCAAATGAATTTTTATTTTATTATTATTATTATTGTTGTTTATGGCTACTGGTATATTATATTTACTTTTAATGCGAGTAATTCCTTGAAAGGGTGTAAAGAAAGTTGTTAGCTGGGGCGTTTGTTTGATTTAAAATACAAGTATTGGTTCTTGGAACCCAAAATCTCAGCTGAAAATTAATTGAAATAATTAATCTATAGCTGTAGCTTTAAGAGACGTAAGTCGAAAAATGTGGTACATAGTTAATTGAATTTCTATCTATTTATAATGATTTATCTATGTAAGAGTGTTAGCCGTTTAGTTTCTAATCTCTTGTCCGAGATTATAAATTATTGCTTATCATATAACTTCACAAGCTTTTTTAGCGAATATTTAATAAATTATAACAATTCATTTTTTATTACATAAATATCCTAGAAAGCAAAGTTATCAAAATAAATTTTTGTTGCGCTTGATATCCCAAAAGTCTAAAGTTAAAATGACGTATAAAGAATAAATTAACAATAAAACTATCTAAAGTTAATTTGAAGCTCAAAACAATATAGCTAAATGCTTGTAATTAAAGCTTAAATGTATTTATCCATCACAACACTAAGAATAAAGCTTGCGATTTGATAGAAATGATAAATAAATTTTACAATCAGTCACACGTATACTTACTATCATTTCGATTCCAATATCTTATATCTTATACCAACAATTGAACTTATTCGATTCTTAGACGGTAGAATTTGTGGCCAAATTATGCCCACAATTAAAGGACAATCCAACAAACACGAATAATCATAATTATGAATGTACAATTAAACCCACACTCAGTTGGGCTTGCTTGAGAATAATTCCTGCCATAATATTAGGAACTTATCAATAACTTATTAACGTTATTGTTTTGTCTTTTTTCAATTTACAATAATACTGATATCGTTGTGTCATTACATGTTTATTTTATTGTATAAAAATAAAATAAGTAAATTTGAGACTTCAAATTCACTTTATATATATAATCTTATTCCGGGTTCTTTGTGCCAAATAACAATGGTGATGAATAAACTCAATGATGTGTAGTCGTATCGATATCAAATCAATTTAAAGTGGAGGGCTCCTTTTGTTTGAAACAATAAATACAGGTTCGGAAGCCTATTATAATATATTAAAGGATGGGCTGACCTTGGTATTGTAGACGGCCTCGATGATATGTACCGTCAAATTTGGACTGGGCAAGGATACCAACCTTTATATAGATCGCCTCGTATATTCCCTCCCCCGAGATTCTCGTACGATTAGTCCTATCCAAAATAAATCTATGTACTGAAAATTACATCATCTTCAAAACTGAAAAACTCTTCCTTATGTTTTATCGTCGAAGTTCCACCGAAAAATATGTAGGTGATGCTCTGTAAGATCGGCTGGGAAAGAAGTGGACTTTCTAAAGACACGTTTCTTCATCTTGAAGCGAAATACCTGTAATATTACTATTACTTGACTAGAGGATTGTTTTTCCATTAAAGAACCCAAGAATATTGGTTACATTATATATATATATATATATATATATATATATATATATATATATATATATATATATATATATATATATATATATTATATATATATATATATATATATATATATATATATGTATATATATATATATATATATATATATATATATATATATATATATATATATATATATATATATATATATATATATATATATATATATATATATATATATATATATATATTATATCAGAAAAAATACCTTTAAAACATAACTTAAGAAATGGATATTACTAAATTCCGGTAAAGTAATTGTTGAGGTTTTTTTTTCAGAAGTTTATTTACTATTTTTTTAGATTCCATTTTACCATTTAAATCTAGTAAATACATTTGTATGTAAAAATTAATTTGTATTTGTAAATCTACCTAAGTAAATTATTCGCTCTACAACTAAATTGTTATTTTGTATATTTGTACAAAGCATATTTGTTATTTCACAAATAAACATCTAGCTACCCTAAGAAATACGGTTCCATGATCATAAATCACAAACAAATTCTCTATTATCCATCATTTAAGAGCCAATCCATAATTGGTAACCAAAATTACAAATTGCACCAATTTGAAAAAAAAAAATGTCGCATTGTAGGTTTACTTTTTCCTTACTCTTGTGACCATGTGTGTTTGTACATATATATATATCTGCATATATATGATGCAAATCTGTATTGTTAACCCTAGAATACTAACCATACTTTGTTGGCGCTTAACACTAACCTTCGTAATTTTTACGAAGATTGTATTAGAACGTTTTGTTATTACTTTTTAATTGTCTTATGTTATATTTTTATTATTATTATTTATTTAATGATAGCATAGCATTATGCCATAAAATATTATCACATAATATGAAGAATACAAAATCAACTAGTATGGATTGAGTGTCAACTAAATGTAAGAATTTTAAAACAACTGTAACGGTTTATTTTTAGTTTATTATCCACCCGGTAAAATATTTTTTTAAGAAACATTTAGGGGTGGATCTATTTTCTGGTGAATTGTTAGGAGGTCTTTTTATTTATTATTTTAGGGCAGTCGCTAATTAGTATTCTTTCTTTTTGGTAGTTCTTTTGTTTTGTTCTTCTTTTTCTTTTTGGTTACACTGGGTGGTCTGAAGAGGTTAGGTGGCTCTGCGTGATCTCGTGGTGCAAGAGCACTTTGGTGGTGAGAAAAGTTATTTTGCATAGGGACAGTCAGTGCTTAAGTTTTGGACAACTTAGAATAGGATCCAACGAAGCAGAATACGCCAGAGGATTATGCTGGTTGCTTTCTGAGAAGCCAGCGACTGCTTCGAGGGCCAACTTAAGTCTGCTGACGACCCTACTAAGTTCTGCCTTATCTTCGAGCCGCGAGGGTCGAGGTCTGGGACAATCTGCCAACTCATTTAAATTAAAGTAAGATCAACCAATTTCTATTCTCTTCACATTCCAGAGTGGGAGTTTCACCACTCCTCCGAGGGTCTTACCTCTTCCCTCACACTACACCACACCAAACATCACACTACCATCTACCATTTCTTATATTTTATTAAAAGCCCAGTTAATAAGTACACCAGTACATTATTATTCATTTATCGCATTCATTTATAGCAGAAGACTGCTCTTAGGAGATTACCTGTAAAAGGGCCCTTAGGGTGACAAGTTAGTTTTGTAGGGAATATTTGATTTTTTATCACTATTAAAAACAAGATTCAATATAATTTTAATAACTTATTGATTCATAGGAGAACCTTATTTTTTTGTTATGTACCCTAGGCCAAGGCAAGTGAAGATTCCACTTGCCTAATAAAGAGTGACCATATTAACCTAATCTTTGCTGTATTTTTTTTTATTATTATTTTTATAATACCCTACCTTTTATTATTTCCTCTCCCTGGATTCCCCATTCTCCAGTTTCCATTTTTCCTTTCCTCTGTTCCTCTGAGTTACTCTAGTGAGTGCTCAGGCTTTAAGTCCCTTTTTCTTTGCCATTAATCCTTTTTTTTATTTGAATGGGGTGGCGTCCAATTTAAGTTGTTTTCAAGCAAGGTAATTCAGTTTTCAGGAGACATCAAACTGTACAAAACCACGCCCACAAAGCGAATCGACTGAGTTGGGCTATAACAAACTCACTTATTGTAGAGCCCATGGATTTTGGGGCTACACAACATTCGAGTATTGTTAGATTTATTAATTTAAGTAATAAATTTAATATTATTAATATTTTTATACAATATGAATGAAATGAATGAATGAATGAAAGCCTTTTATTGCCAGGTTTCTCTTTCGGTTCGTTATTTTCTTATTAGTGTTGGGTTACTATGGCAATTCGGCATATATATACCGAGGCGCCCCTAAGGGGTTGAAGTTAAAGTTTGGTTACTATTGAATTTATCTGAAATTGGATTGAGATGAATTTCCTTAATCAAGCCATTCTTTGATATAGACATCCTTCATTCTCTTCCACTCAGTCCGTTGCCTTGCTACTCTTGTCCATGTTTCTTCTCCACAGCACAGTTTCATTTCGTTGTCCCATGTCATTTCGGGTCTTCCTCTTTCTCTTTTTAAATCGTTATACAATATACTATTGAAATAAATGTTAGCTAATAATTTAAACATTTTGTTTTAGAATGTTCTCCATTCTTAATTGTCCATACAACTAATAATAACTAACGTACACCTTCGTATTATAATATTGTGAATAGAAATATTTGTGTACAAAAGTGTATATACATATATATATATATATATAGTTATAAAGTGTTAATGTGGTCTAGAACTAGAAGATATCTGAAAAAAAAAACCCTTTTTTTACTATTAGGTACTTGAATTAATAAATATACAATGAGTTGCAACCCTTGAAATAAAATTCCTCCCTTATTAAAAAAATTGCTTCCATAATAATGGATTTCCGATGAAGGTAATAAAACGAGTTATCGCAATGAATACATTTAATTTTTTTGTATTAATTTTAAGATGTAATTTATTTCTGATGGATTCTGCAATCGTATTATTTATTCATCAAGAAACAATAAATAAATTTACCGAGGTTATTATTTAATTTATTTCTCTTTAAAGCAAATCAGAAATCTATATATAAATAAATGAAAATAATAATAGAAGTAATATGAAAAGACTCTAATGTGCGTGCAAAGTTTATTCATTTAAATCCATATAATATAATTTTATTTCAATTCGAGAAGGTCGCTTGTGCAGACCCTCTCACATAGTTGAAAAGAGCTCTTAAGTTTACCCATATATGGGAGAAAGTCTTGAATGTAAATAATTTCGTAAAGTTCTACTAAACACGAGTCATTTCCGTTACGATGTTCAATTTACAGAGAAACAGGAGGCAAAACCGATTCGGTCGAACAAAATATGCCGAGAGAAAGGTAAAAATATTTTAGGCATAAAATACGATTTCGTAATTATCAAAGTACATACCGAGAGACGTAATGGATGAAATAGAAAATGGTGAACCGTTGAACTTTTGAATCGTTCATAAAGATGGGTTTATAAAAACTCCTGATGACTCCCACACAGTGGTCTTAAATGATGCAACTTGCTTTCGACATGCAGCCAAACTACATTATACTTGTTTTCCAGCTTACCAATATACTATCCTGATTTGACGATTCTCTATTATACGAGAGAATTAAACATTACCGGTAAATGAGAACTACAAGACAGTATAAGGTACATGACAGTATACAAGGTTCCACTTGAGAGGAGATCAAATTATTAATTTCTATTATCAATTGCTCATGTATTTCTGCTTGATTAAATTGGCTTCTTACCTGGACCAAGCCTTCCAAATTAAAAAGAATTTATCTTAAGTAACATAATCCATTATGGGTTCCACTGCCTTGCAATTCAATTTAGAGATTTATTCATTTTTAGAACTTACTATATTATTTTTAGTAATTAATATACAGTTCTAAAACAGTCCTGACCCCTGGATTACCAACTATAATGTTATAATTTGAATGGAGAACATTTAAATAACTATATTCTTACAGATTTACAACAGTGATGTATTATTGGTGCATTGATCGAGAACATTTTATCCTATTAGCACGAAGTACCGATAAGGAAAGGAAAATTGTACTGCAAGAATCTAAATTTATTTAACAACTCACTTGTGATATAAATAAGCGGTCAAAGATTGTTCAGGTAAAAACTTATTATTTTAATTAAACACGTCGTTTACAGAAGTACTAATTCAATTTATTTTAAAATTTAAGTCAATCTTAAATATGTATGAACAGGATTTAAATTATGACCAAGGTCAGCAAACTTAATAGAAGGAGGAACCTGTTTATTTCTTATATGTAAATTATAATTTGTATATTTCACTTACTCAGAAAGTATGCTGACGTTTGCTTTACCCGATTAATATAACATGACTATTACATAATCAAGTAATTTAGACTTTCGTGCCTAGGGTCATCATATCAATATAGGTTTTCTGATAAAGGCTTTAAAGTTTGTGAAGGCTTAAATTATTCTTTCATTACAAGACGCTTCTTCCGTGTGTTAAGTATTGTGATTTTGACACGAAGCAGAACAAATTGAACTAAATTTGCTGCTTAGTTCAATTTGTCATTGAGATGATTCAATGTCACTCAACACCCCCGAAAATACTTCCTATCCCCTATCGCCTTCACTGAAACCTCTATTATCTTACTCATGAACATCTTGTTATCTTATATCATGATTTTTTTTTTTTTTTTTTTTTTTTTTTTTTTCAACAATATGCGTTCTGTTAAATAGCGTTTAATATTTTGTTTCTACTAACAAACAATGTTTTTCAATTGTTTAATGATTTAAATAATAACGAAGTTATATGTAATAAAATATTCCTCAAGAAATAATAAACTTATAAAGAAATCGTATTACTTCCGAGTCTACCAAGGTAGTGGAAGAAATGTGTTTACTTTTGGAAGGTGAAATTTCTTGTCCCTCCAAATTCGAAAATTTCCTATCGCATCTTACGTTTTTGACCTTCCTGAAACAAATTTAGTTTCGTGTTTGATGTTCTGTTGGCCTGTGTGCCTACGAATGCTTGCCACACGCATAACTTCCAATTGTCATCCGGTTTTGAATTTTTACGCGGGTTAGAACCTAGATGGTCCTCCATGAATTTCATCGGTCGTGGATCGAAGGTAGCCTCTGCGCAGGTGCAAACTGGCGTTAGGGACTGACCCACAGATGATCCCCATGATTTTTTTTTTTTTGTAGAAACTAAGTGCCACACTAATTGGCAGTCAATTTTTAAGTTATTTCATGAGTGCATTAACCTTTTGGTTTATGGATAATTATTACTGAAGTTATGACTTGTCGATTTTATAGTCCTGAGATAATTATGAAAATAAACATTGCAAGTCAATAATTTATTACATTGTGAGCACTCTTGGTATAGTTATTATAGATTGTAATATTGCCTGTCAGATTAGATCAACAGAATCAAGTAGCGTTTAGTTTATATCCATAAAGCCAGACCGGCGCGGTGCAGGTTTACTTACACTGACTCCTTAAAGTCGGCACTTCAAAAAAGGATTATGCACCTACCGAAATACCAGTGTTCATCCTCTAGCGTGAGGTACAAGAGGACCTGAATATGCAAGTAAGTAGATGTTACTTGCTGATTACTGATGTTTACTTGAGTGAAATTTAATGATTAATAATTCATCTCTGAACTGAAATTTGTATTGTTTAAATTATTCTTATAATCGTGTACGTAATAATAATAGCTTTCCGACACTTCTTCCGAAGCAAAAGCCTCCCATTATGAGAGGTTGTTCGTTGTTGAATTGTGTGAAACAACTTAAGATGCGAGTAATGATTGAAAATGCAGCAATTTTTTTTCATTCGTTGCAGTAAAAACTTGTTAAGAAATTAACTATTATGAAATTACTTTTCATCTTCATTATTATTCGAAATTGTGTATTCCGAATTGCACTAGTATTATCAGAGCTTCGCCCAGAAATTTAATTCGTGCATTTACCACTTTTATTATTTAGATATCTTTGCCACTGAGGAAAAGATGCAAACAAAAAATGATTTGCTCAATAAGAAGTCTACTAGCTTGGTAGTTAATTCATATTCTCAGACCAATATTTCATAACCTGGAGTTAAAAATGATTCTGAAACCATTTTTATTCTCGGGAGCGCGTCCTCTAAGATTACAGCAATTTTTATTCCAGAATGATAACCGCTTACCTGAGAAGCACTAGTATTACTTAGTGTAAAACTATCCTGAGACCAAGACAATGATAGTTATGACCTTTCATTGTAAAGAATTCTCCCCATTTATATTTTCAGTTAGATGTTACAGATGAATAGGGATGATGTTTATTTTATTTTTTTCTATACCAGTAATATTACCTAATATTTAATGTCACTCCTCCCAAATATCTTTTGATTGTGTCTATTATATTTGGAACTTTAAGACTATTTTCTACTTTTTATTATGATTAGATTGGTACACAATTTTTCGTAAGCCAGCGTGTAATAATAATGAACTTATCAATTACAAACTGTAGAGAATGACACAATATTGAAACTGTAATGTTTTCGATTTCACCATTGAAGAAGCATAGATCTTTATTCCTTGAGACCAAGATTTTGTTTTCTTATTTCTAGAGGTTGTTTACCCAGGTTGGTTTAGCAGGCAACCCGTAAGCCAAATATGATGAGAGTAATGATTAAACATTTAGGAGTCAACTTGGAACACTTGAGAGGTAAAGACTTGCCAATAACTTCAATACACGGTTACGGTTTCAATTATTAGGTTAAAGAATATATTTTTTTTATTGTTAATAACACCGGCAAACATAAACATTCAAATCGGATAATTAGTTTTACAAACAATCTGCCAATTAGTGTGGCACTTAGCTTCCTCGCATCCTATCACGTACTTAATAGATGTTATGCTCTTACTACTCATTATTTTCTTCTTTATTGCTTCCGAGCTTACCGAAGGTCGGAAGCTATGTGATCGGTCTTAATATTAGTAGTAAAATGAAACAGAAATATATAGGTTCACCGAAAGGAAAATTAATTAAAATGATATTATCAACTATAAATAAGATTGTAAAAACTTTTTTAAATCCTGATTTTAGATACTGCTGAAACCAATAGTTAACATTTCTAAACAGAGATTATTTTGATAGCACGAATTGTCCTTTCACGCTTATCATATTTTTAGTGTCATCCTCACATCGATTCAACCATTTTCCTGCAGTTTTTATCACGTTGTAAACTTTATAAATGCATCAATATCAAGTCACGTGTTATTTCAGTGGACTTTCAAATCGAGTTATTTTGGAAGATAACAAGAAATTTTTTTTTCCGAACCTTAAATGTATTTTAAGTGTTGGGCGTCGATGCATTCTTCAACTAACCAGGTTAAATAAAAAGCCAAGTAAACTTTTCAATATTCATGAGAAACTTACCCCATCTTCTAGCAATGAATTCTAAGTGTTACATAAATCTCTTTTCCAATCGAAAACCAATAACTACATATCTGAACGAAATCGATAATGTTCACACGTGAATGCACAATTCTGCCAAACTAATATTCTTTTGTTTGTGGGAATAGGATTTAGATTTAACTGTGTCAATGACGAAACCGAAGCTGAAAGATATTGCGCGTGAGGATGAGCACTGTGAACGCCATAAAGCGGTTTGAAAATGTAAAGGTCACGAGAAGAACTTTTTATTTTCTATATTTATAATAATATCCGGCGGACGCATCCCTTCTTTATAGTCTCTCTTCTCTTAGACTTTATACCATTTTACATATACTTCAACTATTACCGAACACAACAAAATCTTTATTTTTAGCTATTTCATATTAAATTATTGGTACTTAACTTAAATTTGTTGCTAAAATCTTATAGCCAAAATAAGGTAATAATGTAGTAACGAATGATGTAAATAAAATGAAATCAGCGTGAGAAAAGAAGATCTTATTGAATCAAGATTTATACCGACTAGAATGTTTAAACCAAGCTGCAAACGCAAGCATCCATAATAAAATAACTGAAACCAATAATTTCATTTTTGTCTGCTATTTACAGAATAATAATAGATTTGAACCTTCACCCTAGATTTAATCTACCTTCTATCTTCACTGTCCATTTTAATTTGAATGAAACTTCACAAATAAAAGTTAACGACCCGTGACTTCTTATTGAAGTAGAAAACTAATAAACACATCATTCTCTTAAAATAGAATGACGGAGAAAATATAGGCCAACGCAAAATAAATTTGCCAAAGTAAGTGCATTCAACACACACACGAGTCCTTAGGCAATATGAAGGGAGTTCATTAACAAGCATAATTACCTCAGCCATATCAAGATGGCGCCCATTTAAATTTTTGTATTAGCAATAACTTCAGAACCGCATTTCATACAATGGTGTGCAACAAACGAAATTAAACTATTCCGAAGTGTCTAGCCTAATTCGTTCCTGAGATAATAAATATTTATTTTTTTAAAATGTTTTATGTTTTCCGACAAAGAATAATTATGCATTTTTTTTAGATATTTCCATTGATATGTTAAAAAAAATTGGTCCGAGACAACTCAGACAGACTTTCTTATATACGAGTTCATAATTACTTAGTCCAGTTTTTTCCATTGATTAGTTTTCGTAGGTACATTTAATTATTATTGAACATTTCATCAAAATTTATCATAAAAATAACTTCTCCTCGGCGGGGCATCGAACCCGGCCTCTCTCTGTACGCGTTTAAAGCTATTTTCTCAGGAACTAGATTTCCCCGGAAAAACGGCTTAGGTATCGTTAGATTCGTACTTAAATTGTCTACATTTGAGAATTTTTTAATCAAAATCGTCCGAACCGTTTGCGAGAATTTTTTCAGTTCTTGGAAGCCAGCGCCACCAAATTTGGAGCTAAAATTCATTTATCGATTTCGCCTCGGGGTATGATTTTTCTGAACATGCATGCCAATTTTTTTTCAAAATTAGCCCGCAGTAGTTTAGGCGCCTGGCGTCTGCACAGACAGACATTTTTTAAAAACCACTTTTTTAGACTCAGAGGACCTCAAAAGATGTAAATCCATGAAAATGCCAAAATCGAATTTTCACGCCAACACAATACTTTCTCTTTATATGAGAAAGTAAAAAAAAATTGATAAGGGGGGACACAAAAAACACAATTCTTAAGGACGCATGGCGTAAAGGCGAATTAGTACACAAAATAAACCAAATATATAATTGTACTCAATACTCAGAGCGTCTTTCTTTCATTTAACATCCCACATGGCGTGATTCCGTTTAACAAAATTTCGATCCTTTCAACTTTAACCCCTAGATTTGAAGAATTATTTTTTGGGATTTCCCTATAATTATCCTTTGATTGATTTATTCCACAAAACAAGTTTCAACTTTTTTGTCAGGTACTTTTTAAGATCAGGTGCGCTACAGACAGACAGAGAAGCTCTGAAAGGTATAAGGGTCCTTGTTTTTGCCAAACTGACTCAAATTAAATGCATAATTTCTAAATTGTCAAACGTTGGTAGTTTCATCTAAATTTTTTATTACCCTTAGTGTTAGGAGTGCATGCATTACTAATAAGAATTTATTCGATTAAACAATACTACTGAATACTAACTAACTAACTAGCTACTTCTTAACTACTACTACTTCTACTAACTACTAACTACTAACTACTACTACTAACTACTACTACTTAACTATTACTGAATACTATAAATAGTTTAGTAGTATATAGTCTATAACATTATACTAGTAAACAAGTTTCTAACTAAAGCTGTATGTGTGTGATATTATAATAATGCTCACTGTTTAGAATGTACATAATAATAAAATAGTCTAACTCCTATTGATAGATAATATAAATTCAAGATAGCCGTGATGACTTGGACGATTTGCTCTTTACACACCGGCTTAATATAGGGCAAGGTAGAAACAAAAACACCTACAATGATATCGAACCCTATTCCCCGATTTAGAAAATTGGCACCTTACTGAGTTACCTGCGTGCGAAGAATCTAGATTACGGCCGTGCACGCGTTCCGTCCGTAAGCTCCCTTTACTACTACTACAGATATGTTTTCGTGTTGAAATCGCAAGAAAAAAGCTGGTTTCACATATTAGGCCTTGAGGTAAGTAAGCTACGATCTCTTACTTTGATCATAACTAAACAGTTCGCATTCTCATTATTTGGTTCATAGTTTTCTTTATTGATTATCTTATAAAAATAAATATTTCACAGGTCAAATCGATTTCTAAGACCAAAAATAATGTTTTAAATTTTTATTAATATTACTATTAATAAATAATAAAAATGATGATTACATTAGAAAATCAGTTCCATGTAAGAAGAAAGTGAACGTTAAAATAAAGTATGCATAGTATGATAAGAGCAATAGGAGTTTTAAATTTTAAAATGGGCGCTGGTCTTGCGCTGTAAGATTGAGTCGTTTTGCATATTTATAGCTTTTTCTCAACACCTCTAATATTGAGCTTTTTCTTTGAGCATAGCTAAAAAAACAATAAAAAGACATTGTAAAGGAACGCCATAACCGTAGTAATAAAAGATAGCGGAGACTAATTGGGAAATCTCCTCGGGACTGAATGAATTATTCAATCTGTGTAGGCCGTCTTGTTTAATTGGAGTAATCAGGAAATTCAATACGCATAAAGCCACTTTAAATTAATAGAGACTTAGCTAGCTATTAATTGAACTGTCTAGAACTTTATGACAATATACATTTCACAAAAAGTTAAAAGTAGTGCCAATTAACTATACAAAATAATGTAATTTACAAGCTAGTAAGATACAATTTGGAAAAACTAGTTAGTTTTTAGTTCTTTAAAATATGTACTAGTACTTAATGATTTCAATACTACTCAAAAAAAATGGATTAGGCACCAAAAAATGAGTAGTATTTTGAAATATATATTATTGATTAATGAATCTAGACAGTACAATACATGTCAAAATACTACCGATTTATAATAAAATTGAACTTGTTTTACTTATACATACAGATTACCTTTTTAGGGTCCGTAGGCAAAAAAGGGGACTTATGCTTTCAAGCGCTTGCCTGTCTGACTGTAACGCACCTGATCTTCAAAAGTACCCAACACAAAAATTTGAAACTCTGCAGTTATTATTATGTGTAATATAATAACCTAAACATAGGAGGCTTGAAGTTAGTTGAAATTTCTTTTTTACGGAAATGGTTCATGTAGGGGTGTTAAATGAAAGAGGATGACACCCGGAGAAAAAATACATATTTGGTTTCGTGTTTCGATATTTGGGGAAACGAAAAAACCAAAAATGGTGTTTTTTAATGTTTTATTTTAACGAATATCTCAAAAACGAAGCTCTTCCGCATCCATGTTTACAGGTACTTTTTTGTTAAGCGTGAAATTTCCTATAAGAAACCCGAAGTGTTGTGGTTGCGTTCAGGGAAACCTTTTTTGCATTTGTACAAGATCAAGATGGCTAGGTATAAAACCTAGGCCCCCCCCCCCACCTACAAAAATGCATATGGTGCCCATGCCCATGTACTTAAGAGAATGTAAAATACTTAATTTTTAAAAAAATACGGAAAACTATATCTGGGGTTAACTTAAAATTATATCTCTTTTTCGTCCACGCATTCTTTTTTCGGATACCTTTTAGACAATTTTTAAAAAATAATTTATTTATCAATTAAATTTTGTATTTTACCATGGAATTAAAATCAAGCACTTAATTTGGAAAGTTTTTAATAATGATTCTTTCTTGTGATAAACGTTTTAGAAACATATTAGAATCAACTTAATCCATGCTCTACTTTGAGCTGTTAATTAAATTTTAAATATGAGGGCGCATTTTCAAAACTTAATCCAAAGACCGATATTGTCGAGATAACTTAACAAGAAATAAAATAATGGTTACAACATTTCAATTACAAACTTTCCATTTTAGTACAACAAGGTTTATATTTAACAATTTGGTACGCATGTTAATACTATAGATGTGAGATAAATATCAAATGGGGAAAAAACAAATTAAATAAAACATCATTTGTAAGCCTTTTAAAAGCGTATATTTGTGACCTATGATGAAATAATAATTACAACTAATCTTCAAAGCAATTTAAAAGATAAAAATGAGAACTTCAAAAATCTAAGCTTTCGATTTTATGAAACTGTTTGAGGGTTAAAGGTTTTTATTAGTTTTCATTAAAATAATATAATAAGGGATTAATTTAATAATTATTTCGCTTAATATTATTTGAAAATTATATGAATGAGTATAATTGTTTTATTTCATTGAGATAAAAGCAAATGCCAGTTAGATTATTTCTACTAGTAATAATAACCATAAGCTACAGTCAGTATGAACAACTCCAAACATTCCTTTACTACTTCACACTGAAATTAATAAAAATAAAACTTCAACCTCCAGATATAAAATTAGTCATATATTTCACAAACAAACTTTATTCTTATTTATACAAACGAAATAAAAAAAAAACAAAAAACAACTAAAAACATCTTATCAGTTAAGTTTAACAATAACCTGCTTTTATTTTAATAAAAAATCAAGGGTTGTATTTAATAAAATAGACTGTCAATTGGTGTGGCACATAGGTTCCTCGCATCCTATCATTATATTTTCATGCTTTTACAAGCCTTTATTACAAGCCCCGTTTTTTTAATCCGTCAAAATTGTTTTGATTTTTACATGAATATACTTAATATCAATTTAGCAAAAGTTAAAGAGCGCAGACAGACGGTTCAAATTTATCTGGGGCTATCTCCGGCTCCGGGTTACTTTCGATAAACCTAAAAAGTTTCATTCAAATCAGATAAGTATTTTTGAAGCTATAGGTCTAAATAAATGTATGTTTTTGCGCATGCTAATGTACATGAATTTGTTTCTCAAGCGGAATCGGCCTCGCTCGGTCTCGCACGCAGTGTTAAAGCCGCCTTACTTTTAACATTCCGAGCTTATAGTCCAGGAGATAGCGTGCAAAAAAGTGTCTGACTAACATCAAGCTAGAATTTTGTGCATAAGTAAATCTTTTTGTACCTAAAGAATATGTGGTCGGCTAAGTTCGTCTGTGAGACATAGCTTGGAAATAGACATTTGAAAAAAATCCCGTCAAATACTTGCCAGCAAGTTACTAAAAGGGTTTCTTTGGTCATTCAAATTCATAAATTGAATATTATTTTTTAATTTTATTTTTAAACTACAATACATATAAAAAGTTGCACTTTTGAGAAGTAAGGTGTGCATAATATAATATTATCCTTTAGTATCTTAGGAGATATACACTTATTTGGTTCCTTTAGGGGTAATGGTCGCCACTTTGAAAACGCAATTTATATCATTTTGATCCAAATTTTAATGCATTTAAAATAACACATCATTTAAAAATTTCAAAAAATCATAATTTTGGGTAACCATTGCTACGGCCACCTATAATTTCTATCGAATATTTTTAACTTATTTTAGGACATGAACTAATGGGGTAGAGGAGCGGGGCATTTTTTTTCGCTTTATTTTAATTTTTTCTGGGGTAAAATAGCCGACATTTAGGAAAAGCGATATATATTTGGGATCAAAGTTTCATCACCTTTAAAATGATATGACACAACTTCAAATAATATAGATTTTGGGTCTCCATGGTTACGGCCACTTAAAATTTCTAAAAGTTGACTTTCTTATATCAACTCCCGGAGATATCCTTGGACCACAGAGATGTATATTTTTGTATTTTGCCTTACTTTTAGGATCTAACCTAACGGGGTATCGAGGACATTTTTTGTTTAGTTTTGTTTTTATTTTTTCGGGGATAAAATGGTCACCATTTTGGTATAACGATGTGTATTTGTAATCTAGATTTTAAATAATGAATTTAACCTTTAAAATAATAAATGTGAATTATAATTTTTGTTTGTCCGTTAAAAGTTGAGTCTGGTACAATAAGGTCCGTTATTGGTTATTGTGAGGTGTTTAAATATGTAAACAAACACTTTCCCATACAAAAATTGAAAGTCAATATTTTCAAATAGCGACAGATATTATGATAAAGTATGAAGGATTTATTTATCTTATAGAAAAGCATTATTGGTGGAAATATCAATCGGCAAAATTATTTTGCGTTAAAGTTTCAAAGTTCAAAAGTCAATATTTTTAAAATAACGGCAGATATCGGAATAAAATGTAGCGGAAATATTTGTCTAATAAAGAGGTATAATTGGTGCAAATTTCAGCGAAATCAGAAAATGTTTTGATTTTGTACAAATTTTTGAAATATGTATTTATATTATTATATTTTGCTGACTCGGCAAATTAGATTAATGACCTCATAAATATATTCTTTTCTGGGTAGCACAACTAAATGTAAGGACTGATTATAATAATTATAGTATAACATTCTGGCTAAAATGCTTTGGACTGAATCCTAGCTTAAAAATTGTGGGACACAGACATTCAGACATACATGCTCACAGGCAACAGACATCCAGCTAAAAATCACTTAAATCGTCTTTAAAACAACCAAAACGTATAATCTCGTTGAAATCTAAGTTTCAGATTTATTGGGTGAAAATGGAACTATTTCTTTGAGGTAGGGAAAAGTAAAAATAGGGTGTAATTTAGTAATAAATGAGAAGCAGACGGTACTGTGCAAACTGATTTGTGACACATGGAATAGTAACATTTTAAAGAAATCTTGCTCTAAAAAAAAAAATCTGATGATCAAGGAGTAAAAAACGGAGCTGTGATATTGATATACGAAACTCGAATACTCAATTTCGTAACGTATAGGCCCAGATGATAAGATGCATTGAACTACCCACGACAACCATGTCGTTATACTGTGGAGTACCTTGAAACTTGTCCCCGAGTTACATTGTCGAATTTACTGCCGTGTTGCTACATAAAATGTATTATTCTGTTCCATGTCTTTTTGGCGCCGACATCACATACCAAATATTTCATTCCCATTCATTACCTCTAAATGCTGTTAAAAAAGGAGCTACTTCAGTTCTTTAAAGATTAATCTTATTCATGTTTTACAGAAACAGGCTTTAATATTAAAAATATATGTATATAATCAATATTCAAATATAATAAACTCTCAATAGTCGTCACCGATTCTTTCAAATTGATTTTCCTTTACTTATAGTACGACTATATATATATATATATATATATATATATATATATATATATATATATAGGTACTGTAGCACTGAAATTGACTATATACAGGGTGGTCCAAAAGTCTCCCCCCCCCCCTCTTAACTTTTTAACGGTTTGAGATAAATTAATGATACTTGGGGGATCTCAACCATGCAAAGGGAAGTTTGTTTTCATGCAATTGCCCACTAGGGGCAACCAGCCACTTTGCCCCCAGGCCACCCAACTTCAAAATTTCAAATTGGAGTGTATATTTTTGATAGCATATTTCGATTCTACGATGAAAAAGAATAAAATTTTACTTAAAACTATTTTTCCAATATTCTCCAATATTCTGCCCCCTAGGGTGGCAAAGATAGCTAAATAACCCTTCCGAAATAGTAAAAAAATAGCACAGATCGTTATAAAAACTAAACCGTTTGAAATAAAGGAATGGAACATGGGGAATCTGTACCATGAAAAGGTAAGTGTGTACTCATCCACTCGCGTACTAGGGGCAACCACCATTTTGCCCCCAGGCGCTGATATCTACCATTTTTATACCTTTGCCCCTTTATAGTAGGCAAAATATTGGAGATAGAAAAAAAGTTTGAGGTTAAATATTTTTATTTTTCGCCTAGAATCTAAATCTGCTATCAAAAATATACATTAAAGGTTAAAATTTAGAAGTTAGGTGGCCTAGGGGCAAAATGGGTGGTTGCCCCTACTGCGCGATTGCATGAAAACAAACTTCCCTTAACATGGTATGGATCCCCTTAGTTTCATTAATTTCTCTCTAACCGTTGAGATTTTACAACGTATTATCGGGAGGGTTATTTTGCTATCTTTGTCCCCCTGTCAGAGGGCAAAATATTAGAGATAGAAAAAAAGTTTTAAGTAAAAGTTTATTATTTTTCACCGTAGAATCCAAATATGCTATCAAAAATATACACTCCAATTAGAAATTTTGAATTTGGGTGGGATTTGGGGCAAAGCGGGTGGTTGCCCCTAGTGGGCGATTGCATGAAAACAAACTTCCCTTTGCCTAGTAGAGATCTCCCAAGTTTCATTAATTTATCTCAAACCGTTCCAAAATTAAGAGGGGGGGGGGGGGGGGAGACTTTTGGACCACCCTGTATATATTATATATATATATATATATATATATATATATATATATATATATATATATATATATATATATATATATATATATATATATATATATATATATATATATATATATATATATATATATATATATATATATATATATATATATATTTAGGACTGTAGCACTGAAACATAATGTTTCAGATGAATTATTATAGTTTGAAATAGAGCTTGGTGTTAACTTACACAACTTGGCAAAGTCTATATCTTTAATATGACTAAAGAACAAGTAAACATTTTTATATACGATTGATACGAAATATAAACATTATATCTTTGTTTAGATGCGTAGAAAGTGATTATTTACGTACTTGTATTCATTGCGCATGCGCGTCTCATAGTTCTGAATAATTCCTCTTCTTTACCACACTAGTGCGGTAAAGAAGAGGAATTCTTCAGCTTTACGCACGATTAGTGAGTTTGTTTACATTTAACAAAACTAATTTGGTGTTCTTTTATTAAAGTAACTGTTTATATCGAGTTTTTAGTGAAAAACAAAGAGTGAATCAAGTGACTTTGACGAATATGTGGAGAATAATAATCCTCCAGAAATAATTAATTCGGCAAAAAATACGACTAATGAATTAATGCCATCTTTATCAAGAGAGAGATACGAACTTACATACAGCAAGTTTATTTGTTTCTGTATTTATTATTTAAATCTAACAATCGTAGATAAAGTACGGTACGCAACTCGTGCGAAAACGGCATTTTGCATTGCTTGTGTGGTTTTACCACCCTCGCTATCGCTCGGGTGCAAACTCCACACTCGCATGCAAAATGCTACTTTCCGCACTCGACGTGTAATGTACTATTTCTGAATACCTTGTACAGTAATAATAATTGTATTATTTACATAATTTATCAAATTCTTTTACATCTTGTTATTATCAAATAAAACCCTAAATATTTAATACAATGGAGTCAAATAAATAAAAGGGCAATTTAGAAAACCCGTTTTAAAAACTTAAACCATTTTTGATAACACATAAATTGTTTACACTTTACTTATAACCAAAATAAGTGTTACCAGCTTGAGTCCTCGCTTTTAATAGCTTACTAACATAATTAACATAAAAAAGGTAATAAATATAATACTTATCATATCCCATAATATTTTGAGTGTAGTCAATTTTATAAATAAGGATTTAACCCTAAGCAATCTTATTTATTTATAATTACAAGATAAAAAAACATTTTGCTTCCGAGCTTACCGAAGGCAACGGAAGCATTGTGTTCACTTTTGAGAACGAAAAACTTTTATGCCTCCGATTTTAAAAATTCCAAGACAGAAATCCGTTTCAGACATCAGGGAATCGTGTCTGTCTGTCTGTCTGTCTGTCTGTCGGTCTGTGTGTCCGCGAATTATGAAACGTGCGACGATAACTTGAGTAAATGTCGACTGATTTTGATGAAATTTGGTAGACATGTTCATTTTACCAATGCCCAAGACCAGTTCGTTGGACAACGTTATCCGTTCAAGCGATCACGAGCAACACTCGCGTAAACGTGAACTTCTAATTTAAAATTGGAATTTTAGGTCAGGAAAAAAATCTAACTTCATCTATTCAATGAGACAAACATTTTTTTCCAATAACATTTTTTAGTAAAACCAACAGCGACACCGCTATGAAGTGTTAAAGATCGCTAAAACTATATTAATAGTTTTTACTCAATAAACAATACAACAATAAAGTAATATAGCCATAATGTTAATGTTAATGCCATTAACAAGAGTAAAGCCGACTGCTGGAGAAAACTGGTGGACGACATCAATTTGGATCCGTGGGGTTTGGGTTACAAGCTCGTCACCAGGAAGCTTGGAGCCATGAGGACGAGTTGTGCTATGGAGTCCTCCCTGATGGAATATATTATCAAGGGGCTGTTCCCAACCCCACTTGGAGAGAGAGGCAATAGACTGGGGACACATTGAGGAAATCCCCCTGTTTACAATGGAAGAGTTAGAGCAGTCCGTCATGTCCATGAAGGCTAAGAAGGCACCAGGGCCAGACGGGATTCCCAGTGAAGTACTCAAGGAGGTCTTCCGACAGGCCCCAGACATGTTATTAGAGACCTACAACAAATGTCTTGTGGCGGGTTCATTCTGCTCACGCTGGAAGATTGCACGCCTTGTCCTAGTTAGCAAGGGCAAGGGAGACCCCCAACAGCCTTCATCTTACCCGCCACTTTGTATGCTCGACACCGCTGGAAAGGTCCTTGAAAAATTAATCAGGCTGAGGCTCAACCAGGCAATAAAGGAGGCTGGAGATTTGTCCCCGAATCAGTACGGATTTAGGTCAGGACTCTCCACGATTGACGCAATTCTATGAGTCCCTGAAGCTATCAGAGAAGCAGAGAATTACAGCCACCACTCAAAAAGAGTAGTCCTCCTGGTGACCCTCGATGTCAAAAATGCATTCAACTCAGCCAGATGGTCCGACATGTTCCAAGCACTGCAGAAGTCATTCAAGCTTCCCAGATACTTGTTACGCATCTTAGACGACTATCTTAGAGAACGCGTCCTTTTCTATGAGACGAAGGAAGGAAGGGGTAGAGTAAACATGACAGCAGGAGCAGCCCAAGGATCCATTCTTGGTCCAGACCTGTGGAACGCCGTCTATGATGACTTGTTACATATTGAGAAGCCTGATGAATCTCACCTGATTGCATATGCAGACGACGTTGCAGTTCTCGTTGCCGCCAGGAGTTTGGAGTAGCCCAGCTAAAGCTAAACCAGGTGATACGAGCAATCATGGCCTGGATGAAAGACCATGGTCTGTCCTTAGCATTAAGCAAGACGGAAGTTCTACTCATGACAAAGAAGAGGATACCCACCAACCATCATACCTGTCCGTGTAGGCGAAGAGATCTTGAGTACGAAGCCGACAGTAAAGTACCTCGGTTTAACTTTGGACCCTAAACTGAGCTTTCTGGAGCACATTAAAAAGGCAGCAGAAAAAGCAGCACAGGGAGTCCGAGCACTCAGTGGACTTATGGCAAACATAGGAGGCCCAAGGTCTACTAAAAGGCGCTTACTTATGGCCTCAGTGCAATCAGCACTCCTCTATGGAGCAGAGATATGGGCCTTTGCCCTTAAGAAGAAGTGCCATAGGAAGAGATTATTGCGAGTACAACGGCAGAGCGCCTTACGGGTTTCATCTGCATACCGCACGGTCTCTGAACCAGCGGTCTTAGTTATTGCCGGGGTCATACCGATCGATCTCCTGGCAAGGGAAAGAAAAGCAGTTTTTCAGAGGAAAGCCGAGAACAGAAGCAAAGTTGCATCAATAGAGGAAAGGAACAGAACAATGGAGCTCTGGCAGCAGTCGTGGGAGCGAGAGAAAAGGGGCCGGTGGACAGCAAAAATAATAAATGATTTGCAACCATGGGTGGATCGGAGGCATGGGGAGGTTGGTTATTACCTCACCCAGTTTTTAAGTGACCATGGTTACTTCAGGTCATACTTAAATAAGGTGGGTATACACACAGCACCTGATTGCCTCTACTGTCCTGGTCTGTTAGACAATGCGGAGCATACATTTTTCTATTGCGATAGGTGGGCCCAGGAGAGACATAGACTGGAATGCGAGATAGGGGCCTTTTACCCCCTATAACATTGTCAGCCTAATGCTACGAAGGGAATCAAATTGGACCAGCGTAGCACGCTATACTGAACTAATACTGCGGAGGAAGAAGACCGATTTGGATAATTTGGACTGACTTGTCCTTGTCACTAAGACTTGGGCTATCCAGAGAAAGCCAGTAGTGGCGTAGAACCATGGCCTAGCTTGAGGTAATGTGGGAAACAGTTCCAAGCTAGGGTCCTAAGAGACAGAGGGTGTTTTTGTTGGTAGTTTGGCCCTTCGGGCTAAGAGTCCAGTACTACGTGCGTAAAGGCATTTCATCCTCTCCATACAAAAAAAAAAAAAAAAGATGTTAATATAACAATAAAGTACATGATAGGATGCGAGGAAGCTATGTGCCACAATAATTGGCAGTCTATTTTATATACTATGTTTTTAAATGTTCTGTCATAAATCATAAATTTGAAACACGTTAAAATGAAGATCGTAAACACCGAGTATAGAGACTAAATAGAGGTGTCATAATATAGGCCGGAGGGTGTGGGGAGTGGCACCAGCTTCCCCCTCCCCTAGAATACCAACAAGCTATAAAATACAAGAGTTTTCTCAGCGTAAAAAGGTAGTGTTGTGACAGGAGACAAGTATTTAAAAGGTGTTCATAATATAATTTAAAAACTGACAACTTGACAACCTGGACGAAGGTTTCAATCTTAGTATTCTAGTGGTGGGGAAAAATGGTGCAATCTTCCTTCCCTCTTTAGCTACTCTATTTAGTCTCTATATCGGTGTTCGTAAATATTGATCATGTCAAAACAAATAAAATAACTTGCGGATTTTTCCCGAACTAACTTTCCATACAGCCAAATTTGCTGGAAACGAATTAAATTCTGCTGAAATATGGCTAAAAGTATTAAAATAATGCACTGTCATCGTGTTCTGAGCTATTCTAAAAGTTTCAATCGTCTAGCTACTCGGGAATTTAGTACTGGACATACAAACAAACAAGAAAGAAAGCTAATAAAAACGTAGTAAAAAGGAAATCAGCCCTTGATTCTTATGATAAATATTGAAAGTTAATACAAATAAATAAATAGTGATTAATAAAAATATTATTTATCTACTCACGGCAGCAAAATTAAACATTACTTAACTGTTTTTAGGTTGGAAAGTACTAGTTCGCTGATTTGTATTAAAATATTAAAAACAGGCAGGAAAGTAATTGAAACAGTCAGGGAAATATTACTCTGCCTAGGCAGGAAAAGTAAAGTGTTTACCAGTGCGTGCCATAAAAAAACGTGCGTGTCTTTAATTTGATGTTTTTGTTTGTGTTTAGTTTTATTTTAATTAATTTTTATACATGTTTTACTACAATCAATGTTATATTATTAATTTGTTTACATATGCTTCCGTTTTAGGTTTCTGTACGAAGTACGAAAAGAAACCTTATATAACGGCTCTGTCAGTCTGTCTGTCTGTTTGTACGTTGGCATGTTTCAATTTATATAAACTACTGTAGCTAGGAACATGAAATTCGGCACACTGGTGCATCTCGGCATTTATGACAACTGTACGTTTTTAGGAGTTTTCACACTTAATATTTCCAAGATGGCAGCCAATATGGCGGGCGACTAAAAAGTTATTGGTCACCATGACATGTTATACTTCAATTTAAAGATCTTGAAATGTAGAAAAAGAATTAAAATTTTACACTTCTAATCATTCGTCAGTAAAATTCCATTTTGCTGCCTAGTTACATAAATAACTATTGCATTGAGAATGTTTGTCAACAAACATTTCTTTAATTTACCTAAATTATTTAAACCCCTTATTTTATTTAAACAAAAAAATCATCGAGCATTCGAAATGTAGTCAAACAGAGAGATTTAAGCGGGTATTCAAAAAATTAATACAACGAAGCCATTTAAATTAGAACAATTTTAAGTTAATAACTAGATGGTTTTAAAAGTTGGTTTGTTAATAGTTTGGGTTTTATAAGGCTACAGTGAGATGGAAGAGAAGAAAGAAACTCATGTCACGTCTTCTAACCATACTGGTAAATAGATGATGAATGATTAGCTAGTCAGGTTGTACGAGAGAGGCCAGCCTACACCTATATCTTCCAGATCCTTGCTTCACTGAGTGATGTCGGCTTCATCCCAAGACGTGTTCTTGATCCAGTCCATCAATCAAAGCCAGCACTTAGAGCCGGCTGTTTTCTTTTAACACTTTTGGTTAAATTTCACTCCAGTTCCGTTTGCGGTTTTTATCGTAATAATAACAAAACCCGTACCTTGTAGAAGTTTTTTTTTAACGAGCACCCATTAAACCATGTGCTGTACTCTTAAACTTAACTACTTTAGCAGTTCATTTGTTTTGTTTCAATCGTAAATCTCTCTTTATTAAAAATAACCGTCAGCAAGATTTTGTTTCTCTTTAAAAATTATAATTGAATTTTATTAAGAATTATTGTTATTGACCTAATACTTAAGAAATCTTTCATTTGAATGACCTTTTGCATGCTTCACTTAGTTTAAAAATTAGTAATATTAGACCAATTGGTTAGGATCTCGATACTCTTGTTAGTTAACGCTAAGCTTTAGATAAAACTAACTAAACAAATTAGCTTTTTTTATAAATTATCTTCAGCATCAGATGCATTATAATAAAATATTTATGGATAATAAAAGGAATTCCAAAACCTATGATTAGAGGTTGTAACTTGAAGTTTGATTACGCATTCCAATGAAAATAAAATTGGCTTATTTTGGTTTTCACTCCAATATTTAAAAATATATGACAATCTTGAATGTACTTTTATATTGATATTGTAATCGCTTAAAAATTTACCAACAAGCTATAAGCTGGTGAATTAACAAAACGTCTGGAACAAAAAGTGGAACCAAGATACTGGCATCAAAAGATCTTGTCATCTAAAAAAGATTACCTGTAAACTATAGACTAAGTATGTCTTAAAGCAGATCATCTGAATTAGTTAAGTAGTAAGGTGAATAGTAGACAAGAGACTAAAAAGCTATTATTTTTCTATTTTCGTCATATATCACCAATTTTCTATCGCTTATTAGAAAAGATAATTAAGATTCAAATAATTCAAACATTTTTTGTAGAAGTAAGAGTATAATATAGTTTCTGTCTAAAACATCTCATGTTATCCGTTTACTTCGGTATGCACGGAAGTAATTCCAAGACAGAAATCCGTTTTAGATATCAGAGAACATTTTTGAGAACCTTCCGTGTCATAAAAACTACTCGCCCGATTTTAATGAAATATTATTATAGACCACAATCAGCCCATTGTTGGTCCTATATAATGCTTTCCACCTATTGGATACTCCTCCACATGCACACAAACTGTATTTTATTAATACATATATCTTGAAAAGTACAACTAAGAAATTATTTTGATGTCCGATATTAATTTCATCCGTCTACGCAAATTTGATAATGTGACCCTATTAAGAATTTAATCCGGTCCACATCTAATGTGTCAATTCTCTAATAATTAGACGTCAGGAACTATGTACCAAAAAAATTGGCAGACTATTTTTTAAAAAGTGTGACCCATTTTTAGTTTTCTGTACGAAGTACAAAAAGAAAACTTATATAACGGCTCTGTCTGTCTGTTGGCATGTTTCAATTCATAAACTTCTAAAGCTAGGAACATGAAATTCGGCACACAAGTGCATCTTGGTATTTGTAACAACTTTACACTTTTAGGAGTTTTAATATTTCCAAGATGGTGGCCAATATTGTGGGCGACTAAAAACAAATTTTTAATCACCATGACATGTTATACATCAATTTAAAGGTCTCGAAGTGTAGAAAAACAATATGCAACTATTCATATTTTACACTTAAAACTTAATCGAACAGAAACCGGCAATTATTGCCTCGCTTACTTACGTGAAGCGTGCCTTACTTGTCTTTGAATAGATTTGTTTTTGTCTTCATTAAATACTGAAGTTAATACTTTTGTAAGTACAATCGCATTTATTTATTTGTTTTCTTGGGCGTTGGAGAGCTTACAATTGTAACAATATCTGTAGAATGTATTGACAATGAACTATTTAGTTATTTTATGCTATTTGTGTGCTTCTGTGTGATTTTGTGTTTTTGCTGTGTGGTAAAACAATATAAAAGCGTTTTTTAACTCTTCATTAACATTCTACAAAAATTAAAATTAAGCAGGCCACACAAGTTTAGCACGTACATTAAGTAGTGAACCATCATACATTGTTCGAAGTTCATGTTTACACGTTTTTTTTTTTACATTGAATCTTGGCCAAGTATGTAATCAAAGGATTTATACAATTATTGGAACTAACAGGGATAGACGTGGTGGCCTTCTACTTTTTAGCACATTATGCATTGTCAATGCAAGGCGAAGAAAGAAACTACGTCTTGCGCATACTCTCGTAAAACAGTCTTACTATGTTTAAGGTTTAAATTCTATTAGCATCTTTTGATCAAACATCTGGCATATTAATCTGTTAACTACGTGCTTGGGATGTACTCAAATAATGGACTTTAGACCAAAAATTGGAATTAATTATTAAAACATCAGTTCAAATAAAATATTTGCTTATGGGACACGCTTATATCCTGACTAATTAAAGGAAATGAATTTCCTTCACATGAAGTCACATTTAAAAAATAATTATAGTCAGTTCAATATTAGAAATAGAAATGCAATTCTTGAAGTATAAAATAGAGTAATTTAAAAATGTTGTAAAAAAATAGTAAATTTAAATGTTATAGAAGAGTTAAACGTCTAGAAAGTTCTAAATAAGACATAAATAAATTCAAGAGAGAATCACAAGTTAACAAAAATTGTTTCCTCGCAATGAGCTTTTTTTCATTTAAACTTACCTGTATGGAAGATTGACTCTTTTTATATGTACTATGAAGACATAAGTCATAAAAGGATATAGTGCTTTCGCTTACCGAATTGTAAGTAGGTACAATATAAGTAAGGTGCATTCCTTAAATGGCTTCTTGAACTGCTATTCGCGGCATTAGAACCCTTTTTATGGGTTATTAACACTAGATATCGCCGCGCCGTAGTACTTCCTGCCGTAGTGAGTAAATACCGTTTTATAGTAGAAAAAATTATAAATCAGAAAACAGACAGTATGCCCTAATTCCGGTAAGAGGATAACAAATTATTTTATAAAAGTAGAAGCACCTTTATTATCATTTATTATAGAGTATATGTAGCTGACAATTTTACCTTTTTGAGAGAAATTAGTATAATTATTTTATAATAAAGACATAAATACTATAATTATCAAATATTCTAAATGGACAATGATGTTTCAAACAATAATATCTCAAAATAGTCTGCGAGCTACCGTGGAACATTGAATTCTCGCATCCTAATATTGTGATCCCACTGGGAAATGAATGTGTGGTACTTTGGACCTGTTTCGTTTCCCAGTAGGGGAGGGGATCTAATTTATTTTTATTCAACATTAAATGTGTGAAAATGGTTGAAATTAATTTGAGAGAAACGGTGAATTATGATCTACCACCCAAATTTCCAGATATGGATGGCAATTCGCCAAAATGTTTACACAGTCGGATAGATCTACAGACGCGAGACCAAAAATGTTCCCTGATTTCTAAAATGCATTTCTTTCTAGGAGTTTTTGAATTTGTAGACATAAAAACATTGTTTTTCAGAATTATCCTAATGCTTTTGTTACCTTCCGTAAGCTTAGAATTAAAAAGTGAACAATAATTTATTTATGGATAGCTTACTCTCTCTAACTCTAAAGTTAGTTCACACCTAAATAATATTGGCCTAGCATTATTAATAGTTTAAATTATATCCCATTTTAGATAACAATCTACAAGTGAATGATTTTTTAAACCAATAAAATATCCTCAGCTTTTAACAACACAATAAATTAAGAAATTAATTTATTAACCTAATACAGAATGAATCTCCTATAATATAATTAAAGCAATACTGGTCCTCTACAATTTATCCCAATTAACAATGGGTAATAGATCTCTGTGACGAATGAAAGTGTATAAAATACGATTCTTTTGTTTTTTGTGTAGTTGTTTCATAATATGTACATAGAAATAGCAGAAACCCAATACTACTACAGAAATAAAGCTAACTTTTATGTTCCTTAAAAAATGCTGGACCTAAATTCATTGTTTTTAAGGAACAGTGTTGTCAACGTTTTAATAAATGTTTAAGAATAAATCACCCTTTTATAGTAAAACTTAATAAGGTACAAGAAATAATATTCTTTTATCAGTTGGTATAAATAAGTTTTTGATTTTAATCTGATCATCTTGACCAACCATCTGTTGCTGCCATTCATAACATGGAAGATCGATTTATTCAGACAATGAAGTAAACATAAATGCACATCGATTAAATTAACAATAACCCGAACTATATTAAATAAGAATAGATTATCAAAATTTGAATAAGAATTTAATATGGACAGTCTATATTGAAATATCTCATTCTATACCATGTTTGACAGAACAATACCGATACTGAGAGACTTGTAAATATAAATTAAACGTTGATTCAGGGGGAAACCTAAGAGAGATTTATTGGGTGATGAAATCTACATTTGCATACCCTATTATCTGAAGAAAAACGCAACATCGATCTCGATCCTTTTAAATTATGTCCATCGTGTACAGGACAAAACGTTTTTATTGGTAATTCCTACTCCTGATGATCGTGATAATCTTATTGATAATTCTTCTTCAAAAACCTTGTAATTTGTTCCCTTTCTCAGTTTTTTTTACTTCAGTAGGTACAAGGTCATCACGGAGTGTCAAAACCACGTACCACAATTGAAGAAACGAAGCTTAACGTTTAACAGTACAAAAGAACGGGAAGGGCCGTGAATTATTTCAAGCGGGACTCTTTTACGGTTTAACTAAAGATTGATCACGCCATACGAAGATGACATTGTGGATCCATTTTAAACATGTAATTACTTTCTAACTTTAGTCATCCCCACATTAGTCATCAGTTAATTGTATTGGAATTCTAACTGTAGTCACTCATGGAGTTTATTATAAGCAATTTTTCAATAAGGTATATCAATGCACTCGATTTTATTTTTTGATTGCACGTATTATACTAAAACATAATTACATAACTTAAATTTGTCGTGAATTCACTATACACGTCGATTTTGCCGTAAATATCTAGTGAATATCAGTGAATTAATAAAACGAATTTTGAATTTTAGCTGACTATATTATTATACTTTCTTCTTCTTGAATTTTGCTTGTCTTCTTATTATCTAAATTTCACTAATAAAGAAAATTGGAGTTGCTGGGTAAATAGAGATATAAGAGGATTACATGCTTAGATAATAAATCTGATAAATCTGGCTGTTTAGGTGAAGAAGCTTAATTCATTCTGTATCCCTAAGGACGAGTTAACCTATGAATTAGCGGTAGAAAAATGTCAGAACTATTTCTAGACAAAAATTAACATTGCTTAAGAGGATTCAATTAGAGAGAGAGTCAATAGAGTGCTTTATTACGGATCTTCATAAAATAACCCGATCTTGCAACTTCAGAGATTTCAAGGACGAATTTATCAGGTAGAATAGTTGTTGGCTACGAGATGAAAAACCCCAGAAATATCATAAACGTAGTGGCCAGAACATAGAGAAGTGGCAAACAGGGATATAGAATTGAAGCATATGCAGAAAAGTAACCAAGGCAGAAGCCAAGCAGCGAGAATGTTAGGAGAACTGCAGGAAGGAGAAGAGGTGTGGTTGAGAGACAAAAGAGAGTAAAGAAAGATAGAGATAAGAACTGAACACCCAGTCACATTTGGTGAGGACCGATTATGTCTAATTTGACATATAATGTTTGTTTTGACACTCTGATGTAATGTGACTGTTTAATAAATGTAGTTTGTGAACTTTAAGCATACTCATTTAGCATGGCTTCACATCACAGTCGTTATTAGTGTTGATAGTACGTTTTGACTAAAAATTATTCTTAATTAAATTTGAGTAATTTTTATTTACTAAAAATTTATTGTAAAATATATTTACTGTAAAATGACTTATAAGTATACTGACTTAAAAATTTAATCAACTCTTAGTAAACGTAATAGGATAAATAGCATGAATACATTCATATTTAAAATGGTAATATTATTCGTATTTAATTATATTAACATGTGTAAATACAATAAATATGTAATGTTTTTAATCTATAAAATAATTGATATTTAATAAGCTTATAAAACAACCAGGATATATTATTATGATACCTTATTAATAAAAACTTACATTCTTACTTCATATTAAATTGATAACTGAAAAAATAAGTAACGGTACTCATAATGATATTGAAAGAATAATTTATTGTATTACTCAGATGTTTTTTTTTTTTATTGTTAAATTAGAATTTTATTACAAAAAAACACAAACTTTATCTTTATAAAAAAAAATAAAAAAAATATATCAATAAAAAGTCAAATAGCTTTTTTTCTTCTTTTAAAAAAATACATGCTTAGGTACATTTATTATTACAATTTTAGTGGTTTGATTTACTCTAGTGCTTTGTAAGGATTATTATAAGCTATCAAGTTTAACATGTTCCTGGGTAACCTGTTTCGTATAAAAATTAGTTTGAATGCTAATTCAGAATGAAAAATTATCAAAAAAGATTGGGATAAATTTGGAGCATCAGAACTTACATTGCGAAATTAAGGGCGTGGTTCATTTTGTTTAAATGTCAAGAGGAATCAGAAATAACACTTTTAAGAATTTATGATAATAGTGGTATATATGTATGTATATACCACTTAATGGTTGTTCTTTTTTCTCATTTTGATTGTATTCACCTAAATACAATATGAGTTGAATATTTTAACTTGGTTAACAAGTACGCGACAAACGACCTCAACTAATTAATATCTTAAACTTATCTAATGAAATGAGCGTGTAATATAAATCACTCTTTAAATATCTTGTAAGTTTTTATATGTAACCTTCATTAAACAAAAAAATTAAATTAGTTATATTAAAAATAATAAGAATAAATGCATAACCTGATAAGCACAATGGCGAAGAGAAGGCGTAAGGTAAGTCACCCTGATACATTAATCGAAATAAATAAATGTTAAAATTTATTTAAAGTTGTTTGCCAATAATTAAAAAATAATGAATGTATGGATTTATAAGTACATACTTACATATTGGTAAACTTAAATTTCACGTCGATTTTTCCGTAAATATCTAGTAAAGAACAGTGAATTAATAATACGAATTTTAAATTTTGGCAGACTATATTATTATTATTTTCTTGAATTTTGAATTGCTTCTTGAAAAAGGTGAAATTCTTATTGCAGCAAATTCTTGTTTTACAAAGAATGCATTCCCCGTTCATCCTTCTAAATTGGCATTGTAAATATTTAGTACACTACATATTAAAATCGATGAAAATGTAGGTTTTCCATTTTGAGAACTTAACTATTTATTGTATAAAGAATGTGTAGAAAATAACTTTTTGTTTTTCTTTTATAAGTTCCATTTAGTTGTTTCCATTGATTTACTGGAAATAATGGTAACAATCTAAGCTCAGGACTATTTAGGAAGAATCGGTTTCATTCCTATTTACTGGAATCGTCTCAAATCGAAGAAGAGCAAATGATGTCTCAATACTAATGACCTTTACGATTCAGCTACAAACCCGATGGCCCAGTTTAAACTCTAAAAGCTTTATTTTTCTTTTCTTCATAAAATTGTTTTTTTTTTTTTTTAAACTTCACAAATTTCTAAGTAATACATTATAAATTATTATATTGACCTTTGGTAAGAAAGGGTGAACGGTGAGTGTTATAAGTTAGAGTGTTTAGATTTTATTAAGTAAACTTCGTTTTATTGCTTTTTAAAGTATAGCTTAAATTAAGAAATAAGAAAACGTCTTTTGACCAAATACGGTAAACCTTGAATGTAGTCACTTTCAATAATTTAAATTGAAGGCAATTATATAAATAATAGTCGCAGAGGAAACACATGGTGGTTTTGGTTTTAGTCAACTGCATTATTTTTTTAAAAGAGATGCCTAGCACATGACATTTGGTTTAGAATCACAAGGGTAAGTTGTTAGATCTTATAGATAATAAAATGCTGGATGACTCAGTCAGAATATTAAAACGATAGACACATAAACATATAATTAACGAAAGTTAACTTTAATTGATACCTGTTTCCTGTTTTAATTATTATATGTGTATGATCTTTATAATTAGGTGCATGAAAAATTAGAATATATATTTATTCTGGTGACAAACCACTTTGCTTAAAAAAAATTATCTTTGATGATAATGAAGATTTATAAATACAGGTGATACATAAGAACGGAAAGAGGCAATCAAAAGATTAATTGTGTATACTGAGTCATTTTCAAGTCTTTGTCCAAATTATCATGATAATTATTACTCTTTATGTATTTGAAATCTCCTCCAATCACAAGTCTAAAATCCAATGAAAACTCTTATAAGGTCACTAAAACGTTAGAATAAGTTTTGATTACCTATATAATGATTGTTATTTATTTTATTTTCTTAAGAGTATAAAGTTGTTAACACAATATAAGGAGGTTTAGAGGGCCCCTAGTCTTTAAAATTTTAAAAAAACAATGGACGCATCGAAAGAAGAAACAATAGGTTTGCACCCCGTTCCAGCCTCACCACCATATTTCTAGGTACCCAACCAAGCAACTCCTTGATCGCGTATTATGTATAATAAGGTGTTAAGAACACTCGAATTCATAAATACTACTTCTGCGTATACTCGTCCAATAGATTATATATTTTTGGAATGTTACTAAACTTAAATTTTATATAAAAATCCACTAAAGAAATGTCCGTCCAGATAATGTAAGGGCCTGTTTCGATTCCCAATGTTATCACATTTATTTCTGTTCAATGTAACATGTATGCAGACATGGTTGTAACATGGTTGCAAATAATATGGGACCAACAGTGGACAAATTATGACCTTCTATTATGTTAGGGCAATAGTTTTTAACCCATGGGATCGCAAAAATATTGAATGACAGACAGAAAGATACGAGACCAAAAATGTCCTCTAAAGTCTGAAACGGATTTTTGACTAAGAATTTTTGAGACAAAAATATTGTTCTTCAGAATAATCACAATGATTACTTTATCTTCAGTGAGCTTAAATTGAAACTTGTTATATCGACTGAAATTGTCGTTACGTTTCCCAAAATAATATTCTCATTGAAAGCGGGGCATTAAGACCTGTGTTTAGTTTACCCAGACATCTTATTGCTTTAATCTCCACATTAGCCGTTGCAATAAATATTTGTCACGTATGAGATAATATAATATTAAATAACTCCATTGCAATTATAATATAGGAGTTTAAATCCATTTAAAACTTGAGACATATATTATGATAACTGTTACATTTAATATCTTTGCCTTTAAAAAAAAATAAAATAAAAAACGTGATGTAAAACGTACCGAAAAAATAGTATATAATTAATTATTTCAAGTTAGATCAAAAGTAATCATTTGATGATTGAAGTCGTTAACTTCAATAATAACTATTAGTCACGAAATGTCTGCGAGCAAAACAATAAAAATGCCACAAACATTAAATACAGAACAGATTATTTCATTGAGACACTGATATTAATCCCTATCAATATAATTGAATGAAGCTGTGATAATATCGATGCCAAATGTCAGGACGTGACTCACGTACGATTCTATCTGTGTTTCCTGCATATTTCAAGCAACTTTCGTGTAAATTATATCATCTCGGTAACCAGCCAGCCAAAATGCTTTAGAAACTAATCTCTCAAATAGAACAGCAATTAAATCAATACTTTAGAATAGATTCTTGAATTTTGCGCTTTCATTATTTGATTGACTATTGTTTTTATTGATGGAGAGTATATAATTATGTGTTACATAATATTTAGGCAATTATACTAAAATTATATTATTATTTATTTATCAATAAAAGAAAGTAAACAATTTAAACAAATCTTATTGATAATGAATAAATAAATATATATATATAAAAAAAAAAAATCGGTCCGAGACAACTCAGACAAACTTTCTCATATACGAGTTCATAATTACTTTGCCGAGTGTTTTCCATTTATTAGTTTTCGTTATTTTCGTAGGTACATTTAATTATTATTGAACATTTCATCAAAATTAATCATAAAAATAACTTCTCCTAGACAGGGAACTAAATTTTTCCCGAGAAAACGGCTTATATCATTAGATTCGTATTTAAATGGACTATAAATTAGAGTTTTTGGGGGTACATCGTTGGATTCGTTTTCGAGAAATAATTTTGTCCCCATTTATTCAGAGTTTTTGGGGGGTAGCGCTCCTAAATTTGGATCTAAAATTCATTTCTCGATTTCGGGGTATGACCTTTCTGAACACGTATGTCAAATTCCATCAAAATCGGCCGAGTAGTTTAGGCTCCAGGCGTCTGCACAGACAGATATTTTTTAAAACCCACTTTTTTGAACTCAGGGGACCTCAAAACGAGTAAATCTATCAAGATCTCAAAATCGAAATTTTGCGGCATCATAATCTCTTTATATGAGGAAGTAAAAAAATGGATTACTTTATAACTGGATTTAATTGTAGCTAAAGCAAAATAATAAATTAATAATGAAATTTTATTTTAAGTTATGAACAAATAATTGCATTTGTTCTAAAATAAATAGGGTTCTCCCAAATAACAGATATAGCTTTGAATTGAATCTGTTAAAAGAGTCGAAATACGAGAGAAAGGTCAATTATATAATATGACAAGTATCATTATAATATGCTATTGTTTGAATAACCATGCATGATTATCGTATTTACTTCCTGTAGTATAATGCGATGAGCAACAGCAGATTAATTATTAGTCCAGAAGGTAGCATCCTTTTGTTAATCGGAGTATTGGTCAAGGCCAAAGATTCTCACTGGAAAAGAATCGGAAAATGTCCTTCACCTGATTTCTCATCTTTACCTGGGCAGCGAGATAACTATCGGAACCACATCCCTTGTTTCTGTTTAGTTCCATTTAAAACCGACTCAATTAAAATACTATTAGCACTGAAGATAGTAAACATATTTTCACGGTTATTGTACTCGAATAACTAGAAGAACGTCTTTCACGCATCAGTTCACAAACAATCCGTGCTTCACTCTTTTTTTCATCATGAATCGTTTTACTTTTGTATCCCTTGTTCTTAAGCTGATAAATAAAGAAATGATCTTCCTTCCACCACCTTTTATCTCGATCACACAAAGTTAAGTATTTTATCCTAAACCGAATGTGTTGAAAGATAAAATGACACGTATTATTATCATGATAATATAATATCAAGAATAATGTTTAGAAAAAATAAATCTAGGAAAAATCGTAAAACTTGTTTTTACATTAATAATTATTTATTTAATTCACAAAAATAATAATTGCAAAATTATTGTATAAACAAGAAACAAGGTTAAAACTATATAAACAATATATTAGCCATTATGAATAATAGTTAAAGTAATTGAAATACGTTTAAACCCGCATACGTTCAACCTTCGGTGTTTTCATTAACTAGTTTTGCAGACCTTGCACAGGCTTTGGTAAATAATTAGAACCTGAGGATCTTACATTTTAATAAACTATTAAAAAAAAATTATTCCAAATGAAAAATTATTAAATAAAACTTTAATTTAAATTGAATTAGCTTGATACTATAAAATACGGAAAGTAATTGTATTTACAAGTACACCTAGAATTAAAGTTATATTGCATTAATTCTTCTACAATGTTGGGTAGCAGTCTGTGTGTCGGATATTATTATATTTTTGCTAATCCAATATGAGCTCAAGAATAATAAGATTATTAAGAAAAGTCCTGATTATATTAGAAAGACTTTACTTGGTTCAACATTCTTAGTAACTAGTTAAATATATTAATAAAAAATAAAAAATCCCAACCCAATATATTAGAATAAATTATATAAAAAAATATTGAATTAACCATTATAAAATGTATTGATTAGATTTTTCTGATTTATTCTCGTTTTAAGTTCCACCTGTAAAACATTATTTGTTTATGATGGTTGGTGGTAGTACCCTTTTATTTCTATATATACATATACATATATAATGGATCCACTACAGGGTAAAAATAATAATAAGTAACTACGGCCTCCCAAAAACACACAAAAATGACATACCTTTAAGACCCTTCATAAGCCAAATTAACTCCCCTTTAGAAAAATTTTCTTAGATCACCTGAATAGAAACAATCAGTATGATGTTGCCAACGCACTTAGAGCATAAACTAAAAGATGTAAAAATATCAAAGGAATTAATTACGATCTCTATTGATGTAGTTTCTCTCTTCACTAATGTCCCACTGGAATTATTCTACAAAATAATTAGAACGAGATGGGAAGAAATTTTACCTGCCCCCCCCATCAAAGTTAAAAACTTATTTATTGACTGCCTAATACGTATCCTTAATAATGGAACATTCCAATATAATAACGATTTCTATGCCCAAAAACATGGGATCTCTCTGTGCGGGGCCATGTCTATCAACGTCAGTGGAATTGTGATGAATCATGTTCTGTATTCCATTTTAAAAAATAATATTAATCCTAAACTTATAGTTATATATATATTGATGACCTGTTTATAATAATAAATGCAAATTATGTTGATTTAATATTAAATGAACTTAACGCCTTCCACAATAGACTAAAGTTTACCTTAGAAAAAGAACAATGCAACTGTATCAACTATTTAGACATTACCATTTGTAGAGATGAAGATGGCAACATCACCACCAAATGGTATGAAAAAAAATAAAATGCAATAGATTTTTAAACTTCAGATCTAATCACCCTCCTCCCCATAAATATAATAGCGCCAATAATCTGATAAAGAAAATAGTATCCCTCACAGATAAGAAACATCTTAACTTTCTGAAACCAATTATTTTTAAAAAACCAAAAGATAATTTTTACCCCTTATATAAGATTAAAGAAATATGGAACCAAAACATAAAACCAAATCTCATGAACAACCAAAATACAGAAGACCGGGATACTGGACCTACGATAATGTCTAAATACACCAGCTTCTTATATTGAAGGATTATCTGATTAGATCCCAAAATTAATGCAAAAAATGGATTGCCCCGAAATAAAATTTGGATTCAAGCCACTCAACAAAACCAGCAAAATGTATCATAATATAAAAGACAAAATCCCTTTTGAAAACACCATTGGAACTATATGTATACGAAATTCCATGCAACGATTGCCACAAAAGTTATATAAGGGAAAGTGGCCAAATAAAAAAGAATAGGATAGACCTACATAAGTATGGCCAACGAAAAGGAAATTCTAACACAGCCTTAGCCGGACATACGTTAGCAACTAAACATTTATTAAATTTTGATAAAACTAAAATATTAGCAAAAGAAAATAAAACTTACAGAAGAAAAATGTTTGAAGCTCTAAATATAGCCATTAAATTTGACAAAACTGTAAACATAAAGACAGATTCCAGATCTTTAAACAAGTTTTATAGTGAAATCTACCTTTCTAATTAAAATCCAAATTTCCTGCCAGAAATAACATAAGCAATTATTAATTGGAATTATATATATACATATATATATATATATATATATATATATATATATATATATATATATATATATATATATATATATATATATATATATATTTATCTTATAATTAATAATGTTACTGTTTTCTTTAAAAAATGTTACTTTATTTTTAAAAATTTTAAATATTTTTGAAAACACTTCAAACTATTAATTTTAAGCAAATAAGAATTTAGTCCAGTCGACAAGTACATTTTACCTTGCAAAAGGTCATAAAAACTTTTTTATTTATTTTTATTTTATGTACCTAGACATTAGTTAAAAACCCAAGTTTTCGACCTTCTAGACCCTGTGCTAACCCAGAGGGGGGCCAAAATACGCGAAATTTTAGTGTTTCTTTTAGTTTTTTCTTTATATCTCTTTACCTATATGTCCTGAAAAAAAAGTGATCGTATCTTTCTTGTAGAGCACTAAATTTGCAACCAGTTTTATATACCACATTTTTTCCTAAACCCTATACTTTCCTAAATATAGAGCTTTAAAGATGCAATATTTTTTTGAAAATATCAAAAATAACATCTTTTCTGAGGACGAAAGGGGTCTATTTGTGTTATCCCACCCCTCCCAGTTAGATATTTTGGGTATATTCTACCTATGGAAGTACAAATAACCACCACTAACTTCAATTACTAACCACTAGTAGCCAATACTAACCACCACCTACCTACAATAAACTATTTTTTCGGGATCTTTTGTTTATCCTTTCTTGTAGAGCACTAAATTGGGAACAATTTTTATATTTCACATTTTTTTCTAAACCCTATACTTTCCGAAATATAGAACTTCAAAGATGCAATTTTTTTTAATAACTGCAAAACCCAAGTTGCGGAGGTTAGTGGTGGTTATTTGTACTTCCATAGGTAGGATATACCCAAAACATCACTGTGTGGTGGAGGGATAACAAATATAGAAAAGATGTTATTTTTGATATTTTCAAAAAAATATTGCATCTTGTTATATTTCGGAAAATATTGGTTTTAGAAAAAAATGTGAAATATAAAAATTGGTCCAAATTTAGTGCTCTACAAGAAAGGATCAACAGAAAACCCCGAAAATTTAGTTTATTGTTGGTTAGTCGCGGTTGGTATTGGTTACCATAGTGGTTAGTAGTTGTGGTTAGTGGTGGTTATTTGCACTTCCATAGGTAGAATATACCCAAAATATCTAACTGGGAGGGGTGGGATAACACAAATAGACCCCTTTCGTCCTCAGAAATGATGTTATTTTTGATATTTTCAAAAAAATATTGCATCTTTGAAGCTCTTTATTTCGGAAAGTATAGGGTTTAGAAAAAAATGTGGTATATAAAAACTGTTGTAAATTTAGTGCTCTACAAGAATGATACGATCACTTTTTTTCAGGACATATAGGTAAAGAGTTATAAAGAGAAAACTAGAAGAAACACTAAAATTTCGCGTATTTTGGCCCCCCTCTGGGTTAGCACAGGGTCTAGAAGGTCGAAAACTTGGGTTTTTAACTAATGTCTAGGTACATAAATAAAAAAAAGAAAAAAGTTTTTATGACCTTTTGCAAGGTAGACCCTTATTTTTAATACCTGTCGACTGTTATCAATTACTTTTACCATGGTTAAAAAATAGTTTATTTCATGTTATTAATTAAGTGGGGTCTTGTTATAATTCTGTTTTAAATATTAATTTTTGTGATATTGTGATATATGTACCTATAAAAGTGAAATATATAGTGATATATATATATAATATATATATAAAATGTAATTGTGAACACTCCAAGTTTAAGAAGGTAAATTTTATACATTAGACTATAGTTATACATAGTGATCAGATATCACTAAATGATTTTAAATTAGTATGGCATCAGTGGAATTTTCTCATAATAGTTCTTTGTAATTGTGTCTTCTTTTAGTTCTTTTGTTTTGATTTTTTTTCAATTTTTCTAGAATGGGAATGATGATAGTTGACCGATGTATAGTATCACGATATGACCACTATCTGACAATGAAACAATCAGTTCCAAAGAAATGTTTTAAATTATGACTGATATGAGTATAAACTACATAGCTTGAAAGGTATTCTTTTAAAAATGTATACTCTTTTTTAGGGTCTGTTGGCAAAACCAAGAACCCTTACATTTTCCTGCGTGTGTCTAGTGTCTGTCCGTCCGTCGTCCGGTCGCCTGCTCTCACGGCTACACCTTTCGTCCGATCACTTTGAAATTTAGCATGTATGTGTCTTGTACCTCCCCACATATTTTAAAAATATAGCGACTTAAAAAAAATATTATTCTATCTCGCTCATCTGTGTTCTTTGCTTATGTGAAGCGCAAAAAATCTGAAAAAATTCCTGAACATTCTTCGACCAAAAGTAAAGAAACAACTTTTTGGAAATTTCGAAAAAAAGATTATTTTATTTTTTATTGACAAAATACGTTTTTATTACTGGTCTTATATTACTTTGCTTTGTAAGTTTCATCGCACATTTCCGTTTCCCCAATTTTGAACCACTTCCCGTGATTCAATCTTCCCCAAATTTGGCACATAGATACAACGAAGGTGAAGAATACAGAAACCAAAAAAAATGGCGTCAAATTTATTTGCTTTTTAAGTTTCATCGCACACCTATTACCCCAATTTTGAACAACCTACCGTCATTTAATCTTCCCCAAATTTTGCACATAGATACAACTAAGGTGAAGAATACAGAAACCAAAAAAAAAGTTGAAAATAAGACCAGTTTTGAAAAATGACATTTTTATATTAATTATTTATAACTATGGTCTTTTAGATGTATTTATATGGTTGTAGTCCGGTTCAGTGGCAAAAAAATACTTTAACAGAAGTTTGTTTATGTGTATTGAGAATTTCAGACCCATAGGATAGTTCAAAGTAAGCTTTTAAGAATTTTAAAAAACACCATCAATAGGGTACTACTTGAACTATACAGGGTTGCCTACCTCGCTGTGTGCTGACTAGCACACACTTGACCTGTTTATTTCCTCCTCTCGTTTTATAAGTGCAATGTTATTTGATGTGATTCTTAAAAAAACAAAATTTTCAGGTCGAAACGTCGCCACCGTAATTAGTTGAAAATTATTATTATTTTTACCCTGAAGTGGATCCATTATATATGTATATTATTTGTTTAGGTTTATTGACCTAAAAATAAGTTCGACCCTTAAATTACTAAATTAAACCGTATCCTATAGTACGGTAGTGTAGCACAATTCTTTCAGCAGTAATAAGAACCCTGGATTAAATTTCCTAAAATATTAGGTGTCTTATTTTATATTTGGAGAATTAAATCGTGTACTTACATAGTGGTACATAGTGCACGGAACCAATTTTAGAATGAGGCAGAAATATACCAACAATGAAAGATATTATTAGACAATAAGTTAGTGAATGAATATTTTTATTTTATTTAAAATACTTTTAATTTTCTAAAAACCTAAAGCTAGATTTAACACTTACTACGATGTGGAATTCTTTACTTAATTTTAAATTTGCTGTGACATAAAAATTATATCAAATATATTCTTGAAGGTCATTGACTGGATAATATAGATATAAAACAATTTATTAGTTAGGTATTTGTTGTAATGTTATAAATTCATAATGCATTCTTATAAATTGGCAATTGAATTCTTTTCCCCTTCTTACTTAAGAACATAATTAGTATTTATTGAACAGATTAATGTGAGATAGATCACTTATTTAGAGTCATAGTTAGATGTGGCAGAGAATGATACTTCATTAAAAGAAAGGGCAACGCAATTTCGTTCACCCTATCAATCACATTAATATTAACAACACAATTCTTTCTTTATATGTGAAATAAATAAAAAAATCAATCATACTTCAAGACAATGACACTTTGTTCTAGCCCACTTTGTTCTTAGTCGTGTCACTCATCCACACAGTTAAAAACTAATCGAAAACCTAAAAACAAAGACCTATATAAAGCCATCTTATGCAAATCAAAACTTTTTTAATTGACTTCAACTTCCATATTGCATTTAGTTGACAGCATTGTAAAGATCAATATGGCTTTGAGTTCTATACCTTTTGTATAAAAAGGGAAATAGAAAGTTAACTTTCTACTAATGCTTATGAATATCAAAATCATGAATTATTGGTTATAGCAAAGTGTTGACTTAAAGTTCTTCTTAATAAAAAAAAAAAAAATAATAATATATATATATATATATATATATATATATATATATATATATATATATATATATATATATATATATATATATATATATATATATATATATATATATAGAAATATGAAGAGAGTTTTAAATGAATCGTGGTATAAACCTTTTGCTTCCGAGCTTACCAAAGGTTACCGAAGCCTTTGGACGTACAGAACAATTTTTTTGTATGTCTCTAGAAAGAAATCAGGCACCAGGGAATATTTTTCTCTTTGTCTGTCGGTCTATCTGTCAAAATATTTGAGAACCACTATATTTTATAAATTTATCTTACTTTTATTTAACCTTCTGCCCACATTTAATTATATAATAAAATATCAAATAAAACTAAATGTGACCCCTCTGGAAATAAATATACATTCATATTGTATACAGATGTTAGAATACACTACTTAGGTTCGTATACTATTTCTGGCTCGACTTTTGTTCTATCTTTTGCTTAAAGAACGCCATCTTGTCATTGGCTATTTAAGAAAATAACTGTCAATACGCTAGGAACGTACTTAATTTATATAACCCAGCTCTATAATCCTCTTATTTTCGTATTTATGTAATTACTTAATCAAAAATGTAATTAAATTAGAATATGGTTTAATTTTTTTTTTTAAATCTTTTTTTGTGTTATGAAATGTTTCTTAATATTTTTTTCATTTTCATTTACACCTAGAGATGCTTATTTTGTTTTTATTATAACAAAATGTTTAATCTTATCTTAATATTTAAAAGAAGGAATGTATATAAAGATGATGTGTATGTTTGTATTAATACAAATTCTTTCACCATATGTACAATATCGGAGGAAAAAATCTTAAGATTTGTTCATCTTCTTTGGAGAAGACAGGATCTCATCTACCAAGAACCAGCTATTAAGATAGCTATAACAGCAACTAAGTAAATAATAGGTTCTTTTATGTAATTTATACCCTGAATTAAACTGCACTGGATCAAATTCTTGAACATTTACCTTACATTACCTTGTAAGGAAGGTGATTCCTTGATTTATGGTATGCCTCTGGATTTCAGAAATGTTTTCTTTTACTAGTTTTTTTTAAAATAAATTTTATACGCAATTGTTTTAACAACGCGAATATGTCAAGATCCTTTAAAGATATTTTGTATATAGGATACAATAATCACTCTTCATATTGATTATGCGTACCGAAACTAATTTTCTTTATGAATATATTTTACTTAACATAATTATTTAGGGCAACCTACAAATCAAGTGAGTAGTGCTTCTCTACATGGATATAAATAAATAGTTGGATTTCTAATGAAAAGAGTTACTTTAAAGAGTTACTTGTTTACGAATCAAGTTTGAAAAATAAGGATTATTGCTTCTGAACTTACCGTGTGTACAGTGATCATTCTGAAGAACAAAAATATTTTATATTTCCAATTTAAAAAATTTCAAGAAAGAAATCTGTTTAAAACACAATATAGTATTTTTGGAACTGTCTCTGTGTGTCGGTCTGTCCACAGTTTTTGCGAACCAACATATCTTAAAATAATACTTGTCTTGAAATTTAGATGGGTGGTCGTAATTAGCACGTTGTTGGTCCTGTATAAGTTTGAACCTTATATGATTTTATTAGCTGATTTTCACGAAATTTAGAGGGGTTGTTAAAAGAAGCCCGCAGATAACATCAGATTAATTTCAACTGTCTTCGTTTATTATATTGTACTAAATTGATCTGAGGCCACTGCAATGCGCAAGGCAAAGTTCCAGTAATCATACTACGTGTATCTTTACTAGAACCACTGTAAAAAATTGAGCCCTTAATATTCAGCCTTTTATACAAGAATGAATTTCAAACTTTGTCATATTTGTTAATGACTCACTGGAGGAGTAACTGTTTCTGAGCTTACCAAAGGTAACGGAAGCTACGTGATCTTTTTGAAAAATGAAAATATTTTATATCTCAAATTTCAAAAATCCAAAGACATAAATATGTTTTAGACACAATAGAGCATTTTTGCGCTCATTATCAAAATTATAAGTGACGTCCAGAATAGCTAGAAACTTGAAATTTGCACACCTGTATCCAGTGGCGGATCTAGATCTTGCGGGGCCCTGGGCGAGACAAAATGGCGGGGCCCCCTAGGATAGAGTGGGGATTGCTGATAAAAAACAATAAAGTAACTTAATAATAAACCACTTATAACTTGATCCTATTTTACGGCAAATTCCCTTCACTTAGGGCCAAACGTTTTTGCTATCAAAATAATTAAAAACTTTTGAAATAATTACAATTCTGCTCATGATTTTAATCTAACAAATTATTTGAACATAAACCCCTCAATTTATATATAGTTTTCAACTAATCAACATTTTCTTTGCAAACGTAATCGAAAAGAAACATTTTTATTGTCATAATTAAGCTCTGTTATACTTAACTATTTATTCTTCTTCATCATATTTTTGTTTTTATGGTTACATTATCATTGTAAATAAAAAGTTAAGCTGTGTTATTTGTGATCAGTCCTATAATTTGAACTCTACACTCGAGCACTTGAAATTTACTCCCTGAATTCATATTCTCAGCTTATAACTTTCCATTTTAGTGCCGAGTTTGTAGTTTAATTTTCAAGGACACATTTTAAGGGGGGTCCGGGGGTCCTCCCCCGGAAAATTTTGTAAATATGACCTCTCAAAACAGCGTTTTTATGCATCTCTGAGGGGAAGTTTCTCTTTGACATCAATTGGTAAAACTGCACTAATTGGCCCAATTATTTCGTACTGTCCGATATACTTAGTTTTCTTTACTATTCTTTTTTACAGGATTTGTCTTTGTTACATATCTCTGTACATTGTCAAACGATTATGGTTAAGTAGTATCTCGATAAATTCTGTGTTTTATTTATTTGTTTTAAAAAAAATACACGAAATGCCACGTTTTATTAAGAAATGATAGAAGGTTATTGTTAGGTCAGGTCAAAAAGTACTAAACTCAACCTAAACTTACCATAACCTTCCATACTTTTCCCTAAAATTAAAAATACACTGCCAATTTGTGTGGCACATAGCTTTCTCGCATCCTATCTTGTACTTTATTGTTATATTAACATTAAAGTTTTATTACTTTATTGTTATATTGTGTGTAAGATCAATTAACATTTTTTAGCGATCTTTAACACTTTATAGGGGTGTCGCTGTAGGTTTTACTAAAAAATTGTATTTGAAAAAAATGTTCGTCTCTTTGAATAGATAAGGTCTGATTTTTTTCCCGACCGAAAATTCCAATTTTAAATTTAAAGTTCACGTTTACGCGAGCGTTGCGCGTGAACGCTTGAACGGATAACGTTGTCCAACGAACTCGACCTGAGCATTGGTAAAATAAACATGTCTACCAAATTTCATCAAAATCGGGCATCATTTACTCAAGTTATCGTCGCACGTTTCACGATTCGCGGACATACAGACCGACAGACAGACAGACACGGAACCAAAAATGTTCCCTGATGTCTGAAACGGATTTCTGTCTTGGAATTTTTAAAATCGGAGGCATAAAACTTTTTTGTTCTCAAAAGTGAAGACAATGCTTCCGTTACCTTCGGTATGCTCGGAAGCAAAAATTGAATATATCAAGATGCTACTACCAAAATCGTTTTTGTAATGTAAAAAGGAACAGTTTAAAAAAGATATAGGTGGGTCGCATAATGAAGATTTACCCTGCAGAATAAATAACAAAATCGTCATCATTTTGAAAAGGGGGAGGGTGAGAAAACACTAGGACGGTAACTCACTTAATTTTATATGGAGCGGGGCCCCGCGGGCTATCTTAAACATAAAAAAAATTAATCTATATTTTATAACTTATTTATTTGATTATTTTTATAGCGAGGGGCCCCGCGAAAATGTAGTTAGGTATTAGGCTCTATACTATGTAAACTAAATTCGACTGAATTTTATAATTCTAATATTTCATGTTTTGTACATGGCACGGGGCCCCGCGGAATTCTTCACTGTGAACTATAAATTTGCCTGTAAAGTATAAGTATTTTATTTTAATTTTCTATGGCGCGGGGCCCTCCAAGGCGCGGGGCCCTGGGCGGTCGCCCCCCTCGCCCCCCCCCCCCTGGATCCGCCCCTGCCTGTATCTAGCCGTGTAATTGACTGGAAAAATCCAAAAAGTGGAAATTGTTAATTTTTACCCTTTCAAAAAAAAAAAAAAAAAAAAAAAAAATGGCGGAGTAGAGGCAACGTTAAAGATTTTTGTGTGAATTATCGGCAAGTCGTATCGACAACTGATTACACGAACAGCTTCTGATTTTGAAAGATCTACAAGATTGATTCTACGACTATTTTTCGTACCTCCGTCAGTTGTACCTTAGTTGAAGCCAGATTTAATTATTTTTTTTATTTTTTGGGCTTTGATCTCTCAAAGCGTACGCTATTATTAACCGATGTTATTTCTGATTAGTTTAAATCTCACACTAATGCTCTGTGTATCAAGTTTTATTATTTTATAAATTCGTCTTATTTGCTGAGAATATGAGAGTAAACTTTTTCCTGAATCGTGACACGTCACTACTTTCTTTAAAGTTTATTATTGTGTTGCACATTATTTCAAGGCCTCAATTAGTAATTTAAGGCTGCTTTATTTCATTTTTATTGTTTATTTTTAAAAAAATTGCTAAATGTACTTTTGTACCGATTTGTATAATAATAATAACACAATCTGCAAAAAAAAGCCCCAGAATGAAATTATCATTTTCTGAAGTAGTTACTGTGTGCTGAATCCGAATCTAAAATCCAAATTTCTCCTAAACGTACAGTTTTCGAGTAGTGCCTACTTACTTAAGTTAAGTTTTGTACATGCTTACTGTTTTTGACTGATATTATTTCACAGGATTATAATATATGGAAAGTAAGGATACCTGAAACATTTTAGGGGGGGTGGCCAATTACTAAAAAAAAAAAAAAAATAAAATAAAGAGCAAAATCACAATTTTACGTAGTATTTAGGCCAATTTTTCAGGAAAACTGTATGCATAGGAGCCATTTTGACTTCAGATTCAATCCGAATCAACCTGGAAAACATGAAGTTCAGACAAAATTTTCTTAGTGCCCGTCAGTTTGTTAAATATTGCAGAACTGTGTAATATCACACATACTCTATATCTGGGTTATTCTTACAACCGGAAAATACAATGGTCTCCAGTGCCTCGTCGACAAAAATCAAGTCGACACCAACGATGCTGAGGCCAGCAAAAAGGAATGATATCCTCAGGAACTTAACCGTGAAAAAAGGGCCAAGTTCCAGCCCCCCACCCAGTTTTAGTTTCATAACCTCACTTCAATCCTACTTTCATGAACAATTACTTTTTTATTTTTATTGCTTAACACTTGAATGAGACATAAAACATCATAATCATGTGTAGTTAAAGTTTCGTGGGTAATAAGAAGGAGAGAACTCAAAATAAAAGAAAAAGTTCCAGACCCTAGATATCACTACTTTGATAGGCTGAATTTTTTGGGTAGGGGTCTGGAACTTGGCCTTTTCTTCACGGTAAGGTTTTTACTATGAGAATAGGTACTTTTATTCATTTGAAATATGAAAATAATTTTGACAGGTTTAATCAATACAATGCGAGGAAAATTAAATAAATTTGACAATAATAAGCAGATTTTAGCTTAGTTGATCATGTAAATTAGTCAAGTGATGGTTGTACCTAGTGTAAAGTGAGCTAACTTTGAAAGCAATAGAGGTTGCGCTTTTTCTAGTTGTTGTTTCTGCACTAATTCTCAATTTAATTCACCAAAATAAATTTAAATTTTCTATTTTTAAATATAAATAGGCTTTAGGCTTAGGCTAACTGGAGAATTAATAATTGTTCTTCACAGCTATAAATCCTAATAAAATGTTGTGGTATCTTAAATACACAATTATTTTTTACATCTTAATGCTTTAATAGTAGGTTCCAAGTTTATAATTGAATAAAATAATATTTGAAGATGCACTGCTTTTTATTCGAGGCTAAATTATAAAAGTTTAGCCCAAATAAGTAGGTTACTTTATTTTATTAAACTAACTTTTGACATTTGGAGGAGCTAAGTTCTAAGTGAAAGTTTTTTTCCGACAAATATTAATATGCCAAGTTAATTTAAAAAATGCATCCCAAAAATAAGTTTTTCGTTAAAAGAAATTACATCCTAATGGTCAAAGTATAAAGCTTCGTTATAATACATTTGTGATGATAGGTTGCATAATTCAAAGTATACTTACTTAGTATAAATATCCTATTATTTAACCTTATATAGGTATAATCAAACTACATTACGGTGTTTTGAGATTTAGTTGCACTTTAAAAATTTGCTAATATTATCAAAATTATGTTTGGTTCAATTTTGTGATAATCAGACTGCAATTTTTACTGATTCGAGCTAAAAAAAATTCTTCTTCAAACATATACCAAGGACCCATTTATTCAAGGCTCTAATTGATCAATAAAAAAGGAAATAAATAGGCATGCTTTTATTTAGAATTGCTTTAAAGAATAATTAATTTTTTTGATAGCCATGAGCCAATTTCCGTCACTTTAAATAATTTAGGTATGTAATTGTGAACCACTCATGACTTAAATGTCATTTAAAAGCTTTTAATGATGATTTCGACAGTGAAAATATATAATGAAGGACGAAACGAAGTTTATGAATTAAGTTAATAAATAAATTAGTTAGAATTTGTTTTTGAATTATAATATTTCTGAAGGGGTAGGAGCGCATTTATTAGTAATATATATATTTACTTTTTTAGCACGTCTGTTTGTTTTGAAAAATTAAAAAATGTTCACTTGTATTTTCTCCAAAAAAAAGACTACCAATTTGTGTGGCACATAGCTTCCTCACATCCTATCATGTACTTTATAGTTATATTATATCAACATTATTTAAAATAATGTTGATGAGGGTATGTAAAGTAAATATAACGAAAGGAAAGAGCAGTGTCAATATTCTAAGTGTTCAAATTCGTAAAGCAAAAGTCAGTAGGAGTGAGAGTAGGTTAATAGTTTGAGAAAAATTTGATAACGTGTGCACAGAAGTGAATATAGCAGTGTTACATTATAGCGAATGAAGCCTGGTCACCTAGTTTCGAGGTCCCTAGGCTCGCTGTGCTATTGAAGAGGTAGGTCAAATAGAAAGGAGGGAGAACCAAGCCACCTCCTATTCCTCTTGTCTATCTCCCTCCCACGATCTCTCCGTAGTAAAAATAAAAACTATTAATAGTTTTAGTGATCTTTAACACTTCACAGCGGTGTCGCTGTTGGTTTTACTAAAAAATTGAATTTGAAAAAATTGCCTCATTAAATAGATGAAGTTAGAATTTTGTCTCGACCTAAAATTCCAATTTTAAATTTGAAGTTTAAGTTTACGCGAGCGTTGCGCGCGAACGCTTGGGCGTTAACGTTGTCCAACGGACTCGTCCTGGGCATTAGTAAAATTAAGCTCGGAAGCAAAATAGTCTGCCAATTAGTGTGGCACATAACTTAATCGTATATTATCACGTACATCATTGATGTCATGTATTAAGTTCACAAATCGTTGTGAAAACGGTTTTGAAAACGATCCCCTAGTGCAAAACACTATGTGAACGGAGAACGACGGATCGTATCGGTTCAAATCCGCTTTCAAAACGCTCGTATGAACAGGTCGTGGAGGGGATCATCGAGATATCAGGTTATTTTATTTTTTTCCTCTTTTTTTGTTGATTGTTTTCGTGAGCTTCCGTTTCTTTTCTTTAAAATGCAAAAACGTTTTTAACAAAAGTTAATACTATAAAGGACCTGTAAAAAATTATAACAACTTGTAAATAAAATGTAAAAATTCGCGGACAAAAGACTCGTCGCCGTTACGAAATCGAAAACAAATATTTCGATACCTATATTTTTTGTTGTGTGAACATGTATCGTTTTAAAAATGAATTGGATCCGAAACGCTTTCATAACGATATGTGAACGTAGTAATGGTTTTACAACCCAATTTAAAATATTTATTTTAATGTATTTAACTGTTTCCCATTTTTATTATTATTTAAAAAAAAAAAAAAAAAAAAAAAAAAAAAAAAAAAACTGTCAAAATAGTTTTGTTTTGACCAACAGACACCAAAAATGTTCCCTGACGTCTAAAATGGATTTCTGTCCAGGAATTTTTGAAATCGGATACAAAATATTTTCGTTCTTCAGCACGATAACATAACTTTCGCTACAAAGGTAGCGAAAGTTCAAGCTCGGAACCAATTAAAATTTAATAGTTTTTTCTTCTAAGGCAAAAATGCTAGCATATCCTTTATAGTATGATCTAGATAAAACACAATAATATGCAATAAAATTAGTAAAATCATTCAAAAATTTTTAAATTTTTTTATATAGAAAATTATTACTTATTTTAAATTGAAGCAAATGATGGTATTATTACTAAAGAGTTTATTGTAATGCTTATGAAACCTTTGCGGCCTTAGATAAAATTAAAAATGTTGTCTACAAACTTTATTTAATAATTTAAGTATAAATATTAAAGGGACCTGATTTCTCATTCTTTTATCAGTAAAGTATGTAGTAATTTACCAACAATGAATTAGTGGTCAAAAAGCATAAAGGTCTTGGCTAGGAGGGCCTTGAAAATGAAAGTTTGCTCTACCGGTACATCGTACCTCTCACGAACTCTTCCAGTGAAATTTAACAACAGTTATTTTGATTATTTGACCAGAGTTAAGTCAATTTTCCAAAATGATTCAGGCAAAGAGAATTATTTACTGTCAGAAAAAACTGATTGGGACAGTTCCGCTTGAAGAAGCAGCTTCAAGAATAACTTGTTAGTTTCACTATTTAATCCATGAGAAAATTTATAAAAGATTTGTTAAATATAAATAAAATAGCATTTTAAGCCCCATCATGTGGATTTTTGTGTTGATCATTATAAATTAACTAGAGGTATTTGGGCTTATGCCAGCTATGTCCTATTGTTATCTCCATTATAAGCTCAAAACTTATTATAATGGCAATATTACGACGTGTTCATAAAAGCATTCAGTTTTGGCTTGTTTTTATTTCTCTAATCATTCCTTTAAGCTTCTTTCTAAATTACGATTTTGTCCGATACAACAGTTTTTAATGTTTACTCAATATAATAATGTACGTAATATGAAAATATTTCTATTTAATGTCGAATGTTCACGTGCTGAGGTATGTGGTTTGTATACATATATTTATAATCATTACAATAATTAATTTGATGTTACTTGTATCGGGGCTATTTGAGAATTTAAATACTAGGGATTGCGTGACTATATTATTGAAGCGAGCGTATTGCGATAAATACGTATTGAATATTGAGAAAATATATAATTATGATGAGTTGATAGTTAAAGACTATGATTTCAGTAGAGAGTCTAGTTGTGAGGAGCCATCCTGTAATCTTTCTATTCCACTAACTTCACGCTTCAGCCATTTCCTTTTTAACAATTATAAAATGTATCACTTCATTACTCAAAAACGTCTGTTTGTATCAAGTTGAAATTTTACATGCCTATTTCAATTGTACTTTAGACGATTAATTTGAAGTTTTATTAAAATCGTTAGGTTAGAACGTAAGATATCGGTAAAAACGTTATTTTCTTTATAAACGTTTAGGTCCGTTTTAATAGTTTTAACGATCATATGTCGCAGTGACGCTGTTGGTTTTATTTTTTAAAAAAAATGTTTGTCTCATCGAATAGGCGATGATAGAATCTTTTCCCGTCCTGAAATTCCAATTTTACATTTGAAGCTCACGTTTACGATGCGAGCGAACTCTTGGTCAGATTACACTGTACAACGGACTTAGCGTGAATATTAGTAAAAGGAACATGTACACCAAATTTCGATATACTCAAGTTATCGTCGGAGACGTAAACGTTACTGACAGACAGACAAGCAGACAGGATGCATATTATTTTGTTGGATGTATTAAGTTCGCTTACGCTCGCTTCAATTAATTTCAAACTTATATGAGAGAGTTTATTGTTTATAATACATTTAATTTATGAATATCGTTTTGATTGAACATGCACGATTGACACGTGCACACCTTATTATCAGAGATGAACCTTAGTTCAAGAGAAGACAGCAGTTCAAAACCTTTTCTTAAATCACCGACAAATTGAAGCAGTGATGCAACTACATACATAAACTTAAAATAATAATAACAAGTCATCAGTACTATAAGAAGCAACCATGAAGAATATTTCCTGAGTTAAAGGTGCATAATATGACCTAAGCTTGTTCAACACCCAGCAAAAACAAAAATAAAAAATAAAATATATATATATATATATATTTCTTGGCTTTAAGTCACATACTCGTAAGTAATAAAATAAATTGCCGTAATTTTAATTTTAATCGTTTCGTCATACAATAAAAATTAATACAATTTGAGCTAGAACATACTTCCCCTTCTTCTTTGCTTAACATCAAATCAAACTGTCTTCAATTACCTGTAACAGAAATTTGTTATGTTATAATTAGAAACAATACATAATTGCATTAAAATAAGTAATATTAATTTAAATTTCTGGAGAACAAATTGACTATATATAAATGTTTTGTCAGTAAAATGCTCATAATTACAAAATTCTTGGATAATTTTTAATTTTATACAATCTGTAAACCAAATCAAGCCTTAAATTTTTCTTATATTTATATCTGTCGACACCAGTCCGACTTTATAGGAGCAAAACTGGTTAACAAAATTGATTGTGCAACATGTTGTAGGCTTGGTTTCATCGAAAAATATTGACTAGGATTTAATAACTTAGTAGGAGTTATTAACAATAAATAAAAACACACATAGCTACAAAGCTAGTATACATAGCTTCCTCGCGTCCTATTTCGTATAATTGAATGATTTTATGCATTTACAACATAATATTTTGTAAAATTTATTAAATTTCCCCCCCCGTTTTTTGAAATAATCAAATTTGTTTTATTTTTTGCATGAATTAAACTATCAATTTTGCAAAATTTAAAGAGCATAGACGGTTGAAATTAATAATTATTCTGGGGCTATCTGCGGACTACTTTCAACGAACCATCCAAATCATAGAAATCAGATGAGTACTTTGGAAAATATAGGTGTAAATAAATGTATGACTGTGCGCATGTGGAAGAGAATCCAATGAGAGTAGAAATTTTTTTCAACAACAAAACGGTTTTCTGTCTTGGAATTTTTGAAATCGGAGACATAAATATTTTTGTTCTTCAGAACGATCACATAGCTTCAGCTTCCGTTACCTCGGTAAGCTCGGAAGCAAAATTTGAACATTTGGATGTAATTTTTTTATATCAAAACAAAAATAAAAACCAATAATGGGCTAATTATGTCCTACCATCCAAATTTTATAAAAATCGGACAAGTATATTTTAAAATATGTTGGTCCCACAATGGACAGACCGACAGACAGACAGGGAACTTACTAGGAATTTTTTAATGCGAAGACATAAAAAATGTTCGTTCTTTAGAACGATCACATAACTTACATTACCTTCGGTAAGCTCAAAAGCAAAAGGGATTAAATATTTAGTTTTACGTATGTATTATTCAATATATCTATATCGAATGTGTTAAAGAGTAAGGAGTAAGGAACAGCTTTACTATACAAGAAAAGTTAATTTATTTACATAAGCTAATGCAATTTTATTTTATTCTCTAAATATAGAATTCATTTAATCTATTTTTAGTGTTTATGTGGAACTATTTTTCTTTATATTCTGATAAAATGCTATATTGAACATAAGTTAAAGAAAAATGTTATAAATCTCCACCAAGTATTCCCAACGTAAGCAATTAAGAAGTTAAATATTTATAATTTAGCTCAGTAAGTGAAGGTACCTAGATAAATTATATATTGTAGTGTGTGTATTACAGTAATACCCAGACTTACGTAATAGGTGGGACCGTGAAGTATACTGTAAGTCGAAAAATAGGTATGTCGAGGAGTGCAGAAAATTCTTATCTACAAAGTTGTTTTTAAAGAAAAAATAAAAAGGTATAAGAAACCTTTACAAACGATTAGTGCAATAAAAGTTATTTCAGTATTTCATTCTAAATATAAAAACAATAATGGCGTTAAACTGTTGGCTGCACAACAGATTCAAATGGATTCAAAACCCAAAAATCAGTCCGAGACAACTCAGACTAACTTACTCATATAACCTCGGTCCCAGATACCAAAATCTTTTTGTTTTCGATTTTCAACAAAATCAGATTTATCCCTTGTTTTATTAATACCTCGGAAACTTGATATTTTTTCTGGGAAAAAGCTTATATCGTTAGATTCGTATTTAAATGGACAAAATTTTATAATTAAAAAAGTCGGATTCGTTTTCGAGAAATAATTTCTCCCCGTTTTTTTTCAAAATTTTTGGGGGTAACACCACTAAAACAATTTTGTCAAAATCGGGCCAGTAGTTTAGACTCCACGCGTCTACACAGACGTCACACAACAGACAGACATTTTGTAAAAACCTCTTTTTTGGACTTGATGATGACAAAACGTGTAAATCCATCAAAATCGAATTTTCACGTTATCACAATACTTTCCCTTTATATGAGAAAGTAAAAACATATCCATAATTCAACGTTTTTCCATGAAGTAGAGAAAAAGTTTTTTAAATGCTAAATTAGGGATAGATTTTTTTTTTTTTTTTTTTTTTTTTCATAATTATTATGAATGTAGAATAATTATATAGTTTTAGCATTGTAGAATAATGAGGACACGATTTTAGAAGAAAGAAGCGCACGCCTCCAACGGTTACAAAGCCCTTGGCTTAACCTTCAAATAAGTTTTTTCGTTTTCTTAATTATTTCTTAAGCGTTAATGGTTCCTACTCTATTTTATTTATTAATATTTTTTTCAATACAATTAATTACTGTTAAAACAAACATTGCTTTGAATAAATTACTATAGAGTCACTGTAACATTGTAATAACAACTATATCTTGAAGTAGAAATGAATGGGATCAGGACCTTGACGCTTATGATAACAGAAGATTGTAAGCGCTTACGTTGTTATAAAGCGCAGCGCAGATGACTAGTCGAATTAAATGCAGGGGTGGGTCCGTTTAAATTGGTTGGATCAACCTTGGACCGAGTCAAATAATGAAGTTGACTCGAAATTTCGGCAGTGATGTCTATTGTACCAAACAATAGAGACGTGGGCAGCCAGATCCGGCCAGATACATTGACGAGGAAGAGTCTTTGAACAATGCCTCATACTAGCGGCTACATGTTAAATCTGTTTCTTATGTAGACTCATTACACCAGAAAGATATTGACACATATTTAATCCATCTTTGAGAGACTGGAGAAAAAAACACTCAAGAAGACCATAATAGATAACACTCAATAGTTGGCTCATTGTCGAATAACTGACCAACAATAATCAATTACTTTCACGGCTGTGTCGCTATCTCAGAGGGTAATCAGATTAGCATCAGAGAACACCTTTCAATTTTCTTTGACTAGGTCACACACCATATTCAGTGGCCAGTACTCACTCCAATTTGCTATATTGCTGGATAACTATGTACTCAGAGAAGGTCGCACTCATTGGTTAAGGGAACTGCTGAATAACAGTTCTCCCGCTTATCGATCTGATTCATTATGCACCTTTTCCTACAAAGTAAAGTTAGTTGCCTGAGCCATAATAATGTAAGTCAGAAATTAGACCTCTTCAGCTCTCAGAGCTCATAATGGTGCAGACTCTAAATTAGTTTTAAAGGCTTCCGTTCTACCAATTATTATTTGTTTGGTTTGATCAACCTAAGACTGTAATTGAACTTTAAAGGAACATAAGGTAAAATTGAATCTCTGGTATTAAAGCATTCTAAATTAGCTTTCAACTGGTAAGAGTAATTTTGTTTTATTCACGTGTTCAGTAAACAATAATTGAGTAGCTTTATTTTTAATTTAATTTCAGCCATAAATATTTTGAAAGAAACTAATATTACTGAAAACATTGTCATTGAAATCTATTACATTACGCATATTTATTAATCTTTCCGTATATGAACGAGTAAAATTTTTACTGAATTTTAAGTGAATATGAGGATTTAAAATTAAAACTTTAGTATTGTATTCAAGAATCCAAGCTAGTAGGTTACGTAGTAACACTGTAATAATCTTCCCACGATGAATAAGGTTCTTTTAGCCAACCAGTTTAGTTCTACGTCCAACAGCTATTAACGGATGGTACCCCCTAGAAGGGAAATACAAGACTCTACATGTGGTAATGCGGGAATTCACCTCTTGTCTATTAGTTATATTTCATGTTTAAAAGAGATATGTGTATAGGAATGTTTATCTTAGATCTCATAAGAATAATATTGAATTATTTTTTCTTTTTAAAAAGAAAATAAAAAAATAAATATAAAAACTAAATTCAATGGATATAAATCCTTTAACTTTTATAATAAAATAACCTAGTTTTCTATTTATTTGAAATGTTGTATGTAAAGTGAAGAAAAATATTATCTTCAAGCTATCTGTTTCGTTATAAATAAATAAATCTGGACTTCACGACCTGTATTGTTCAAAGTGAACCAAGAGCTACGTCGGAGGTTTGGCTCCTTTGATGGCTCTCTGAAGGCCTCGTGTTATCAGGTGCGCTGATCAACAAGTTGTGACATTTTCCTCAAGCTGTCGCAGGCATTCACCTGTCTAACCCAGCAATCTCTCACTCGCTGAACCGACACTTCAAGCTTTCCTTCGTTACAAACTTAGTTTCATCAAATTATATAAACAAGTATAAAATAACAGAAAAAGTTCACAACACAAACTGTGTGGTTATGCAGCTTGAAGAGGAAAATATCAACCTAAAGTCGCAAGGTCCAGATATGAAATTAAGTTAAAGACTCCAACATAAATAAATATTTATGTATATATTTGTAAATGTATGTGTGTGCTTATATTTTTATTATTAAAAAAACTAATCCTCAAGTGTATAATCAAATGGTCAATTTAAAAAAATAAAAATTAGAGCATAATAACTAGGGACCAACAACTAGGGCTTAGGATAAAGGTTAGAAGTATTTTTCCTTAATATTTGGGGTAACTTAATTCATAGGTTAATCGGAAACTTTTGACGTCTTTCTTACAGCTCGTTGAATAAAGCGCCTATTTAAATATTAGAAGTTGTGGGTTGGATAACAATTCAAGACACTTGATTATTATTTAGCGTTTTACATTTTGTTTCACCATAATTGACTTAATATCCTAAAAGGGGTTCACATTAATATTAATGATTTAGAATATTCTGTTTAGATTTCTGAATAATATAATATTCGAATATATTTTGATGAACCCGAAGCGAATTTTAGAAGTATCTGCGAACAAAGAAGTATGAAACAAACATCAAGTAAAATATTATTTTACAAACAACAACAAGCTTTATTTAACAAGCTGATGATACGACACGAATTATTATTAACATTTAAAATAACCTGTTAATAGTAACAAATATCATTTGTATTGAAGAGAAAAACAAATAAAAATAAATCTTACAGCTGTGAGTTGAACCATGGATTCACTGCGTTTACACAGGAATGTTTTAATAATTATTATAGTTTGAACAACTCTCTCTCCTCTCTCTCTCTCTCTCTCTCTCTCTCTCTTTCTCTCTCTCTCTCTCTCTTCTCTCTCTCTCTCTCTCTTCTCTCTCTCTCTCTCTCTCTCTCTCTCTCTCTCTCTCTCTCTCTCTCTCTCTCTCTCTCTCTCTCTCTCTCTCTCTCTCTCTCTATATATATATATATATATATATATATATATATATATATATATATATATAAAACAATAAAATTTAGCCTAGTTTTAACCTTTTTCATGTGAAGCACGACTTTATTGGAAGTTTTTTCCAATAGAATTTTCAACACAATAAATATGTTACCCATTCATTTACAGACAAGTAGAATTATTCGAAATATTTCAAAATGTAACAAGCCCTAGTTCGTTTTATTTCGAAATGATTCAAGCGTGATTTGAGTTAAAGAACTATGCTTTTATCACCTATGGTATTTTTAACTGAGATGTGCGTAAAAGGTACAACGCAATGGAAGAGTCTGTCTATAACGACTCCACACAGATCTCGTGGTATGCTTTCAACAATGTTTTAACCTTTTAAGTTAGATCAAAACTTCTATCTACTACAATTGTAATAATTAACAAAATAACAGAGTTCTTATATTTTCCTTCTAATCTTATTGTTTCCTTTAAGTTTTATATTGTATCTAAACCCAAATCTTTTCAACGTATGTTTATTTGTCTCACAGTATTATGTATTATATAACAGTAGTTTTCGTGCATTGCATGTTTGAATACAAATCTTTAGTATTTGAGAGGAACTTTTTCTTATCTGCACTTTGTCAAAAGAAGAAAATGTAAAGCAAACACCAAAACCTCTCTCATTTGATAAGGATGGAGTATCATGTACATTAGGGTGGGCCTTAATAATGAACATTTTTTAATTTTAGCTCCCAACCCCTAACTTTGTGCGAATACATTAAAAAATGATTTTTGTAAAGTTTCAGGTCAATCGAAAAATTTTAAATGGTGCCGCTTTTTATTTGAAAATTAGTATATAAAAAAATCAATAAAATAGCGTTTTTTCTAGAAAATTTCAAAATATCACGTTTATAATGCAATATTATCCGTGTTTTTTAATATTTACATAAATGATGTTTCCACTATTTTTGCTATTTTATTATATATGTTTTATTATATACAACGCACGTTATTGCTTTATGAATATTTTAATAAAATGAGAAATTTTTTCTACTATTTTGTACTGTTACCTTAAATTCATAATCAGCGACCCCAAAAAAAACTTTGGTTAGATGTTTAGTTTTTAATTTATTTATAATTATCACGAATTTCGTATAAAACGGAAGATTTTTCCCGCCATCCTAGGGCCGCCATTTTTTTTAATTTTTTTATTTTTGACTTCAAATTCGTAATCAGCTACCCCAAAAACCCTTATTCCTTGTTTGCAATCAAAATAAAAAATAATGCATAAAAGATATTCAAACCCAAAAGACGGTCTTTTTCGTTCAAAATGTGGCATTTGTTATAGCTTCATTCACTCCACTAGTATGTATGTTACTAGTTTAAAAAAAAACTATGATAGGTATGCATTGTTAATACGTATTAATATGAAGCACATAACCTGCAGTACCTTTTAATACCAGTTATAACATTAAATATTGTCCATATGATTAAAATAATTACGAAATTCATACGAAAAACAAAATTTTTTCCCAATTTTCATTATTTTGCTATGTATGTATATCTCTAAATATTTTATCTCTTTACTTATTGACTTACTTTTGAGTTATATTAGTTAATAAAAGTATATCATTTGTGTAAATAATAAGAAAACACGGAAATTTTCTAGAAAAAATCGCTATTTTATTGATTTTTTTATATACCAATTTTCAAATAAAAAGCGGCACCATTTAAAATTTTCCTATTGACCTGAAACTTTTCAAAAATCATTTTTTCATGTATTCGCACAAAGTTAGGGGTTGGGAGCACAAAATTTCAATACTTTTTTTTCCTCCCTATGATGAAGGCCCACCCTAATGTACATGCATATGTTCATAAAAATCAGTTCGATGTCCTTAATAGTACATTACGCGTCTAGAGCAGAAAGTAGCATTTTGCATGCGAGTGTGGAGTTTGCACCCGAGCGACAGTAAGGGTAGTAAAACCACACGAGCATAGCAAAATGCAGTTTTCGCACGAGTTGCTTACCCTTACCGTACTTTATCTACAATTGTTGGATATTAATAATAAATACAGAAAAAAATAGACTGCCAATTACTGTGGCACATAGCTTCCTCGCATCCTATCATGTACTTTATTGTTATATTAACATTAACATTATTGCTATAATACTTTATTGTTATATTGTTTATTGTGTAAAAACTATTAATAGTTTAAGCGATCTTTAACACTTCATAGCGGTGACGCTGTTGGTTTTACTAAAAAAATTGTATTTGATAACAATGTTTGTCTCATGAAATAGATGAAGTTTGATTTTTTTCCAACCTAAAATTCCTATTTTAAATTTGAAGTTCACGTTTACGCGAGCGTTACGCGTGAACGCTTGGACGGTCAACGTTGTCCAACAAACTCGTACTGGGCATTGGTAAAATGAACATGTCTACCAAATTTCATCAAAATCGATCGACATTTACTCAAGTTATCGTCACACGTTTCAGGAAGTGCGGACACACAGACCGACAAACAGACAGACACGAAACCAAAAATGTTCCCTGATGTCTGAAACGAATTTCTGTCTTGGAATTTTTAAAATCGGAGACATACAATTGTTTCGATCTCAAAAGTGAACACAATGCTTCCGTGACGGTTGCTTACCGAAGGTGACCGTCGGTAAGCTCGGAAGCAATATTTAATAAACTTCCTGTATGCAAGTTTGTATTTCTCTTTTGATAATGATGACATTAATTCATTAGTTGTATTTTGTGCCGAATTAATTATTTCGGGAGGAGTATTATTCTCCTCATTTTCGTCATAATCACTTAAATCAATCATTGTTTCTACTAAACACTCGATATGAACAATTTAATTCCTTTACTTAAACAAACAACAAATTAGTTTTGTTAAATGTAAACAAACACGCTAATCTTGCGTTAAAGTGAAGAATTCTTCTTTTTTAGGGCAGAAAAAAGGAGGAATTAAGAGGCGCGCATCCACAATGAATACGTACGGTACGTAAAGAATCACTTTCTACGCATCGAAACAGAGATGCAATGTTTATATTTCATATTAATCGTGGATAAACAATTTTAATTCAGTCAGCAATAGTTAGCGATACACTAAAATAAAAATATACATCTTTTTTGTTTTCTTTACAAGAAGGAATAATTTTTTTTTTAATGCGTTATTACTTATAGCTAAACTTACACTTAGCCGTATAATATGAATTATCTACTATATTATTATCTAACCTTAACCATGAGATAATAACTGATATGTAATATATAAGAATTAAGTAACATACCTTTATACATTTTTCAAATAAGCTTTTATTCAGCTGAATTTTTTTTGCATTGACAATCCTTCTTAAGGATCTCAAGTAATAATAAAGCATTAAAAAATTAAAAATTCTTTCTGTCGATATTTAAGAGTAAAAAAGATTCGAACTTAATATTAGTTATAACAATAATTCTTCATTTCTATATTATGTGGATCTTAAATTGCTTCATTGTGTGAATTAATTTTATATGTGAAAAATGTAAAATTGTTGTGCTTTATTTATTATAAAGCTTTATTTTTTGAGACTTTAAATGAATTTAGAAGTTTAGAAACATGCATATATAAGTTTAATTATTAAATTATATTTTAGCGAAGAATTCAGTCTTTATTAGTAGAAAGTTCAAAAAGCAAACTAAAATTTAGTTAGTTTTGTGGCGAAACCTAATTTTTAACGGATGAACATCCTCTTGATACCAGAGGGTTTAGCTGAGTCAACTTTTTTTTCTTTTTTATCCCATAGGAATGTTATTTTGACCCCTTAATAGGGTGTCTCAGACGTTTCAACGTCACGCTATGATTTTCGAAAGTAAGTGAACGTTTAACCCTTACTGTAAGAACTGGGCCTTTCAGTTATCTGTGACTCGGCCAACATAATATTGCCCAAACCCGAAATCACAAAATCTTATACAAGATCTTACAAACAGGAATAAGGAAAATTTATGTAAACCATATATATATAAAAATTACTTTTCTTTAAAATATTATTCTTATAACATTGTGAACAGATATGATACAATATAAATGGAGTCTGGATGATCACAGGTTCATTAACACTTCATCATTAACGACACAATAAGTTTTATTTGATGATAATTCTTTTCATTTTCTTCTTTTTCTAAGTGTTTGAACTTAAGCGTCATGTGAGTTGTATGAACGCTGAACACTGACCCCCCTATGAATAGTTCATTCTATTAATTAATGAAAAGTATTAGATAAGTACGAGTATACTTCGTAGCAAAGCATCAAAATTGGCTTAAACTATTGGATTGTTGGGTGCAAAGTATGGTGGGGAAAAGATTATTCAACTTCCATAATGATTCCTGACTTTCCACCCATAATCAACCATCTTCAATGTCAATAACGTGATTGTAAGAGTAGTCTCTTACACAATTTAACACTTTTAGAAGTTACATTCAAAGAACTTATAAGTAATTATTTATTTACACATGTGAGTAGGATACTTTGTAACAATTTTCATACACAGATATTAGATATTATTAACATTTAATAATACAAGTTTCAATTATTTTGTATAAAGCTATCGGTTTTAAAATGTCTATTATATAAATAAATCGTTTTTCAATTTATGTTGAATGCATTGTCCTATTTAGAATATGTCTTACTTGAGGAGAGCTTATAATGAATATGGTGTTTAAAAACGAGAGATAGTATTTTTACTAGCTTGAATAAATAAATAATGATGTACACCAAAACTGATGTGCAATAACTATGCTGCATTTTTACTATTTTTAAAACTTATAAATATTTATGAATTTAATGTTGAACCAAAGTCGCCGTTTTACTGACCTTTTTGAGTTACTATGAATAATAGATTAATAATAGCTAAGATTACAATCTTAGTAACATAAACCGCAGTTCATATTACTAACCTTTGTAACCCTTGTAAGTAGATTCTGTGTAAATAATATCAGTTCTACTTAACCGGAGGTTGACTACTTTGAAAAATGATGTAAAATATATGGAGTAGTTACAAAAAGGAGTTTTTGCTAAATAATTGTCATAATCAGTATTTTTTATCAAGGAGACTACTTTTTCTCTTCTAGGAGAGTAATCTCTCATATTTATCACCCCACACGTTCCTGTTTTTGTTTGTTTCACATTGTTTATTGATATATTATATATTAGTTGTATGTCAACTTGTTTTGGTTTTGCTTCCGAGCTTTTCCCAAGGTAACGGAAGCTATGTGATCGCTCAGCTTTATGATGTGTGTCGCTATATCATCGTTTTAGTCCATGGAAAACGGAAAAGTATTAAAATCCAACAATATACGCATTATTCACACAACTGTCAAACATTTTTTAAAAAATAAATAAATAAATATACGCTTCAATAAAGTACCTAAGTAAAATAATCCAACATCGTGTTATCTGCCTGATTAGAACGCTGATACCTCAGCGCCCCTCCTTGAAATAAAATCACTTTCATCTCTGCCTAATTTCAGAACGAAATACGATAAGTAATATTGGATGTTACCGATTATAACAAATAATACAAGTAGGCACTTTTAGGTTGAAGCTCTAATTTATGTAAATAATTCTTTCTTTATTTTATTTCATCATTACCAAGCACAGCAAAGCATTATGATAGTATATTATTAAGATATTCGATGAAGCGATCAGTCACTTTAAACATCACTGAGCTATTATTATCAGTTACGATCATTAGTGTAAATAATATTTCTCTTCTTTGGCGATCGAACCTTAATTTTTATTTTATCGATGTTTAGTCGTCATTTCCTGGTATAATTCTAAACAATATAAAAGTTATTTTACAAAAGAAAGAGTAAAACATCAAAACTAGCCATCATTTTTGATTTTTTGTGACTGCCAAGTGTAGTTAAAATTATAGAGAAAAAAATAATAAAAGAAAGATAAGCTATCATTAAGTATTATGAAACAAGTCACTACATATTTTATTTCCCCTTTTACAATAATTCACTTCTATATTTTCACAGTGATGCGAAAGTTTTATCCACCTCGAATATTGTGAAATATAGTATCATAAGCATTTGTTTAACGCCCATTCTTAAAAAAATTAAAAATATACATAAACAAATTTAAGTTTTTCCATTTGTTTTTAAGAAAATGTATCCTCTTTTTATTACTTATTATCATGTTTTTTTGCTTCCGAGCTTACCGAAGGTAACGGAAGCTATGTGATCGTTCCGAAGAGCGAAAATATTTTATGTCTCCAATTCCGAAAATTCCAAGACAGAAATCCGTTTCAGACATCAGGGAACATTTTTGGTTCCGTGTCTGTCTGTCTGTCAGTCTGTCTGTCTGTCTGTCGATCTGTCGCTCAATTTTTACGTCCGATTTTAATGAAATTTGTATGGTAGGTCACAATTAGCTCATTGTTGATCCCATATAAGTTTCAACCTCCTGCGCTTATTGGTTTCTCTTCCGCATACGCACAAACATACATTTATTTTATTACATTTATTTGAAAAGTACTTTCAAATAAATCTGATTTGTATGAAACTTTTATAGCCTATCGAGAGCAACCCGCAGATTGTCCCAGATTAATTTGAACCGTCTACGCTCTTTAACTTTTGCAAAATTGATACTTTAATTCATGTGAAAAATCAAAACAATTTTGACAGATTAAAAATAACGGGGTAACAATTAAACAAATGAAACAATAATAGTTTGTGAAAGCATAATATAATCAATAAAGTATCTACGCGATAGGATGCGAGGAAGCTATGTGCCACACCAATTGGCAGTCTATTTTAAATGGAAACAAAATCTTTGCTAGTATTTTATATTCCAGGGATTGAGGAATAGCAATAGCAATACCTATACATATAATTATAGTTATGATAAATAAATCGCTACTCTATTATAAATCCATAGTATTGCAGTAGCGATGGAGACTCCTGCGTGATATATGACACATTGTTTTTTTTTTTTTATAAATGCATTCTTGCAATTTGTATTCATACCGTACCTTTGTTGTTATTCGTACTTCTTATTTCCCTATCAACAGTGTTAATGGAATTCTATATATAATGGAATTAATGGAATAATGGATTTATGGAGGGATGTACCAGCTGGATGCGGATGCGGTTAGTTGTGTGGTCTCAAATTTCTAAGAATCAAATTTAACAAGGCATTTTGAAAATAAGTTATTATATTCCTTTAATATATATATATATATATATGTGTGTGTGTGTGTATGTATATATTATAGTACGTTTGATTTTCTGGTATCTGAACTTTTCAAATGATTCACATGGCATCCATTATAATTACATACTACCTAATGTGAGTTAAAAAACATGTGTTTAAATAAGTCGATATTTTTATTTTAATTGACAAGTAGAAAATATTTAAACTTAAATTATACCTAAAAGATAAGCACATTGACTAGTATGGAGGAAGGAATTTAAAAAATTCTATTTAGAAACCAATGAAAGCTTTAGAGGAATAGATATAAAATACATAGTTATTTAAAGGTATTTTTGAACTATTAAAATAGCAGAGACTGCTCTAGATGACATAATCACTTCAAACTTCAATCCTCTGTATGCAGGAATGCAGTCTTATAAGTGTAAGCATGCCTTAATGGATATTTTATAAGAATCAAAATGAGTCAATAAAATCTTTTTTTGACCCGGTCTACTTAGTTCGATGAAGTTTAATTGTCTCACTTATACTCTTTATTACTTCCTTACTCCTATCCAGGTGGTCTTTTGCTCATCATTTAATGTTGTTATTTATTTGTTTCATACGTGACATTTAATTACGACATAATATTATTTACTAAAATTTAATTACTTATTAGGAATATGTAAACAGATAATTAATATTATCTTGAAGTGAATAACAATCATTATAAAGTATAATTATTAGAAACTAATGAGATGAGATGGTAAAGAATGAGAAGCCTCAGGGTCGATTGTGTATTTTTACAATTATTTACTTGTGGTCAAATTGTGCAATTATTATTAGTAATTAATCTATTTTAAGTCTAGATTTCCTGCAGTGATGAGCAAGAGCCGAGATGTTAACTAAGCAATGGCGCTTCGTTTTGACCACCGAAGAAAGCCGCGTGACTTAAACACATTAGTCAGGAGTTCCGCCTGATTTTCGAGATAAGAGTCAACACTGACACACATGGATTTTCAACTCCTCTACCACCTCTAACCATTTCAAGAAGTGATTTAATTCGGATAATTTATTGTTTTTTGGAGTATGTAAAGATAATTCGCCGTTGATCTACGGTTTACTCTTATAACAAAAAGCCTAACTGAAAAATCGACACGCAGCATATAATTGTTACTATTTGCAGCTGTTAACTGCAGTATTATAGTCAAGTTTCTGCCATTGGTTACTTTAACTATACTATAACCAGCTGTTAATGCAATTATAACAATTTAGTTTTTTATTGAATTATACTCGAGAATTGTATTCCATTGTATTATATTTAGAGAAAATAACGTTAAGATGATTATGATGAATTACCGTATTGCTTCGAATATAAAGTAGGATTTTCACTATTTCACTTTGGAGGTTCATCCAGAGTGAGCCCTCTGGATGAACCCCCAAGAGTGAATTCATCCCTGTTTACACATTTTCATCCGTTTATTTGTTTTCACTGTCAGTGTTCCTCACTTCATTGAATGTTAAGGGTCTAAATAATGTCTCGTTCGAGAAAGAATGCAAGGATTATGCGAGCGGGTATTGATTTAATTTCACATGAACTAATTATTGAACTAAATAATGCAATTATGTTATCGACAATGGACAGTGACCGTGCTAAAAGGCGTTGGTGTTTAAAACCATGGGTTTCAAGGAGAGAAAGTCTGGGTGCTTCATCAACCTGTTAGGAGAATGGGCTGAAGACAACCCAGAGGAGTTCGGGAATCACTTAGGAATGAACGAGAACCATTTTAATTAAGTAGGATTTACACTATTTCACTTTGGAGGATCATCCAGAGTGAGCCCTCTGGATGATCCTCCAAGAGTGAATTCATCCCTGTTTACACATTTTCATCCGTTAATTTGTTTTCACTGCCAGTGTTCCTCACTTCTTTGAATTTAAAGAGTCTAAATAATCTCTCATTCGAGAAAGAATGTAAGGATTATACGAGCGGGTATTGATTTAATTTTACGTGAACTAATAATTGAACTAAATAATGCAGTTATGAAATCAAAAGAGGACAGTACGATCAGACAGAAGGACAGTGATATGTTTCTAGAAAAAATGAAATTTCTGCGTCTTGAATGCCATTGCAGAATTAAAAAATAATAGAAAATATAAACTAATTTATTTGTCTGCAAAATTATTTAAATGTTGTTAAAAATAGAAAGAGAGAAAGAAAAAAAAACACGCAATAGAAAAATGGTTACGGCTGATAAACAGACAGGGCTCTGACAGGTTTAGAGGAACACTAAGTAGTGAATGCGGCTTCCTTATTATGTTTACACTTGTCCCTTCACTTGCCCTATGGATGATTCATCGGATCGAGGAACGTTTGTTTCATCCAAAGTTTGAAAGAGGTAAAACTCTTTCATCGTTCATCTTTGATGTTCACTTTGGAAGAAATGAAAGTGAAAAGGAATTTATACTTTTCACTCTAGGTGAATCATCCAAGATGAACCTCCTAAGTGATAAGTGTTAATGAGCCTTTATTTGCTTGAAAAGGTATCTCCGTTCATTGAGAAAAGGACACTTCCGAGGTTCCGAGACGCTTTGAACCCCAAAATAAAACTTCTTTCCCCGTTTTTGCACAGCGAAAATCGGGATGCGTTTTTCATTTAAGGTGCATCTTATAATGGATGAATTCAAGTGTAGGCAACAGATTTTACTAACAACTCTCTTTATACGAACTTCTCTTTCAAGAGTACAGCTGAGATCTTTAATTTCCAATTCTGAGTCCAATTTTGCCTGGATGTCATTGTCAAGCCCTCCTTTTTCATTAATTTCCAGAAATTTTAACGTGTTCAATTTCTGAAGAGATTATTGGTGGAAGGGGTTCAGTTATACCTATGACATATTTCTTGTTAGCTACAAAATTTTATTTTTTAAATCTAACCTTGCTGTCAGAGAAAAAGTCTTTGCCAGCATGGCGTCTATATTATATTTAAATAAAGATTCGATATTCCAACAATATCCATGGTAGACTGCCTAAATTGTAAGTCTGAACAAGTTTATAAAAAATGGGATTTTTCCCCCTTTGAAACAGAGTGCGTCTTATATTATTCGATGCATTAATGTTTTATTCAAATTTTTGGTTCGAAAATTGGGAAGAGTCGCGCGTGGCGTATATTCAATAGGAAGTCTTATATTCGATGCAATACGGTAATTTGTAATGAATCGCTTTGCTGGGAAAACAAATGTTTGAGTCAACATTGCTCTACCTTACAAATTACTCTTCCATTCAGCTGATGAAGTTTAGCAAAGAAATGATAGAATTACAATCCACATGACTATTTGGTGTCCTTTCCCATGATATATTATGCATTCTAGAGGCGATTTACACATCGTCAAGTTCTAATAACTTGAACAGAGAACAATGAAGTGAATAAATCATTTCTTTTATGCATTCGTCGTAAATTTTAGTGCTAAAAACTGCCTCCATAGATGTTTGAGATAATTGAAGACTACATTACTCTTAAGTAATGTGAACTGTAATTAGTCTAGCCAACAAGCTATTAACGAAAATTGAGGGCAGTTGCTTCGGTCTTGATATATACATTCATCGTTAGGATATATTATGATACTGAAGCTTACGAAATTTACTGGTTATGATAATCGGTAGGCGATTGAATATAAGAATTTATTTAACTTAAGTGCTTCAGAACAACTGAAAAACATATTAATTCTGTTTGACTATCAAAGAGTAGTTCAATCGACTTATCGATAAAACTCTTCAAAAGCACATTTAAAAAGTATAATTTCGTCTTACAGAAATTAATATAAATTCAATTTTTAAGTTTTTGGTAGGTTTCATACTACGGAAAGTTTACATTTTAATTTAAATCAAATTATAATTATTATTAACTACGGCAAACAGACAGAGAAAAATACACTCCAGCGCCGGGATTTGAACCACGGGTCTCCTGTATCTGTACTGAAAATACAGGAGACCCGTGGTTCAAATCCCGGCGGTGGAGTGTATTTTTCTCTGTCTGTTTCCCGTAGTTAATAATAATTATAATTTGATAGAAATTAATATACTAAACATGAGTTGATATACATATACATGTTACATCAAAAGCCCCATCTTTTATTTTTAACCTAAACGCCAAACTTAAAAATAAAATAATAAATTAATAATTATTCTTTGGACATAAAAACGTCCAAAGAAGGTTATGATTTTTTAATGTAGTTCCAAATAAAAATTTAGAAAACTTCCAACTTTGTTGGCTATTTTGAAATACGTTTATATCAAAGAAATTTAGAAATTCGGACACTGGGACCTAGTACTTAATAATTTCAACTGATTTTAAAAATTGATGGAGAAAACTAAATTAATGTGTTTTCTATATTTCTTAATTAAAATCATAATTAAATAAACATACATATTCCTAAAGATTGAAACTAATTAAGCTGAAACCTTATCTAATATTTAACTATGAGAGATACAGAGTTACTATTTGGTTTAATAAATTAATATTATAGCTATTGGAAGAAACAAAATAAGATATCTATCGGATACAACCTCATATGCAGGATTCCGTATAAAAGCTTTGCATACTTATTAGTATTCATTGATAAACACATCGCGTGAAGTTAATTGACGAATCCCTCCCTTGCCTCAATTTGCATTTTGATTTCGCTTCTGCTAAAGGAAAAGTAAAACAAGCTATATCATTGATAATCTTTCCTAATTGTTTTGAATAAATCATTATGAAACAATTAATTTTATGGTATACTATATTTTAATTTTTGTTTTTGATATTATTATTAAATTTTGTGCTGTAATATAACACAAATGTAAATAAATTCTTAAACAGAACCATTTATTCTTTTTCACAAAGACCCAAATAATCAATCATAATATGATTTATTTTTACTTAAGGACATCTTAAGTTCCTAATTCTGTTTAATATTTATATATCTAACTAATCTGAACTGTTGTAAATGTTTCTTACTGATCTAAATAAATGTAAATAAATTTTATTGATAACTCTATTCTACATTTTTCAATGCAATTATTTGATCTATGAACAAATCTTAGCATACACACGAATAAATAGGTTTCACCTTTGTAGGGTCCCGTAGGTAAAACCGAGGACCCTATAATTTCCTGCGTTTTTATGTTTGTTTTTCGTTAGCGCACCTGTATCTCAGGAAGTACCAAACACAAAAACTTAAAAATTTACACTTATATTATGTGTAATCAAACATTGGAACATATATATGGGAGACGTAAAACGTTAGGGGAGATTTAAAGTTTATGGGGTTGAAATTATTTATTTGTGACGGTAATTCGTCACAAATCAGGGGTTACCAATTCACATTTGCGCTGTTTTTAAAAAGTGCGTTTTCGTGGCTCCCTATTTAAAAAAAAAAAAAAAAAAAACAAATCGCAGTTATTCTTTGTCAAAACAAATAATGGTTTTTATGGAATTTCAAATTAAGAAGGCTGTTTCCATTATTTATAATTATAATGAGGTTTATATAGTATATGTTAATTACAAACTAATGGCTTTAATAATGTAAGTTATAAATAATTAATATCTATCAAAAGCATTTGTTTCTAAAAATTCATTCTAAGTTGAAATCCAAAAGGAATTATCAGCTATGCATAGTAAACAAAACCATATTATACATTTATAAAAAAAAATATATATATATATATATAATATGTAGATAATCCATTTTATTGTATTAATGCCTATCTGAATCTATTATAAACGAATTAATATTTTATAATCGTAATCTAAAAGTATACCACAGGATTCACGGTTGTTATAAGTGGATACCAAATAAAAACAGGATCTTACATAATTTATCAATACAAATTATAAATCGTCTAAAGAGAGAAATTAAGCTAAATTAATATTTTCTTTGATACTGCTGAATGTGCGATTGACAAATTAATTGAATATTGACATATTATGTAATTTCATAAATAATCCATATTTGGCTATTCAAGTATGCATTCATAATTATATTGTTAGATGGAAAAAATAATTAAAGTATAAAATTATATTTTAATAATATAAATTTATATTAAAAATTATATTTTTTATATCGACTGTGTTTACTTTTATGTGATGTCTTCATACATAAAAGCCTTGGGCAATAAAAGCTAACCTATATACTAGTATATGTTATGGAGTTAGATGGAAAGGAAGGATGAGCCAAGTCAGGTGGTTAGCTGAGTGGATTCACGGATTGACTATTATAACTCATGCTCAAATTCAGACCTGATCGTGACCGGGGCCGTGCTCTTCAAACTTCAAATTAGCAAATCCGATAATCTTTCATAAGCTTGTGAAAAATAATAACCTGAGCGAGAATAAAAGTGATTATCTCTAAATTGTTAATTTAGGTTGATACCGGTTTTTTTATTAAACGAAGTATTAGTTTTGTAAAGCGTCTTTATGTTTGCAATACTAAGCACGTAGTTCTAATACATTTTATTATCTTTTAAATCTGTACATAGTAAGATGATTCAACTAGTAACGAGCTGCCAGTTCAGGGTTCCTCCGATACAAGCGGATTTCCTTTCTAGTACTTAGGACCAATGAATATAAAAATACAAACAATAAAAATAAACTTGATTAAATAATTTTTACCTCACAAAAATTAAATAATTCAAACAAAAAAATATCGGCTACGGGGTACCTCGGAACTTTTTCTCGGAGGCCACTAAAGTGTCCTCTCCTACTGCTTCGCAGCAGGAGGAAGCAGCATTGGGCGTGGTCAGTACTTGGACGGGTGACCGTTTTGAACTAACGGATTTATTTATCATTTTTTTTAAAAAAAAAAAACATATATACATTATTTTTATTCATTTTATTTCATTCATTTTTATTTGAATTTTGGCAGTATTTTGACAGATGTAAACAAACTTTTACGTTTAACGAAAGTATCGCACTACATTAATTATTATGTTTGCTTATAACTTTTAAACTAATTAATGGAATTTCATTGGGTTTTTTGTATTTGTTCCTTATTTTTTACCGGATCCAACGATATGCTGTTTGCCAAAAACGTATTTATACTTTTGGTATTATTAAGCGTCAAAGTTTTTATATTCAAAAATAGATAACTTCAAAATGGCGGTCAATATCAAAATTAAATTTGATGGATTTGTTTGACATACAGAGAGGTACATTCGTGCCAAATTTCAACTCGATCGGCCCGCATTTTGATGTTTTACAAATTTTTAAAAATTTACTGACTCCGCAAACTGGGATCAAGATAGCGGAAAATGTTGATTTTCAGGGCGGCACAATGAGAAGTAAGGACTGATTTTTCTGCCAAGTTTCAACTCTCTAGGTTAAATACCCTGATGGGCGCTACGATGATAACACACATACATACACACATACAGAAGTCATGCTGAAAACCACTAAGGAGGTCTTAAAAACACCCAAAACGGATAATTCAGTTGAAATCTCGAAAAAAAAAAAACAAATTTGGGGTGAAAGCAATACTTTTCCTACTATAAGGAAAAGTAAAAATCGTACTCGGATCGTCTTGGAACTCTTCCTCTTCAAAAATAAACATGTAAATGATAACCAAGTAGACAGCTGATAAAATAAATAATATTCAATCTTTTAAAAAGTAAACAAATTCTTATTAAAATAATGCACCCATTTGAAATATAAGTGCTTATTACTATTGAACAATTCAATTAGTTTTGTTTGGAATAGTTGCATTTTGTTCTTAATGTTAAACAGTTTTTATCGATACTGTATTTGTTAATACATATTATTGGCGAAATAGTAGATTATTCAGCGTTTAAGTTTCAAAGTTCAAAAGTCGATATTTTCAAAATGGCAGCAAATATCATAACGTAATTCAGTGGAAATGTTTTTCTTATAAAGAGGTATTGGTGCAAAATTCAGCGCAATCGAATTTTTTAGATTTTTACGAATTTTTGCTGACTCAACAAAATAGGTTAAGAACGTCAAAAAATGTATGAGAGTCTGGGCGGCTCAATTGCGTGTGAAAAACTGATTTTTGTACCAAGTTTAAATTCTTAAGATTAAAAACTGCGGAAGTATGCTTGATACAGACAGTCATACACAAAATACCCCTCAAATTATCTTAAAAACACCAAATACGGACAACATTCCGTTGATATCTCGGTTTTGGATTTTTTGGGTGAGGAAATGTTAAGAAAAAAGTAATCGGTTTCTAAGAGTAGGTTTTCTGTAATTTAAAACTTAACATTGAGTCGTTATTGTACTTTCAAATTTTACTGATGTACTCGCTGGATTCCCGTGCTTCGCTACGAAGTGTGTTAGTATGGTGCTAGAATATCTTGATTTATCATACTAAATGCAACCAATGCAACGAGGCTCCAAATGGTTTAAAATATGCATATTTATAAGATTGGAAAAGACTCATTTAAGTTGTCTATATGTCATTTAAAGAAGCTAATTTACAAATTTCATGGTTCTTGTGTAATTGGTTTAAGAGATATGTTCATGTCAAAATGCAATTCTCGTCAATTCACCTGAAATTAGGTACTGTCAATTACACTATTATTTAACAATATCTCAGACACCGAATTACATGAAACTGCTAAGAACAACACATTTCTATTACCTACTTCAACTTAAAACTTCCATATATTTTGACCCTAACTCAGAATCTGTAAGATTTAAGTAAGTACTTCCAAAAAACTTTTTTTAGATAACAATAACTATGACAATGTAATAAACTAGTCAGTCAGCTTAAGAATGATCCAAAGAGGGATCGAAATATCGCAAATGTGAAGCGTTTGAATTTTCCTTAAACGACCCAACTAATCAAGGACCGATTTCTTATTGTTATATATAATTAATAATGAAGAAAAAAAAAAAATATATTACACCAATATATAGGTAACCTGAGAGGGGTTCAGCTTGCATTAATTAGGGTAAACGATTTTTTTTATTAGGATTGTTTTGTATAGTAAGAGGAGCATGAAACCAACTTTGCGACCTCCAAAGCCCTGGGGACAACTTTTGGTAGGCGAAAAACCTCGCAATTTTGGCACTTTTTTCAGTTTTTTTAATATAACTCATAAACGACGCTGAAATCAGGAAATTGTATTCTTTCCGAAATAAAAGTAGACAACATTTTCTACAAAAAGCACTAGTCAAACTTAATTTTATGTTATCTTAAACAATTTCTACAGGGCTTTGAAGTTTGACAAAATTATGTAAAAAAACAACAAAAAAAAACACAAAAAACAGGATTTTACTAATTTGTTTTACATTTATATAGTCGTTTATGGTGCCCATTATATATTTTTATGATGTTATATTGATGATATGTATATCTATACCTACATACACACATACTTATATATATATGTGTGTGTGTGTGTGAGTGAGTGAGTGTGTGTGAGCGGAGTAGTGAGGTTTGTTTGCTTGTATGTGAATTTTAGTGATTGTAAGGTCTATAGGAAATAATTAAAAAGCTCACTCTTGCAACAATTTGACTTCTCTTTATCATCTTCAAGCTGAAACACATTTATTGTCAATAACTTTAGTAATTTTATTCCATTTTGTAGCATATTACATAATTAAATTGTTTTTTATATCTGAATAGAATATATAATGGGCATCATAAACGACTATATAAATGTCAAAAAAATGAGTAAAATCCTGATTTTTTTTTTTTTTTCTTTTTACATAATTTTGTCAAACTTCAAAGCCCTGTAGAAATGGTTTAGGATTACATAAAATTAAGTTTGACTGGTGCATTTTGTAGAGAATTTTGTCTACTTTTATTTCGGATAGAATACAATTTCCTGATTTCGGCGTCGTTTATGAGTTATATTAAAAAAACTGAAAAAAGTGCCAGAATTGCGAGGTTTTTCGCCTACCAAAAGTTGTCCCTAGGGCTTTCGAGGTCGCAAACTTGGTTTCATACTCCTCTGACTATTGTAGAATCAATCCTAAAAAAAAAAATCGTTTACCCTAATTAATGCAAGCTCGAATGTATCTATATATTGGCCTATATATATATTAATACTTTAATGACTCATAAACAGTTTTTAAAAAATATTTTAATATGTATGTAAGTGTGTAATTTTATCCTAATTTTTTAAGGATCTCCTTAAAATACATAATTATTATTTTCAAATAATGTAACAAACTAAATATAATCTGTATGTACTAATCATATTTAACTATGTACCTTGAACAATATCTAGTATCTAAACAACCAATGATTAAGTTGTAGCAACTAATAATAATAATTATTTAATGCCGAGATGTAAGATATAGATTTAAATTACACAGTTTGAACTAAGTAGATTCAAACTGTTATCGAAGTTTAACTGAACAGGCTCACATTGGCCATGATACGTGCTACTTATTGCACTGCTTGCTCGTATATTTCTTCCCCTGTTATTATTATTAAATTATTGAGATTATCACTTTGTTAAGTTAAATGCTAAAATAATAAATTAAAGTTGATTTTTTTTTTTTTTTTTTTTTTTTGAACCTTCTAAGAAAATTGATTTCAATCAAAGTCACTACACACTGTAGTCAGGTCACGGGTGCCATTTGTTTTAGAAGTGACATAAGCTCCGTAAAATTTAAAATTTTATATATAAAGCTAAAGCTAAGCTAAATATAATAATTATAAATATGATGTTATTGGTTGCCGAAGAATGGTCATTATTTTGAAGGAATAAATTTTTGTGTCATCGATTTCTAATACTTTTTTAACGAAATCCGTATCAGATATCAGGGAACATTTTAGTGTATGTGAATTGGTCTGTCAGGCCGTCTACATTCTTGCAAATCATCCTTATCTTTAATAACTATTTTTCCAATTAAAAAGAAATTTAGAAGGTAGGTCATAATTAGCCCATATAGTTAATTCCATAATAGTTTGAACCTTCTTCACCAATTGCTTACCACATAAAACAAACATATTTTGACATTTTTATGTTTAGGCTATGGAACATAAGTCAAAAACGTTACGTTACTTTTAGCTTAAAAACTCAGAAAAGTATAACAGAGAGTTAAAAAGCTATAGGAGGTTTGTAATCCAGTCTCCAGCTGTTGGGCCTCCCTCCACCGCACGTCATAGGGCCGAAGAGAGTCGAAAAGATTTATACGTGTTACAGGGAGTTAGGAAAGTACAGGAGGTTGCCATCAACTCTCTGCCCTCTCGGCCTACCTAGTATGAAGGCATATTAACAATTCGTAGAAGGCGGGCCGGCGCCCTTGAATTCAGCATTTTGTAATCAATCCGCGGCAGTGCCGGTGTGGAGATAAGAATAAAAATTATCTACTTTTATCAATTACTTGAATAAATTACCGATTTTATTTCATTTTAAGTCGGTAGTTTACGCAGAGCGAAAACATGAAAATGTCTCGCTGTCTTGCGGACTCGTATGCAAGAAGGATTATCAGGATGATAAACATTATCAGGAATCTTTATAAAGAAAATAAAGCATGCGTCCTGACAAAAAATGGAATTACAAGCTGTTTTCCTACCAATGTCGGATTGAGACAGGGCTGCCTGCTAAGTCCGCAACTGTTCTCAATATTTATCAACGATATAGAGGACTGTCTGGGCTATGGGATCGACATAAATGGTGTAAATATTAGAGTATTGATGTATGCGGATGACATAGTCATACTCAGTGATAATCCTGATAAATTGCAAAAAATGATCAATAATTTAGAAAAATTTACAGATCAGTGGAACTTAAAAGTTAATATGAGGAAGTCAAAAATTATAATTTTCAGAAAAGGAGGGCGTTTAAAAAACTATTCATGGAAATATAAGAAGGAAAGTATAGAAATTGTAAATAGTTACAAGTACTTAGGAGTGACGTTGAGTTCTAAACTCTCGTTCCGGGAACATGTAGAAACAAGAGTTAAAACCGGAAAGCTTGCCATTAATACGGTTTGGAATAAGTTTCTAAATAATAAAGATATACCAATCTCGGCAAAAATAAAAATCTATAATACGGTTCTAAAAGTAATGATAATATATGGAGCAGAGATTTGGGCTACTCAAAGTTTCGACATTTTGGACAATTACCAAAGATTTGTTTTAAAGAAACTTTTAAGTGTCCCCTCTAACACCCCAAGCTACATGTTGGAACTAGAAATTGGTCTCAAAAATCTGAATATCATCGCGTTTGAACACCACCTTAAATATATAGAAAAAATTTTGAGCTTAGAAAAACATCGTTTACCACATATTCTGGCAGAAGAAACAGTCAGATCTGACTGTTTTTGGTTTAAAACTTGGAAAGAAATGTGTTCAGGCTGTAGTGTGGATCTAAATAGTTGCTGGGGTGAGAGAGATAGCTGGATCGTCTCAATGAGAGAAGTTCTGTCCAAGAGAAACAATGCTCTTACTGAACAATTAACCTCACATGGAAGATCGTCTAACTTTAACAAGCACTACAGACTTCTAGAATACCCTGTCACCGGTGTCAACAACAACTACTTTACAAACAATTGTTACAGTCTTAATGACATTAAAATTATTTTCAAAAGTAGGTGTAACTTTTTGAATTTAAATTATAAACCCTGGAGGAAATTAGATCTGATCCAGAATAAGTGTTCTCTTTGTAATCTGTGTGCAGATGAAGATAATTTTCATTTTTTGGCTATTTGCCCTATACTTAGGCCTTATCGGAAAACATGGTTTAAGAAAGAAACGCTGACTCATGCAGAGTTTATTTCCATATTAAATACTCCTAATTGGAAGGAATTAATTCACTATGTAAAAGATTCCTTAAGGTATAGAACTGAACTAATTAGTTATTTTAATTTTTAAATCAGAGTTTTGAATTGATTTTTTTTTTGTTATTATATAAATGCATAGTTCACTTCCTAGTTGTAGACATTTTTATGATTTTGTATTTATTTTATTTTTGTACTTATTTATTTTGAGCAGGGAATTAAACTAGTAAACAAATAAATTTTTATTTAAATAATTAACTAGGTAAAAATAATTAATTGTAAATTAAGAGAAGCAAATAATTTTTTTTTATTCTTATTATGTAAGCGAGGTCGAATCACTCCCCCTCACGGCTGGGGCCATAGGGGAATAAGATACATTGCAGTATTATATCTATGTGTAAACTTTTTTCAAATATATCTCTTTTTCTTCTTCTTCTTCTTCTATTTAACTATGTACCTTGAACAATATCTAGTATCTAAACAACCAATGATTAAGTTGTAGCAACTAATAATAATAATTATTTAATGCCGAGATGTAAGATATAGATTTAAATTACACAGTTTGAACTAAGTAGATTCAAACTGTTATCGAAGTTTAACTGAACAGGCTCACATTGGCCATGATACGTGCTACTTATTGCACTGCTTGCTAGTATATTTCTTCCCCTGTTATTATTATTAAATTATTGAGATTATCACTTTGTTAAGTTAAATGCTAAAATAATAAATTAAAGTTGATTTTTTTTTTTTTTTTTTTTTTTTTGAACCTTCTAAGAAAATTGATTTCAATCAAAGTCACTACACACTGTAGTCAGGTCACGGGTGCCATTTGTTTTAGAAGTGACATAAGCTCCGTAAAATTTAAAATTTTATATATAAAGCTAAAGCTAAGCTAAATATAATAATTATAAATATGATGTTATTGGTTGCCGAAGAATGGTCATTATTTTGAAGGAATAAATTTTTGTGTCATCGATTTCTAATACTTTTTTAACGAAATCCGTATCAGATATCAGGGAACATTTTAGTGTATGTGAATTGGTCTGTCAGGCCGTCTACATTCTTGCAAATCATCCTTATCTTTAATAACTATTTTTCCAATTAAAAAGAAATTTAGAAGGTAGGTCATAATTAGCCCATATAGTTAATTCCATAATAGTTTGAACCTTCTTCACCAATTGCTTACCACATAAAACAAACATATTTTGACATTTTTATGTTTAGGCTATGGAACATAAGTCAAAAACGTTACGTTACTTTTAGCTTAAAAACTCAGAAAAGTATAACAGAGAGTTAAAAAGCTATAGGAGGTTTGTAATCCAGTCTCCAGCTGTTGGGCCTCCCTCCACCGCACGTCATAGGGCCGAAGAGAGTCGAAAAGATTTATACGTGTTACAGGGAGTTAGGAAAGTACAGGAGGTTGCCATCAACTCTCTGCCCTCTCGGCCTACCTAGTATGAAGGCATATTAACAATTCGTAGAAGGCGGGCCGGCGCCCTTGAATTCAGCATTTTGTAATCAATCCGCGGCAGTGCCGGTGTGGAGATAAGAATAAAAATTATCTACTTTTATCAATTACTTGAATAAATTACCGATTTTATTTCATTTTAAGTCGGTAGTTTACGCAGAGCGAAAACATGAAAATGTCTCGCTGTCTTGCGGACTCGTATGCAAGAAGTTTCAACTATTTTAATGAGCTGAAATGTCCAAGAAATTAATTCTAGCATTTTTTAGTTTTCTGAAAATATGTATATACAAACAAACGAATTATTATTGTTATTCATATTTATATTTTATTTGTAAAATATAGTTGCATATGTACCAATATGTTGTTAATTTGAGTAATTTATTACGTTAATTACAATGTGTTCAGTTCAGCCTCTTTTAAATGTTCAGCCTAAACCTACAAAAAGAAATTGAGAAGAGAGAGGTTGAATCTGATTTTCAAAAAATTCGACTTCTGAAGTTGTGGGAACCATCTAATTTCGTAAATCGACATGAGTGTATAAATAATAGTATACTCGTATAGTTTATATTTAGGGTGTTCTGCACCGTGATCCAAACACTTTTATATAAGGGTATGATTGTACACCCTTTGGTCCCTTTGTCACCTAAAAAGGAGCTTAAAACTTTTATTATACATTTTATAAAGAACTATACCTTTAATAGTAGTACCACGTTTAAAAGTATAAAGGAAGTAAAGTGATATTTTTAAAGATAAAGAACACGTTTTATATCACTAAATTAAAAAACTCCAAAACATGTATCCGTTTAGAGATCAGCGAACATTTTTGTTCCTTTGTGTGTCCTTCGACGTATCTTAAAAACTACAAGACCGATTTTATGGAAGTTAGATGGTTGGTCATAGTTTGTCCATTATTGATCCCGTATAAGTTTTATTTTTCTGCGTCCATTGGTGTCTCTTCCACATACGCACAATGTGTTTGTGTCATATGTTGTCACAATATATTGTGACATAAAATTGTAATTGTTTATAAACTCCTATATCTTTGAGTACATTTCTGAATTTTAAGAAAATTGGATGGTTTGTCAAATGCAGCCCACAGATGATCCCTATAATAATATCAACCGTCTGCTTATAATAAAGGAAAACAATTTTTACAAGTTAAGAAAAAGGGAGAAAAAATTGTACTAAAACCAAAACCATAACACCATTAAAGTACGTAATTGGACGCGGAGAAGCTATGTGCTGTACTTATTAGCAGACTATCTTCAAATCTGATTATCTAATTTAAAAGAAATTTTTAGAAAGAAATATTTTGTCGAAAGTAGTTCCCAAATGGTCCCATATTAATTTAAACTGTCTGGGGAAATTTATTATTCTTAAAAAATAAGTTACCCCTAGGGGATCGAAACAGATCCATATCTGTGACCATTAGGCCAATAATTGGACGTGAGTAACCTTTGTGCCACACTAATCGGCAGACATTTATGTATTGCTTATAATTTATTATGGCATTATTATAAATAACTACTTTGAGATTATTTAGTGAGTTTATAGTCTAGAGATGACAGGTGATACGGAACTGACTACATTTAATTGATATTAATACGATAAATCTGCCTTTCTTTTGGAATATAATTTTAAATAATAGTAATTACTATCACGCATTGACTGTAATAACAAGTGATCTAATGAACAGGTGATCTAACAAGGATATAAAGTGTAAAAGAAGGTTTAAAAGATAGTAAAAAAAAACCTAATGAAATTACAATTTAATTAAAATATTTCAATCCTGCAGAATACAACCGGAAAAATTGGAATGTGGGTTTGAACTTAAAACCAGACTGTTACTTTTTCATTATAAGCTGAGAATTTCAACATAAAATAGGATGGTTATCCTGGAGATTTTTTCTCTCTCTTTTTATATGTATCCTGTTAGATTGATCCTTGACCAAGAGATCCTGAATGCTACGAGTATATGGATATTAACCTTTGTAAAGGTATTAATTCTACCTCATCCTTGCATTGCACACTCACACAACCTAATATAAGGAGACGAGTTGGTCTCTTAATAGCAAGGACATCTTCTGGGCACCAGTGAAAAGACAAATTATAGTAATTATGGTTATGAATCTACGTTATAGACTGTCCATTTTAACTCGACAGTAACCTTAGCGAGTGAATGCTATTATTTTAGAGTTTTTTACGAGACAACAGTGTTTTGTTAACAATGTTAAACATTATGTGACCTCAATGTAATCATCAAATAACCCTAATAATAATCGTTCCCTTTTATACTGCATTTCTCACAATAGAATTTAGTTCATCTAATCTACTACACTTTTTTTTATTGTTATTGTTAAAACTATTATTATTTTATAATCTTATTAATTCACGTTTAAAGACAGTAGTATTAAAGTTCACGAGTTAAAAATAAAGTTACTTTTAAAATATAGTATGCGTCTCAAGATTTTTTGTGGAATTTCTCATTCATTTCTCATTTCTCATTCTTCAGTAATAATATCATCTAATAAAATTATATTGTTTAAAAACAAATCTTTTAAAATGTTGAACAAAACTTTCTCATATATCTCATATTTATTATTTAAATCCAACAATATCTATTTTAATAATTTAATTTTTAAATATATTAAAAAAATTATAAACAGGTGGTTGTTAACTTTTTGTTTTTTACATTATCAGCCAAATCAGATATATTTTTATTAATATCTCGGAAACTAGAATCTTTCCGTGAAAAATTCTTATAAGGTTAGATTCGTATTACATTTTAGAATATTTTAATAAAACTCTTCACAACCGTTTTCCAGAAATAATTGTTTAATGTTTTTTTAGGGGTAGTACCCCAAATTTAGGTTGAAATGAATACCTCGATTTCACCTCGGGTCATGGTTTTTCTGAACATGGTATGCAAAGTTTCATCGGCCCAGTAGTATAAGCTTCATTCGTCTTCCCAGACAACAAACCGACAACAGACAAGCAACAGACGGGGAAACGACCAATAACAGATATTTTTTAAAAACTACTTTTTCAAAAACTTTTTAAAAAACACTTAAAACGAGTCAATCCCTCAAAATAAATGTTCGTGCCATCACAATACTTACTCTTTATATATTCTACTTAATAGAAAAGTAAAAATCAACATTTCAAAGAAAAGAAGTAAAATATTTTGTTAAATTGTGTCTAAATCAATCACAGTAAAAGTAACAAAATAATTGACAATAATGTCAACTCACACGAGAATCATTTGTAGGAATTTATTTGGGCACCCGAATAGACTTTTTATGTTGGAATAAATAATAGATCTCCCTTTATGGATTCTTAATTTTTTAAATAATATTTAAATGTTATTGCAAACGTAAACTGCTATTTAGTGTGCGTATCCTAAGTATATTTACTTTTAATTGCCGTGTCAAAGAATGAGTAATGCCAGCTGGTGCCTTAGAAAATGTAACCCTTTTTGATTTTTTTCGTAAATGTATAACTACTATTTTCTTCCTATGTGTGTGTGTGTGATATACTACTATAAGTTCAGTTTATTTTGTCTTCCCTACAATGTTTCAACTCAATAAACGTATGAAATTATATTTTTAAAGTAATAAACTGAATTTACCATGAACAAATTCATTCTTTATTAGAGAAGAGTAATAACGAATTAATGGTCAATTATCTTTAATTCCCTACTATATTTATACCTATTTATTGCCAGTTACAAAACATGCTGAATGAAATTCTTGAGGAAAGAATAAGGATCCTCATAAAACAAAATCATGGTCAAAATTACTCTTTGAGAAAAAAATAAGCTTGGCGTCTTATGAAGGGACTTCATTCAGGAAGACGTGAAGCAAGTGGTTTAATATAATGTTTGATAGGGGGCGATGTGCTTATGCAACGGTCGATGGTTGCTTATAGATGCTTATAAAGGCGTAGGATGAAGAGAATGTGGGAGAACGGAGTATATCGTTTTTTATAATCCGAGCAGAAATGGATTAGAAGGGCAGAAGATGCTCTCCATGAGGATGAGTTTACCTCGTACTTTTACTTTCCACTTCTATCCCAAGGTTACATTCCGAGGTCACAAACCTTGGACAGAAAAATCCACCAGATGATACCTCTGCCAATCGTTTTATTATTTGTCATCGGCATCAACTTGAGACAAACATTCTTTATCTTGTTATTTCCCAGTTGAACCTTTTCTCCACTTCGATAAAATGCATAAAAAGATCAATAATAAGAGGAAAAATCAAGGTGGAAGAATCTCATCGCTCTAACACATTTACCTCTAACTATCTCGTCAATACTAATAACTGAGAATTAAATTACCATTTAAAAAAAAAAAAAGCCTGCAGTTTTGTCCTGTTTCACGATTCATCTCTGACCTATATTTGTTGCCATTCTAATCCACTCAGATTTTTAGGCGAGGACGATTTTTAAATTTATAAATTAATTGTACTTTCAATAAACTAACTTTAAGATGGTATTTTTTTCCTTATATGCGTGATGTTAGAGAAGTCATTCGACATTTGTCATTATATATCACATCGAAAACCTTCGGGATATTGGTTCGTTCTTTCTAATTAGTTTTAACCATTCTCTTCCTCTCCGCGTATTGCAAAAAGGTAATTATTTCTATAATGAAATTATATTGTTCCTTTACTCATTGTTCCTCTTTTTAATTAATTTATTTGTAGAAGTCATTTTGCTTTGTAATTATGATGCAGCTCTTCCTAGTGACATTCATTATTCCATTAAATTTCTAACTATAGAGTCTATAAGGTCATATTTAAAAAGAAGCGAAACATTTAAAACTGAATATACAATACATTATTTATTTTTAAAAGTAAGCTACCACTGTTGTACTTAGAGAAGTTCTTTCCTTCCAGTTAAATATTTTTTTGAGACTTCCATTCGTTGAAATTTAAAATTTTCCATTCATATAGCCTAATCTTAATACAATGCAATCAAATTTATATATATATATATATATATATATATATATATATATATATATATATATATATATATATATATACAGGGTGTTTCACGATAAATGTTACAAACTTCGGGAGGTGATTCTACACCCCAAAAGCAACAAAAAATTTCCTATTGACCCCTGTCCGATTCTCAAGTATAAGGGAGTTATTTCGGTTTTTCTGATTTTTCTGTAAAACACGAATTTTCTTCATAAAAATGGTCATATCTCCCAAACTGTTGGTCCTAAAGCAAATTTGAAACAACCATTGAAAAGCTCATTAAATTTCCAATAAGAATGCAAACCTTAAAAGTTTCTAAATACATTTCTAATCATTTCAATACAATCGAAATTGGGAAAAAAATTAAGTTTCTAAAATTTGGAAAATGTTATTTGTGTTTAAAGCAAAAACAATTCTTCAGCCTTAGCCTGGAAAATTTCACCAAAACTTCCCCTTTTAATAAGCTTTCTGGATCGGTGTTATTAATGGTGTTATAATGGTGGGGTTTAAATTTGAACCACTTCCACTAAACCAATTTCTCTGGCCAACGAAGTCGGTGGTGTTTCGGTGTTGAATTTGGAATCTCCATTAGACCATTTTTGGGACTTCCATGGTCTCTAGGAGGGAATAACTATTTATTTTTACTTCAAAGTGAACTGCATGGACTCCTTGAGGACTTACCATTACAAGAAAGACAGCAATTGTTTTTTTTTTATCATGATAGGGCACGGGCCCACTTAATTTAGTACACACTGCTAGTAGAGTGTAGGCACACTACTTTTAGTAGAGCGAATTTGAGAAAAATCATTCTCCGTCTTTTTTGTAATGGTAGGTACATCCTCAAGGAGTCCAATTTGACACAAAAACACGCCCGAAACACCACCGACTTCGTTGGCCAGAGAAATTGGATTAGTGGAAGTGGTTCAAATTTAAACAACGCCATTATAACACCATTAATAACACCGATCCAGAATGAATAAACCCAAACAATGTGACAAAAAAAAAAAAAAATGCCATTATTATTTGAAAACCACTATTTTTTTTTTTTCTTTTCTTTTTTTTTCAACGTTTCAAGTTTATTTCTACCACTTCCACTAAACCAATTTTCTTGGCCAACAAATTCGGTTGGGTGTGTGTTTTGGGCGTGTTTTAGTGTCAAATTTGGAATCTCACGTTCAAACCGTTCGAAAGTTATCGCGGGAAATGCGTGTGGATTGCTGGTTTGTGACCCTCCTCTAGCTTCTCCGTTCTGCCTCTACCGCACGTTTTTTCGCGTTCTAACTTGAATTTCTCTACCAATTTTTAACGGAATCACGAAATGGAGTATATCGTTGGAAAGCTTATTAAAAGAGGAAGTTTTGGTGAAATTTGCCAGGCTAAGGCTGAAGAATTGTTTTTGCTTTAAACACAAATAACATTTTCCGAATTTTAGAAACTTAATTTTTTTCCAATTTCGATTGTATTGAAATGATAAGAAATGTATTTAGAAACTTTTAAGGTTTGCATTCTTATTGGAAATTTAATGAGCTTTTCAATGGTTGGTTCAAATTTGCTTTAGGACCAACAGTTTGGGAGATACGACCATTTTTATGAAGAAAACTCGTGTTTTACAGAAAAATCAGAAAAACCGAAATAACTCCCTTATACTTGAGAATCGGACAGGGGTCAAGAGGAAATTTTTTGTTGCTTTTGGGGTGTAGAATCGCCTCCCGAAGTTTGTAACATTTATCGTGAAACACCCTGTATATATATATATATATATATATCCCCCCACCCTCTTAACTTTTGAACGGTTTGAGATAAATTAATGAAACTTGGGGGGATCTCTACCATGCATAGGGAAGTTGGTTTTCATGCAATCACCACTAGGGGCAACCACCCACTTTGCCCCCAGGCCACCCAACTTCAAAATTTCAAATTGGAGTGTATATTTTTGATATCATATTTGGATTCTACAGTGAAAAATAATAAACTTTTACTTAAAACTATATTTTCTATCTTCAATATTTTTCCCCCTATAGGTGGGCAAAGATAGAAAAATAACCCTTCCGAGATGGTAAAAAAATAACACTTACATCGTTATAAAATCTAAACGGTTTGAAATAAAGTAATGGAACTTGGGGGATCTGTACCATGTAAAGGGAAGTTTGTTTTCATCCACTCGCGTACTAGGGGCAACCACAATTTTGCCCTAGGCGCTGAAATCTACGATTTTTACACCTTTGCCCCCCTATAGGGGGCAAAATATTGGAGATATAAAAAAAAGTTAGAAGTAAAATATTTTTATTTTTTGCCGTAGAATCTAAATCTGCTATCAAAAATATACATTCCAGGTCAAAATTTTGAAGTGAGGTGGTCTGGGGGAAAAATTGGAGGTTGCCCCTAGTGGGTGATTGCATGTAAACAAACTTCCCTTTGCATGGTAGAGATCCCCCAAGTTTCATTAATTTATCTCTAACCGTTTAGATTTTACAAAGTATTATCGGAAGGGTAATTTTGCTTATTTTGCCCACCTATAGGGGCAAAATATTGAAAATAGAAAAAAAACGTTACAAGTAAAAGTTTATTATTTTTCACTGTAGAATCCAAATATGCTATCAAAAATATACATTCCAATTTGAAATTTAGAAGTTGGGTGGCCTGGGGGCAAAGTGGGTGGTTGCCCCTTGTGGGTGATTGAATGAAAACAAACTTCCCTTTGCATGGTAGAGATCCCCTAAGTTTCATTAATTTATCTCAATCCGTTCAAAAGTTAAGAGGGGGGGGGAGACTTTTAGACCACCCTGTATATATATATATATATATATATATATATATATATATATATATATATAGGCACTTCTTTAGATGGTTACTCCCTTTATAAAAACAACAAAGGGGAGTAACAATCTAAAGAAGGTGTACGGAATGTTTTTGTTTTTCTTTAGACTGTTACTCCCCTTATAAAAACTAAAGTGTGATATTCCTTTGTCCCAATGTACATTGGACTTAACATCCCTTTGTCATAACAGTTATTTAGTCAGTCATTTATATCATAAAAAAACAGGGGAGTAACAATCTAAAGAAGTACCTATATATATATATATATATATATATATATATATATATATATATATATATATATATATATATATATATATATATATATAGGGTTACCATACGTCCGGATTTCGTCCGGACTGTCCGGTTTTGAGAAATGTCCGGATTTTAAGAAAAATCAGAAAGCTGAATGGGCTTCCCTACCAAAAGAAGAAGCCCCAAAAACTCATGAAAAATGGAAATAAATATTTGAAGCATTTTCTAGAAGAAACGTCTCTTTTTTAATATATTTAAAATAGTAGAATGTGCCTGACTGGTACTTATAGGTTCCCACTGAACGAATTTTCAATGATAGGGTATATTTGGACGCCTGAAAGAGGATGATTATCTCTGTCAGTTCTAAAAGTGCTTTTTAATATTAAACCAAATTCTATTATCACATGCTCAGAATTCCACGACAAAATCAAAAATTACAAGCCAATTGTAAGAAAAAATAGTTCATCGGAAAAGTATGATGGGCTCAGCAGATACTAGCTAAAGTTGAATATGACAATAATAAATAAGTATTAATAAGTAAATATTGATAAATAAATATTATCAAATATTGTATTAATAAATTTATACATAACGTAATTATATTTATAACTTATTTATTTTCCCAATTCCACAAAAAAATATATAGGTATATATACATTTTTTTTATATTTGTCCTCTGACCTTAACATGCAAACTCTTATAATATTGTGCCAGCTACTATCGCTCAGCGATTACCGATGAGCGTCTATCGCTGGAGGCGTGTCTTGGAAAACGTACCTTAAAGTCTGATTAGGGGGAAAGCATTACCTCCAATTTTAAAATTGAGGCCTTTCACATTTTTTGAAGGTTATGAACTCCAAAACGAGTCTTCGACTCAAACAATGATAGGAGACCATGAAATTTCCCTTTTTCATACAAAATTTTATATTATTGACTTTTACTTTTCCTCACCTTCTCCGAAGGTATATAGGAAAGATATTGTTTTCACCCAAATATTCCGAAACTGAGATTTCAACGGAATTATCCGTTTTGGGTGATTTTAAGACGATTTGAGTGGTTTTTAGCTGGATGTCAGTCTGTCTGTGTCACGCATAACTCAACTTAACTGCCACAGTTGTTAAGCTAGAGAGTTGAAACTTGGTACAAAAATCAGTCCTTACTCGTAGTTGTGCTGCCCGGAAAATCAACATTTTCCACGAAAAAAAATTGTCAAGAATGTACCTCTATTTATGACAAACAAATCCATTAAATTTAATTTTGATATTGGCCGCCATTTTGAAGTTATCGATTTTTTAATTTAGAAACTTTAACGTTTAATAAATACCGAAAGTATAAATACGTTTTTGACGTATAGCATATATCGTTGGAACCGGTAAAAAAAAAATAACGAACAAATATAAAAAAAACCGATGAAGTTATAAGCGAACATATTTATTAATACTTAAGTTAAACGTCAAAGTTTGTTTACATCTGTCAAAATACCGCCAAATTCAAATAACTAAAAAAGCCGGGTTTACACGATCCAAGTATACCTGGACCAATTCAGTTTTGACTCTACTTTGACGCTACTTGGATCATGTAAACAGTGTATCAAAGTCAACTTGGACATCCAAGTTGAGTTGGATGAGTACCATCTAAGTAGACTTTGATAAAAACACAAATGGCGCCCACCTGACAAATTATGAGAACGAGGTGTCAAAATATGACAGAGACGTGAGCTGGGTTTTGTTAACCAGAAGGTTAAAACAGTGGTGATTAATCACCACTGTTTTAAACTCTAAAACAAATTAAGTACAATTTAACGAAAGTTCTAGAGAGAAAAACCTTTCACACAATCTATCTAATCTTTAATTTATACAAGTAGTGTATAAAAGTTCCACTACTTGGACCAAGTATACTTTGATCGTGTAAACCTTACTTCAAAGTTCCACAAGCACTTGGACCAAGTGGATTTGATCAAAGTGACTTGGACCAAGTATACGTGGATCGTGTAAACCAGGCTTAAATGAAAAAAAAATAGTTATAATAATAATAATAACAATAATTATAATGTACCTATAATTTTATCTTTTTTGATAAATTATAATAAAAAAATCAGTTAGTTCAAAACGGTCCCCCATCCAAGTACTGACCACCCCCAATGCTGCTTCCTCCTGACTAACAATTTATTAACAATAAGACTAACAATTTTTTAGTTATTAACAATGTTCATGTAAAAAACACATACTGACAGAAAAACTAAGAAAGATGGAACCATATGTTATATATAATGTGTTCATATTTTGTAGGCTTTTTGTTAGTTATAAATGCTCGTTGCATAAGTGTGAAACAATTATACATTGCTACATTTGAATCAAGAGCTCATTAAACAAATTAAACGTACAAAATAAATGTCCTTACCCAATATCCTATTTTTATTAACCCCTTGGGTAAACTGTCAATTTCTAAAAGTATGAGAATTTTTAAAAAAGTGTTAACAATGTGTAGAAATGTAGCATGTAATCATTTAAATTTGGCCAATTCAAACACAGAGCTAATGATGAGATTAGGAAAAAAGTCATTGTTAACGTGAACTATTTTCTAATAAAAGTTCATTGAATTATCACTGCTTCTATTGTCACAAGCCCTCAGCTGATTATAGCTCGATGTACACCACACACTTATTCTCTTATTCTTAAATAGGAGCTGTTGAACAACTGAAATCTTATTCTCAGGTTTAATGGAACCGCAAGATTAGCCCAAGGTGGTTTTTGCTCCATGAGGTTTCAGAAACTCATTGTGAGGCAAGTGAAGATGAGAGCACGACCCCTTGCGTAAATACTTCAAACCAGTATAGCAACATCTATTCAAAACTTCTTAATGTACATTCTCCGCTTTATGGATCTTGGTATTACGCTAATTAGAGAGTTATTTATTGTTTTATAAAAGACATGTACAATATAAATATACTTCAACTTCAGTGAGAGATATAATCTTATGGACATTAGTAGTACGAACTTATAATTTAAATCTTATCGCGATATGACACAAATTGCAGCGCTTAAGTAAATAAAAATAAAATAATAATAGAAATGTATTTAACACAGCTTCATGTTAGTAGGTCAAATAAAATTAACTTATACGTAAATTATGATATAATTTTTTCCGAGCTTGCCGAAGGTACCGGAAGCTATGTGATTTTGAAGGACAAACATTTTTTTATGTCTCCGATTTCAAAATTCCAAGACAGAAATCCGTTTCAGACATCAGGGAACAATTTTGGTTCCGTGTCTGTCTGTCTGCCTGTCGCTCAATTTATGCGAACCAACATATCTTAAAAACTACTGGCCCCTTCGCTTATGGTTGGTCTCATATAAGTTTCAACCTTCAACGCCCACTTCTTTCTCCTTTACATGCACACAAATAAACATTTATTTTCACCTATGTGTTCAAAAGTACTTATCTGATTTTTATGAAATTTGGATGTTTTGTTAAAAGTAGCCCGGAGATAGGCCTAGATTAATTTCAATCGTCTACCCTCTTTAAATCTTGCTAAATAGAGACTTAAATTCATGTAAAAAAATAAAAACAATTTTAAAAGGTTTTAAAAAAGGGGAGAAATAAAATAAATTTGATAATAAGTTGAAAAGAATACAATAAATAAAGTATACGAAATAGGATGAGATATTATTATATTATAGTATAAAGATAAAGCTAAGTGTCACCCTAATTGGCAGACTATTTTAAAATATAATATTTAGAAAATTAATATACTGTTTTTGTTTGATCTTTATAATCCTGATTAATAATCATAGCATTAAGTATATAAAATGTGAGCATTAGGCTTGAGATTATGTCACCTCTCTGCTAGGATTAAATCCAGATTATTGCTTATGCAGATAAGCCTGTAATAAAAAACCCTCTAAACTCTATCAAATTGATAGAACAATATTTTTAGATGCAGGTATGTACATTAGTTTTTTAAATTTGATCAGTTGCCTGTTGCCTCAAATTGAGGCAATTTTTTAAGTAACCAAAGTTACAGTAAGTATACGCACAACAGACGTAATAAAACAAAGTCAAATTGAAGTAATCTATGGACAAAGGTGCTAAAGTAATCTATTGACAGTGGCAGATCTGTACGCCATAGATTTTTGTCATGTCAGCCTCCAATGCCGCACTAATGTACTTGCAAGTACACAATCACAATGAAACATTAGAGACGATGACATTAAAATTTATTAAAAGTTTTGAACTTTACGAAAGATCGTCATAAAATTCAAGCTCATAAAAAAAGTTTACAACAATGCAATAAGTGATTTTTTATGAACTTAACCATTAACAATATTTGGCTTTTTTATAAATATTTTTTAAAATTATAATTTTAATTTTATTTTTCTTCATTCTTCATCGTAAATCACTCAAGACTAATAATATTTACCGTATAAACACAATTATTTCAAGAAAATTTCTTTGGCCAATCCACCTATTTATGGCCTGGGGCTATTAGGCTGAAGAGTAAGCTAGTAAAAAAGTTCACTAACATGTTCAATAAGCCTTCAAGCCTTGAACACCATAATTATTACAGGTTAAAATTATATACGATTACTTTATAAAGCGGTTCTTTGAAGTAAAATATTAATTCAGCTATTTATTTAAATGCTAACACTATTTATTTTTTATTTTTTTGTTACCCCCTGCGAAACAAATTATAAGATATTAACTTTAATAGCAGGTAGTCTTATTTCCATATTCCATCAAATTAATCTTTGATAAAAGCAGACAAAGTTGTTTTTCATGTCGCACCCATGTTTAGAGAAGTAACTGATTTAAACGACCTGAAGGTCGAGATAAAGTATATGTGTATGTATATATATTCTTTATTACGACCATACATATATTAGGGCAAAATGAAAAGAGTAGGGAAAATTGTACTCATTATGAATAAAAAGGTGTAAATTGAAAAGGGTAATGTAGATGCTGCCTATATATACATATATATAGGTATAATTGTCACTCTAAAACATGAATACTTAAAATACGAATAAAAAACTGGTCATAAACTTTTGGTCATAAAAGCATACCTATACTAACTTCTCACATTCCCGTCGTTAATTTACTTATATTCTTGGTTATATATATATATATATATATATATATATATATATATATATATATATATATATATATATATATATAAGCCCTTTCCTTGAGATTTGTGATTAAAGCAAAAATGTCAGGAAATCGACCGAACAATGATTTTTTTATGGGTTAATATATTTAAATTGGGGCGCTTATTAAATTATCCAAATATCTCCAGCAGTAGAAAGTTTATTTCCGTTCGAGGTCCACCGAAATTTATAAAGAGGTACATAAATATAGTTTGTAATCAAAGTATTATAAATATATAATTATCGGAAAATGATAAAAAATGAAATGAAAATATCAGTTTTATAAAATTTAAGAATAAAGTAAGGACATTAAAAACGTATATACTATATTCTCAAGTTTAATGATGCAATGAGCCAAAAGACAACCACATATCTTCAAGGTTTATTTTTTTAGCACTCTATGGAGAAATCTTTAAGTAGTATAATAGGTACCCAAAATACTGAAGTTAAGAAAAAAAACTCCTGGTTCATTCCTTAGTTCGTCATATTATTTTATACTTTATGTATCCACTTTATGTCTTACTCCTCAAATTTTGTATTTTAATAAAACAATTTATACTATACTGATTTTTATTAATAAATACATATTATTTTTGCATTTACAAAGTAAATACCATATTATAAGTTGATAATATAGGTATATCATTTTTTACACACAAGTGCTAAATTATAATTTGAACAATATATTTCATCGCATAAAGTTAAACAATATAATATAATAATATATTACAATATATCTTTACTAAAAGCTTTTATTAAAAAAAAGTTACATTTTAAACAACAAATCTCATTGTATAAAAAAATATTACCTACCTAAACATATGTAAAAATTTCATGGAACAAGTATAAATAAAAACATTTAACAATTAAAATATCGCAGGTCTCTGAAGAAAATATTTTAGATTATTTATAATTTTTAATATTGGAATATTGTACAGTAATTTAATTATAGAATTGTAAAAATGCTAGATATATCTCAAGTGGCATTTCCCTGGAAGTAGCATTTAATTTAATATTATATTCATAGTAATTTATGAGTTCGTGTTGTGTTGGTCCTTAAATCTTTATATTTGAAATATTTCAAAACAGGCTTTATTTTTTAATGTCTTTAAACTGGGTCGTCTGGTGTCATCCTTGAGTTTTTTTACACATAGAATCCTTTTTGTTTTCTTTCAGATATTTTGTTTCTCTCTGCTCCTTCCGTCAAGTCAATTTGCTCTTAATACACATCCTTCAGTGGATCGTTTAACTTAATTTTCTTCACAAGTTATTTATTGACAGTATAAAGGAAGAATTAAAAAAAAATATATATCAGACCTTCCTCAAAATTTGTTTCTTAAATAACATAATTATCGCTAGTCGTTGGTTTTTATTAAAATTAGGAGGCAAACTAATTTATATGCGGAAAACAATCAGAATTAACATTTTATGCCGCTTAAAATGTTTTTGAACCAAGGTTAAAAATATATATTTTGTAACCAAATTTGACTAATGACTTTTAGAAGTAACTTAAAATATGTTAGAAGTGGCGGCAAATGTGTTATCACTTTTAGCTAGAATATGTAAAACAAAAAAAAAAAATAAAAAAAATTAACTAATTACTTGCCCTAATAATTAACCAAACTCATTCTATCCTCAATTTGCTTCACAACAATGTGGTTTCATAAAAAGAATTCTGCCTGTAGTTCAACAGTGCAGAATCGAGAAACTAAAAATGCAGATCCAATTTATATTAAATTGTCATGGTTATAATCAAAAACAATTATTTCCCAAAATGTTAAAGGGAGAATTAGCTAAATTGCTTGAGAAATGAGATTATGTAGTCCAGCAATAATATACAGCAATACCCTAAAGCTCAAAAGTACAGATTGTAAAGTTATTTTGATGAATTTATAAAGGAAAGAAGATTTTCTGTTCATTCAATTTAGAACATTAACAAATCTAGACTTGTTCTGATAAAACTATATTAAACCCAATCATTTCAATATTAGAACGGATTATTAAGTTAGGTTATGTCTAAATGTAATTTGCAGTCACCTCAAACATGTGTTATTTCTTTTATATGATGTTCATACATTTAAGAAACTTTGAAAATCAGTTCTTGATTGAAGCTAGCGTAAGCGAACTTCTTACATTCAACAAGTGTAACGTTTACATGTCCGACAATATCTTGAGTAAAAGCAGAACGCTTTGGTTGAAATTTGGTATTCGTGTTCCTTTCACTAATGCTCAGGCTAAGTTCGTTGGACAACGTTATCCGTCCAAGAGTTCGCGCGGAACATTCACGTAAACGAGAGGTTCAAATGTAAAACTGGAATTTCAGGTCAGGAAAAAATTCTATTATCACCTAATCGATGAGGCATACATTTGTTTCAAATAAAACATTTTTTAAAACCAACAGCGACGCCGCTATGAATTAATAAATATCAATATCGCGCGTGTTAAAGATCGCTAAAAACATTATAGTGGACCTATACGAAATTGAGAAAACAACGTTTTTACCGATGTCTTACGTTCTAACGTAAACATTTTAATAAAACTTTAAATACATCGTCTAAAATGCAATTGAAACCTGCATGTAAAATTTTAACTTGATACATGCACAAGTTTTTGTATAGCGAAGTGATACATTTTATAATAGTTGAAATGAAGATGGGCTGAACATGTGAGTTAAGGAATATGTAGAAAGACACCCATCTCCCCCACTACACGGCTCTCTATTACAATTATATTCTTAACTATCAACTCATCATGTTTAACTATCTAATATTTACTGCATTACGCTCACTTCAATGATAGAGCCACGCGATGCCTAGTTTACTTATATTTAACCAAGCGTATTATATCATATATATTTAAGTGGATTTGTAGACTTAAAGTAAATAGATAATAGCCTGTCTCTAAACAGAAAGAGCCGTTTGACGAATTCAAATTAATTGCACAGTATGTTATTTATCTTAATTAGGCCCGCTATACAGACTGGTACTCCGTCTTAGTATTCAGACTTCTATTTCATAAAAACGAACAAGTGTTGACAGAAGATAAATATGAGTATTTTATTAACATTTTTTAAAAAAAATATTGAACAGTTTTGGAGGTCAGGTTGAAAATAAAAGTCTAAGGTTTAAGTTTAGAGCTTTCATTTAGGCAGCCTGAACCTCTTTAGTGACTGAGAAAGTATAATTTTGTAGGATTATTACTCAGGCTTGGAGCAAAAGAGTTGATAATAAATCTCATCTTTTCCTTCCAAATCTCTCTATTCTGCCCTAAATCTGACAGCTCTGAAACTAATAAGTTAAGTTTTCTTGGGAAAAAACTAAAGTACTGTGGTAAAAAAGAAAACTGAGTTGTCTAGATATTCACTCTTAGTAAAGAATGTTAATGTTTATTGGCTGAAATTTGTGAACAAGTCAAATTATGTATTACGCATTCATGAAAAATAACTCTCCATAGCGAAGCACGTTAATCCACCTAATTAAAACTTGGGAGAAAAAAAAATGGTCCGAGACAGCTGAGACTAATCTTCTCATATTAATCTCGGTCCCAGATCCCAGAAACTTAATATTTTCGACTTCCAACAATAGCAGATTTATTTTTGAAAATATCTCGGAAACTAGATTTTTAGAGGGAAAACGGCTTATATATTTAGATTTGTATTTGAATGGACTACATTTTAAAAAAAATTAATCAAAATCGTCGAATTCGTATCCGAGAAATAATTTTTTTTTAGAATTTTTGAGGGTTAGCGCCTCCAAATTTGGAGATAATATTAATTTCTAGATTTCGTCTCGATGTATGATTTTTCTGAACATGTATGCCAAATTTCGTAAAAATCGGCTCAATAGTTTAGGCCTTAGGCTCTAAACGTCTGCACAGACGACAGAAAGACATTTTTAAAAAAATAATTTTTTGGACTCAGGGGATCTCATAACGTGTCAAATCAATCAAAATCGAATTTTAGCGCCATCACAATATTTTCTTATTGTATGAAAATGTAAAAAATTGCGTACATCATAAGCGGAATAGCTCTTACTCTTCGGCTAAATAATAGACGAAAGGAAGAGTAAAATGAATTGGATGTTTGAAGACTGAAAGTGAAGGTGAAGCGGGTCAAACCTGCTGGGAAGAAAGTGAACGAGGTTAAGAACCTTATGAGATGGCGACCCCTCGATACCAAGGACGTAACCTCTTGACGATACCTCCTCTGAATTATGCGAAAGCTTAACACCACGATTGACAAAAAGGTTTATCGAGAATGTTAGTAAGAATGATCTCTAAGAACTGTATAGAAGAGACATCGTCAAAATAATGTATTATCGTGAAGAGGCCTCGGGCAGTACCTTGCGTCTGCTGAGCAATTTTGTGTGTTGGGGCGACGCTCTATACAAACCAAGTCTTCCTCTGATCTCTAGATAATAGTAGGCTGTATTGTGCCATGACGTTCCTTATGTCAACTATCAAACGAGTTAACGAGAAAATTACTCTTAAGTTTAGGAGTTTTATCTCTTTCCTTCTCAGTTCACTCAAACGCGTATACTTCCTCTGCTCACAGGAAAAACTTAAATTTGGTGTAAACAAGAATAAAATCATTTGCAACACAATATATGCTAAAAAATAAAATGATTTACGTTTTAAATAGTTACAGTAAACAAACTATAAATAAAACTTTCCAGATAAAACTTTTTTATTTTACAGATAAAACATGGGTCCTGCAGATCTGATTTTTTTATATGTTATACTAGGTGTAGGTACCCTAATAAAAAACCTAGTTTTCGACCTTGACGGAGCGCCAGCGCCACCATCGCCGAAAAACCATAATCTTTTCGACTTCTCAGCTTAAACTTGTATTTACCTTTATGGAGTGGTTTAATTAAAAACATAATCTATATTTTTATAAAGTACGGTAAATTTTTTACTGTTAAAAAAAATAAAAATAATAAAAAATCGAGCGCGTTTTTTCCAAAAGTTCTTATTTTTAGTTGGTATTGGCCATTTTTCCACCTAAAGCCTAAAGTTGGGGTGGTTTTTGAAAAAAATACGTAAAAAGTTCTTAGTTCAAAGACATTTCAAAAATGATTGTTATCAAATATGTTTTTACACACAAACGTTTGTAAAGTCATTATTGATTAAATAAACAATTATGATCCTAAAATAGCTTTCTAATTTAGATATTTCACACCAAGCAGTAATCAGAAAAGTATGGGTGGCACCTGGTATTATTGATAAACCACTCCAAGAGGCGGTGGTATCCTTCAAGATTAAAAAAAAAATGATTTTAATTTATTTAATTTCATGGCAAATCATCAAAAAGCATTAAATGATAAATATGTTTTGGAACGAAGTTCTTTATGGCACGTTCTGGAGCCCGGGAGTAAATCCGAAAAAAAAATGACCAAAATCACCGTCACAAAATCACCGTCACGCAAAATCCGTCACGAAATCTACCCATGACAATAACTTGAGTAAAAGATCACCGAGTTAGTTGAAATTTGGTACACATGTTCATTTTACCAATGCCCAGGCTAAGTTCGTTGGACAACGTTATCCGCCCAAGGGTTCACGTGCAACGTTCGCGTAAACGTAAGCTTCAAATTTAAAATTAGGATTTTTTGGACGGGAAAAAATTCTAACATCATCTATTAAATGAGACAAACAACTTTTATATATATTTTATTTTAGTAAAACAAACACCGACACTGCAATGAAGTGATAAAGATCGCTAAATTTATTAAAGCGAACCTAAACGTTTTAAATAAAGAAAACAACGTTTTTACCGATATCTTACGTTCTAACGTAACGATTTCAATAAAACTTCATACACATCGTCTAAAGTACAATTGAAACAGGCATGTAAAATTTCAACCTGATACAAGTAGTATGTGTTTTGTGTTGGTGATTTATATTTTATATTAAAATATTTTAATTGGAGATTCGCCGACGGAGGTCTGATGGGACAGTTATTTTCTTCTCTACAACCATATGCTTTAACTATAAACTAATCAAAATTTACTTTTTTCTTAATTTACAATACATAATTTATTGTAAGACGCTCTACTCAAAGATAATAAACAGTTTTTCTTTTAATTTTGCCTTAACTCCACACTCCGCTAGTACAAATAGTTACTTTTAATTTTGTCTCTTATTCTAACTACGCCATGTATAAGTAGTTAGCAGAATCATATACTTAGCATTGTAATTATTTAATATAAAGCGTAAGGAACTTCGTTCCTACCGGGTGTCCCACGACACCACACGTATTTTTTTTAATGAAGACAAGAGAAACACCGCCACTGGGATCTTTTTTTTTTTTTTTTTTTTTTTTTTAATTTAACATAATATTATATATATTTTTTTTTTTTTGTTTAATTAATCAATATTAACATTATAAACCTTTGTTTGTAAATTCATCTTTGTTAAAACAATTTTCAAAATTTCTTTGATCTAAGAACTTTTTACGTAATTTCTCCAAAAACCACCCCAGCAAACATCTGTATATTGGTAGCTATTTGCAATATAAACCTCATATAGGTAAATTATAGTACAATAATTTTACTTAAAAGCTGGTCCTTATCAATCATGCTAATAAACTTTGGCTTCAGGATTAAAAGAACAAGCACTGTTAGAAAATGTTTAAATTTCACTCAATTTTTAAGTGTGCAGTATGAGTTGAAAAGTTACTCTTCTTTTTAAAAATAATAACTATTTGCATGTAAGTTGGCTGTAGGGTACCCTTAATTATCTTTATTTTAAAGCTGTGGATCCAATTTAGGGTAGTAAGAAATCGACTTAAAACTCTATGATTACGGCAACGTTTCGGCCTAGCCGGCCATTTTCAAGCCTAAAAACAATAATATATTTGTTGTTAACTACAATATGGTGTCGAAACCGAAGAAACAAATAGTATGGACTAGATATCATTAATTATATACCTTCCGGTTTACACTTGAGTCAGTGAAGTCATTTGATTTTTCACTAACTCAAGTGTAAACCGGAAGGTATATTCGTTGGATATGGGAGGTATATTGGTAGGCTCTGGAAGGTATATTGGTATCTAGTCCATACTATTTGTTTCTTCAGTTTATCTTGTAGTTAACAAAAAGCCGGCTAGGCCGAAACGTTGCCGTAATCATAGAGTTTACTACTTACTACCCTAAATTGGATACTTTATGGTGAATACTGGCTAACACGAAAAATGTCAAACATTCTCCGGTTTTTCGGCACTAGTGATCGAAAACTTAGGCTTTTCAAGGCCCCTTTTTTGAAGACGGATTGACTGTACCATATTATATGTTACTGTAGTATGAGTGTGTATTCCATGCAGTTATTAGAAATAATGGTACCAATGCTTTTATTGGTTAATATCATTATTGAAAATGCGCTTGAAACCAAATGGTAAAATATAGTTTTTATTTAGAGAGATTCAATGCTAATTGTTGCAAAAATTAATTATCAGAATATGACATGAAAAATATCTATTTTTGACGTCTTCGTTGAAAACCGGGAAATTTTGGCGTCCCGAAAAGTTTTTTCGGGACACCAGGATTAAAGTCCAAAACCGGTACGCCTGGCAACACTACCAATACCCCATTGTTTGCTCCCAATTATTTCAACCCTCAACGCCTTTGTTTTTCAATTAATGTCAATCGTTTGCGCTTTTTAAATTTTGCTAAATCAGTATTTTAATTCAACATTCAATTTTTTTTAATTTTAACTGGAAATATAGAGGCCCGTGGTTCAAATCCCGGCACAGGAGTGTATTTTTCACTGTCTGTTTCCCGTAGTTAATAATAATTATAATTTGATTTAAATTAATATTTTAATTCAAGTAAAAAATCAAACAATTAAGAGATTTAAAAAACCGGGGAATATTAAATAATAATAGTTTGTAAAAGCATAAAATCATTAAAGTATACAAAATAGGATGCGAGAAAGCTATGTGCCACACAAAGTGGCAGACCATTTATAAACTATTTCACATTATATCTTTTTGGATAATGTTTTGGCCTATTCGGTTTAGTATATTCGGGTATCAAAAATCAATAAGCTTGTAAATAAATTTATTTATTCATAATTAGCGATAAATTAAAGAAGATCTCAAATCAATAATAGCCTAATTTATAGTTATAAACTTGTTTATTATTATTATTATTATTATAAGCTGAATTGTTTGAAAATCGTGACCGGACAAATAACCTTCGTCAATTTGCTTCCAAATCTAAGTGCGTGACAAGTTTGGACTTGGTTTGGGGCTTCTTAATTTTGTATTTTTGTAAAATATAAAATAACTTTTTCTTATCACTTGTCATATTAACCAAGGGTTATTCATATTATGAATAATATTTTACTTAGAAAGAAAAAACACAGTGATTATCTGATCCTTGTTTTACTGAAGGGAAAAAAGAATAATATTCCAAGTAGTCTTTAATCAGATTTTCGCGTGAGTTGTTTAGCCGTGATATCATGTTGACCTTCCGAAAAAAATTCAGAAATCCCTAAACTGCTGAATGAACGGATCGATAAAAAGTAACGATATAATAATTACTTCAAAATTCTCAGTAATTATGAAATATAAGTGTATCACATTGGCAAGATAAATCTATATTGTTTGATTTTTATTTATTTTCACGACTTTATGATCTACAGAATGGATTTTCAGCTAATTAGAATATTTTAAATAGGAAATTACAGCTTTAATACATGTCATTCTATTGTATCTCGTGGGAGTAGAGTAATAATGAATAGAATAAACTACTTGGTTAATTGTTTGGTGTAAAGGAATGATCGGTTTAATTACTAGGCAGACCTTGTTGCTCTACTGATTAGATACCAACACAACATTTAGATACAACACTGGATACCACTCTCGTTTATCTTTATCAATGAATAGTTGATTTGCTTAGTATTATTCCTTTTATATTTCAATTTGTCTTTGCTTAATGACTGGATAATTTACCTTATCTAATACAATAATAAATTATTAAAGGTGCATTGTGAAACAGCTTTCTTACAAACAAACCAGGACAAATGAGGAACTTGCAAAATGTATTACATTAATTTTAAAAGTTTATCGAGTGATCATTAATATTTAATTATTATTTCATTAATATTAGCGAATTTTCGAAGAAAATTAAGACTCAAAATTTTTTAAATGCGAATTTTTGAAAATTTTCTCCATGGAAATCCGTTTTTGACTATTTTTAATCGATGCCTGAAATTTAACTCATTTTCTATGTATGTTGCATAAATGAATTTGTCACTCCAGACGCTATCTCACGCTAGGATGCGCTTAAAAAATCCAAACAAATTTTAAAATGGCAATAATATCATAAGAAAGGATGAGTAGTTCGTTGGCCAAAATTTTTGGAGTTCATTTAGGGTTAAAAATAGCATAATAATGTGTTTTTTCCATTTTACCCCCCTCCTACATGAAAATATGACAAAAGTGTACATAACAACAATTACTTTTCTCTTAGAGCTTTTTAACGATATGCATCATGAAAGGTGTCCATTACTTTGACATTTGTACCCCGTACCCCTGTAAACCAAAATTTTAATTTCGTAATCTTATAAAGGCAGTGACATTCATCTTTTTTTTAAGGAAAAGTGTGTAAATATTCATCAAATTGGGATAAAACTGTAGATTTTTTTAAAAGACATACTCTCATAGACATAGCAGGGGAACAAGTTCATCGATCAAACATTGGCGATTCGAACCCAAAAGAATACTACAGAAAGAGTGTTTTCATATTATTTATTGACCGACTAATTAGTGAACTATCAGACTAATTAGTGAATCAGATTCACTCCAGCTCATGACGATTTAATGCTTTTGGCTGGAATTAAACTGAACATAATTCCAGCCAAATCTCTCAATCATAACAGTGACCTGGAAAGCATTGTCATTGCCACTGAGAAGTACACTGGGGACTGGAGAAATTAAAGTAATACTCAGAAATGAGATTGAATTGTGGATTGAGGCGAGAACACTATGCAGAGAACAAAAGTATCGACCTTTTTCAGCAGTTGAGGCGTTCAGCGACCCAATCACAAGGTTTTATCCTAACATCAAAAACCTTCTCCATCTCAATTGTATCCTGCCAGTGACATCATGTACTGTACTGGAAGAAGAAGCCTTTTAACATTGAATTAATCAAGTCATACCTGAGGTTGACAATGGTAGAAGACAGTCTGAATGAATTAGCCCTTATGAATATGCACAAAAATCAACGTGTTGAACCCGTCAAAGGTTATTGACAAGTTTTCAAGTGTTCACCCGAGACGAATGAGATTAAATTAATCTGTTTTGTTGGTATTTTTTAGAGTAACTAGGCTAATAAATCTTGACATATCATAACCTTTAATAAAACTTAAAATATTTGTGTTTAAGATAATAATAAGACTAATAAATCTATTTTTTTATATATATGTATATATATATTATGTATATAGATTGATATTTGTAAATTAAATTTATTTTTAATTAAGTGAGAACATAATTTAATTCCTTTTAAACATCAAGTGAAAGGGATCATTAATATAAATATTTTTTAATATCATTATGGTTAATACAATCTAAAAGCTAGTTTTTTTTTATCTTAATCATGTTTGTTTCTAACTTAACAGTTAGTCATTAAAAATGCTAAAAATCCACAGAGATTTGCAATTAAAAAACAATAAAAAATCCGGGGGAAGGTCCCCGGACCCCCTTCCTGGGAAAATCCAGACCCCCAGTAGCCCCTCCCCCCCCCCCCCCCCCAAAAAAAAAATATATATTATCCTAGATCCGCCAATGTTTCACACCTCCTGAACTTTGTTGCACTGCTGAACAGGTACATAATACATTATTCCCGACAATTTTAATAATTAAATACAAATCCATATTCAGGCGTTAAAAGTTAAAGTTAATTAATAACCAGTAAGTCTTGAGTTCAATGTATTTTTAAAGCAGTAAAATAACCCGTATTTTTCATCTAAAAGATGTTTCAAAACTCAAGAATAAATAATCAAAAATATATTAATTTTCTTTTGTCAGAGTTTTGGGTATAATCACAATGAAGAACAGTTTGTGAATGAAGGATTTCTACGAGGAAATAGTTGTCAATGAAATGAATTCTATTCAGAGGTAGGTAAGAGTTAGCCACACAGACTTTCAACTAATCATTGCTTATTTTCCACTTAACTTGCGCATTTCGTAAACACAACTGGGGCCAGTTCAAGAAGACTAAAAAAACAACAAAGTGATCATTCAGTTTATGTCACCGTAACCTTTTTTCCAACATAAACCTACAACTTTTTAAAACTTCAATATTTTGATTTCAGATGATCTTTTAATCTTTTATTAAATTTACTGAATACAACGTATAATTTATCAGTGTTGACTACTTATCAGTTAATAAATAGATCCAAATATATTTAAAACTTCTATAATATATTTAAACTTTTATAATATATACAATCTTTAATATACATATTTAGAATAAAAGACACTGTAAAATGATTTTTTATTTAACAACACATGATTTAAGAGGTCAAGTTTATTTATTTGGTTTGTATTATTTAGTGAAAGTCATCTTTAAGAGGTAAACATGATGAATATAAAAGTTGATTTTAACTAATTATGTGTACATGTATTCGGTTTATACATTACATTCACCAAAACTGTGTCTTATGAATTCTTTATTCATTCACACTTCTGTAAATGGAATAAATGATTTTATCCAAACACTGTGCAATAATAATATCTTCTTTATAACATTATAAATAATTATTACTTATATATTCTAGTAATTACTTTTAATAGCATTTCTTCTATTATAATATTTTCTGAAATAAATAGTGACACTTAATTAGAGACAACAAGTGAATACAATATTAATAATACAATAAATTAATATGCCTAAAACAAAATGTTTGATCATTAGAATTAATACTAACTTCATTAAAATCAATTATATTGATATTAATAAAAATTTTATAGATAGCTAGGTCTAGAGTTCCAAACTTGTAATTACGTATGTAAATTAAAAAATGTTATTAATTAAAATAATAAATGTTTAACGCTTAAATAATAAATTTTGGCAGTATGATGTATTAAAAGAAATAAGATAGATTAAGAGTAATAAGGAAGTTGATTTGTGAACGTACGCTATAAACTTAAGCTATAAACGTCAACATTCTTAAGGAAAATAAGGAAATCACTAATTGTGTTTTTAGAGGTTAAGTTGGAAATAAAAGTTTAATTTCAAGAGATCAGAGCAATTGCTCAGGAAATCTGAGCATTATTAGTGATAATTATTGCACAATTTACACAGAAATAAAAATAAAAACCTTGTTTTTTCTTTTCATCATTTTTTTTTTAATTGGCATTTCTCTTCATCCTAACCCCAGAACTTAAGTGCTTAAGTGTAATAAAAATAAGCGTGATACGCGTAAACGAATATAATATTTGTATTATTTATCTTTGATGTTCATTGTTGTATTTTTTCACACTGTATCTCATTTTTACTTTCTCACATATACGTAGTAAATATAAAAATAAAATATTGTGAAAATATGTGGCGCAAAACTTTGATTTGGAGATGTTGATGAATTTAAACGTTATGGTTATAAGGTACCCTGAGTGATTTTAAATAGGGGAGGGATTTTTTTTTTTAAAAAAATGCCTGTCTGTAGTCTGTCCAGATGCGTGGAGCCTAAGCTACGATGCTAATTTAGATTAAATTTGGCATAAAGGTTCAGATAAACCATAACCCATGGCAAAATCATAAAATTAATTTTAGGGGCGTAACCCCCCAAAAACTCTAAAAAATCTACAATATAGTCCATTGAAATACGAATCTAAGTAGAAGTCGTTTTCCGGGTAAAATCTAGCTTCCCAGATATTGATGAAAATTAATCTGATTTTTTTAAAAGTCGAAAATAAAAATTAAACAACCACCTTTAAAACACTTTTTAAATACTCTTATCAAAAATACGCTTACGAGATATTAATACAGTACCAATATCTATATGATAAAGTTTTGTTCGATTAATTTTACCGATTTCACCAAAATTTATAGACAGCTAATCCATTAGTTACTGATATCAGCAAGCATAAAAACCTCACTTCCAATTTTGTTCGTTACTATACTTAAGGCACAAGGTAACATACTAGAAGTTTGTTCGTTCAGTGAAGATTTGTAGATTACATTCTTGCTTTGCAATTAATGGATTTTTAGGGTTTAGTATATCATCCTGGAAACTCCTATGCCGAGGGTGATGTGTTTGTCTGTCCGTCGCACTTTGGTTCATATCCCCAGAACCGTTCACAACTTTTTGACCCACACATAGGAAAAATATAGAGAAGTTTAACATTTAATATGTGAATGCGTAATCCGCAAAAATGTGCAAAGTTCAAATTGTTATATTTTTTTAATTTTTGAGATGGGTATCAATTGAAAGCTACTGAAGAGTAGATTACAAATATATATATATATGACTTTTAATGACTACTGTGCTATTTACCGCCAATATTGCGTTTTAGATTTCAAAATTTCCCATAAAAAATCCTTCCCCCCCCCCCCCCCCCCCAACAACCGGCTAGTCCTAAAATTATGAAATTATTTATGCAAATACCTTATGATAGGGTACCTATCACCTTATGATAAAAGAATTAATTTAACGTTTTGTTATTACCGATAAAAAACTCTTCCCTCCTTACTCTACACTATTTTTTTCTTTTCGGAAGATCAAATTAAATTTGTTCATATTTTTTATACTTTCATACAGGGCGGGATGGGGAAATTTTAAAATATTATTTTAGCATATAATAGCGTATATGCTGAATAAAATAATCTACGAAACTATAAAAAGTATACTTGCTTGTTTCATCAAGTACTTCCCTGTGATTTTTAAATTATTTCAGTTGTTATTTGCAGGTTTTCATCTAATTTTTCGTACTTTAAATAATAATGTCACAATGATAGGTAAATATTTAAAATTTAAAGGATAAAGTGAAAACACACAGAGCATTAACATACCCATGGATGGCATAGACTTCAAAAATGAAATAGAAACAATCAAAACAACAGCTAGGAATAACGGTTATACAACTACAACAATAAATAGAATTTTATACAATCAACGTTTCCACGCATCACAGTAACACCCAGATCACATTAATGGATAAGTCAACTTAGTAAATATCTCAACAGAAGTTGGCAAAATTATTTTTAAAATAAAATTACAAGATAAAAAGAACTTTTTATACACTACGTTTTTATATTTTCTGTCATAAATCATAAATTTGAAACCCGTCAAAATGAAGATTGTAAATATGGGATATGTCAAAAAAAAAAAAAAAAAAAACTTTTTATTAACGGATTTTTTCTGAACTAACTTTCCATACAGCAAAATTTGCTGAAAACGAATTAAATTCTGCTGAAGGATGGCTAAAAGTATTAAAATGTCTAGCTACTCGGGAAGTTAGTTAAAAATCTATTGCAAGATTTGTACTGGACAAACAAACAAGAAAGCAAGCTAATAAAAACGTAGTAAAAATGTAAAGTAATCTACAGACCATACTACAGAATATACAATAAGAATAACATATATCTACAGAATATACATATTATTATTATGTAGACTCAGTCAAACAAAATATAGACGAAATCTATATAAACTGTGTACATGAGACTCATAGGACGGAGTCTATCTATGTCAGACAGGAAGAAAATATCCAAAAGTATCGCAGAAATTCATTCCACCTTGATCAAAACTACAAATTTATACAGTTTTTCTAACAATTTTATTGAAAAACCACACATTCACCAAAACTATATGTGGAAATGTATGTACCAAAAAAGTACGTGGAATGGGTAAGAAACTGGATCTATTAGAGAATTTTAAGATACAAAGAGCTTTAAACAGCCCTGATTATAGAATGGTCTAACGAAAGAACTAACTTAATACTAATCAAACATTTACCAACAATAACTCAATACGAATCAAACATTTACCTTGTCAATTCACTACTATCATTTTATCAAATCAACCTTACCTTTATCTTATTAAGCAGCCTTAAGCTTATCATGTAGATTATGTTTTCTCAATCATGCCCATAATGTGCAATCCAAATATCAAATAATGTTGACTTACCCAGTAGTTTTTAGAGTTCCTTCTTATTAATGAGGGAGTCAAAATGATAGTAGATTAAGTAAAAAATTGTTAATATTTTGGCAAGAGCATTATTCAGGTAAGAGCATTTTTATATAGTTAAAACCTTTGTTTGCTTATAGTAGAAGATTAAGTCATTTATTTTATCTACTTGCGGCAGCAAAATGAGGCATTATTGAACTGATTTCGGGCAGAGATATGTGATTTTACTGCCTAGGCGGTAAAATGAGGAAACATTTTGATGGCTAGGCAGCAAAATAAATTTTGATGGCTAGGCAGCAAAATGTTTATTGTTATAATGTTGGCAATAACAGTTTATACTATTATCTCTATCCTATAACATTATATATTAAAGTTTAATAAGTAAAATTTAATAAATAAACGTTTTAATATTTAAATAATTTGTTAATTTTGTTAAATAAGTTCAATGAATAGTAGATCTTTAATTAAAAAAATAGCAGAGTCACTGGCCACATTGCAGCTTCATGTAAACATCCAACATCCATATTATTATTATTATTGTTGAAGTCATTCTAGATTAGACTAGCTACTTTTCTTGATTTATCCTTGTTATTTCTTTTCTTTTAAGCAGTAGAAGCTATCTTTAATACATTTAGTAATTTGTTAGTAAAAATATAAATAAATATTTTATATTGCGTGCATTATTAATTCAGAAGTTATGTATGTTATAAACTTGTGTTTTGTATTTTGTTGTTATAGCTTGTTTGCTATTCACAATTGTTATTATTCCCAAGCTTCATATTTTATTTCTTTATCACCATTAATTTTAGTTAATACTTAGAGGCCTTTCACACCAAAGATGCACTCTACGTCCTGGTCGCAAGTGGCATGTGCGTCTTACATCCTTATGACACGAGCGTTCACACCGAAGTGGCACGTGCTACTTGCATCTTCTTATATCTTTTATTTGAACATATAGTTGAATATAACACTAGCGCAAGAGGGGTTCTGTGAAGTGACATTTTGTAAATTAAATACGAATTTTCGATGGTGGAGCGCGTATGTAGGGCACATGTAAATGTATGTAGGGCGGCATGTAAATAATAATAAGGGCGCACGCTGATAAAACACCAGCCGGCTGGTTCTCGAGTCGCACTTGCTACTTCGGTGTGAAAGCTCTCGTTCAGTTTTACAGTCCGGTGTTCAAGATGCATGCATCTTGCCACCAGGACGCATGCATCCTGCGACATGCTACTTCGGTGTGAAAGGCCCGTTAATGTTATTATCTTATTAATATGACACATAGTAATTAACTATGTTATATTAATAAAGATAGTATTTTAGCAGTTTCATTTTTCTGCCGCTCGTAGATAAAATATTGTATGCAACAAGGCAGCAAAGGAAACCTCAATCAATATAACAAATTGGTAAATTACCTGCCTCGCAGTGGCGTATCCAAGCGGTTAGGGCACATTCTAAGTCAGTTTAGATTGGGGAGGGGGGCATTCGTAGTGGTATCAAATATCTTACTGTGAACATGGGCGTCGTCTGCAGTTAATTATTAGGGAAAGATTAATGGGGGATCCGGGGCCCTCCCCCGGAAAATGTTGAAAATATGATCTCTCAAAAAAATGCTTTCATGCATTTCTGAGGTGACATTGAATATGAGATGAATGTAAAAAATATGTATTAAAAAGAAAATTCGGCGGTATTTTTTTTTACTCTATTGGGTCTGGGTCAGTCTGGGAGGGGGGGGGGGGCACGTGCCCCCTGTGCCTCCCTCTGGATACGCCACTGCTGCCTCGGCTTCGCCTCGGCAGTTAATTATCATGGCCTGTCCTCGCCTTCGGCTCAGAGGCTAATCTAATCACTCGTCAGTAAAATTCCATTTTGCTGCCTAGTTACATAAATAACTATTTTCACTAGGTATCAGCGCTGGATTCACACCAAAATGTGTTTTACCTTTTGTTTAGAATGAAAGTGGTGTAATTTTCTCATTTAAATAAAAATGACTTGATATACTATAATTTTTACCCCCTAAAATAATGACAACCTTGTAACCATTTCTTATTTGTTAAGTTCCTAGTTTAAGTTTTTAGCTTTAGTTTATTTCATTTACGTTCCTTACTGAACCCTTTACACAGGTAGTCGTACCTCCCAGCTATTTAATCCGAGCCCCTACACTTTTGTACTTATAACACTTGTGATTTTGTCCAGTCTGTGTAAAATTATCACTGAAAATAGTCGAAATTCTGAAAGCATCGTCTGCCTTTTAATACTTGAATTACAGTAAGTATTACTTACAAATAATAACCATGGTACTACAATTAAAGTAGCTTGTATTTAATGAATAATTATTTTTATTCGGCTAATTGAACACTTTCACGTGAGTTCATTAGTATAGGTGAAAGGTTGGTTTCTGCCCGAAGCTGTTCCCACACGCGGCTCATCTATCACATTACACCACTGGTCTTTACACACCAAATTAAAATTCACCCTTTTAGTCGGCACGGAGCTTCATGCATGCTTAATTTGAACATTTACACGAAAATAAATCATAAACTGTATGACCGAGAAAGGAGGAAAGCGTATTTACTACTATTTAGAATAACTTTTGAAATGCAGGTAGGTTATACTAAATAAAATCTTCCTACTTGATGAGCATGAAAAATGGGAATTACTCCCGAGCTAAAATACGAGTATATGTTTTTTTAAAAGCACTGTATAAGGTTTAAAAGCGCTGCTTTTACATATAGCTTTCCAATAAATATTACCTCGAGTAATACAAATTTCAATTCTATTTACAAAACTGAACATTAATAATTCACTTAAAACATCAAGTTTATCAAGGAGACTTAATAGTTTAACCTGTAATAAGAGTAATGCAAGTAGAAGTTATGACAAAAAAATATTACATGTATATTGTTCTTCAAGAAAAATATTATGTATTGAAATAACTCATACGACTTAAGATACTAATTTTAATCCTCATTTTTTTTACTGCTAGAGTAATGAACTCAGCGTGTCATAAATAATTAAAAGTTATGGTCTATTTTTATCTTCACTAGAATAAATCACAGATGATGGAAAATATTCTTAAATTCATAAACAGTTGCAAACGGTCATAAACGGTGCAAACAAAATGTCAACTTTGTGCGTAGGCTTCCGCGGGCTGACTTGTAATAAATATCTTTGTTTTCCAGTGAATTCCGCATTCCGCGTCACGAAGGGATTGGAATCCGACTTTTTCCTTCCACTACTTGAAGCATCTTCAAGGGTGTGGTGCATCGTGTTGTTACTTGAAGCAAGTGATGTTCCTTGAGTCGGGTTAATCCTTTGTTGGAATGATGAATCGGTCTGACAGTGCCTTCTTGGAGTTCCTTCGCTGAGCGGGTGATGTTTGAAGTCGGGAAGTGACCGCGACGCCTCTTGTTTTCTGCTTGGCACAGGTGCCAGCCAGAGATTTCCAAGTCCGGGAAAGAGTGAATCCAACCTCTCTGTTTAAGTTCTCTGGTTGTTTCTTGATCTTAATAGCCTTCCTTACCACCCTGATTTGATACAGATAACAAGTACACGAATGTCCTCAAATTTGTTGAGATGGCCGGTTTCTTCAGAATGTTGAGCTATCGCTGATCTGTGATTGTTGTTTTTCTCTGCTCTCAGGAGTTCTTCTAGGCGGGTAGAGTCTTTCGGTTTGTCCGATGTAGTTTTTGCCGCAACTGCAAAGGATTTGGTAGACACTAGACACCGCAAATTTTGAGATGAAGGTGTTCCATCGGCGATTTCAGGAGATGGTCGTGTGAGTGTTGAAAGTGATCCCGATGCAGTGTTTTCTGAGAATCCTGCTTATCTTATCCGTTGTCCCTTCGATGTATGGGAGACAAGCTTTCGATTGGTCTTCCGTCCTTTCTGCTGGGGTACTTTCCTCGGTAATCTCTTCGCGGCGGATGGTTCGCAATATCTTCATTCTTGAAGCCATTCATAGTTAGGGATAGCTTGAGGTACTGCTTCTCTTCTTTCCACGAGTTCTCGTCACAAATTCTGAAGCCCCTTGATACTAAAGAATGGCTGGAAGCTTTCTTCTGTGTCTGATCGTGATGTGACGCTGCATTGAGATACCTATCTGTATGCGTGCCCCTGAAGATACTTCCAGCGGTGGCAGCGAAAGGTCGGATATCATCCCCTTCGAGACGCGGATTTCACTATAAAACCAAGCTATTTATAACAAAAATATTAAATTACAAAATGTTGCATGTAGTCACGGGAAAAAATACTCTGCCAATTAATGTGGTACATAACTTCCTCGCAAAGAAGAGACCAAATTAAGAAAAATACCTCGATTAAAATAATCAAAAAGTTGGAACGGCGCGGCACTGTTCCAGTAAATATTTAATAAAGTTGAAGATATTTAAACATTTGTTGGTGAAACAAAGCCTCCAACAAGCACCAAAAGTTAGCGCACATAAAATTAATTTAAAAAACAAATATAAAACTGCAACCAAATCGTAGAAACCGCTGTATAAACAGTTTTTTTAAAAATTTTACCCCCCCCCCCCCCCTCAAAACTAAGTTTAAAAAGTTCAGAGAAGAAATAAAGCTTGTCTTAGAAATTCTTTGTTCGAACATCCTAATCAAAATTACCTTAAAAGATAATCTGAACCCGAATCTTTCCTTGGATCTTCCGACATTCCAAATTTGGGCTTGAATTCTTGTTTGCAAAACAGAAAACATCTTCTTGGGTGAAATAGATTAGTTTTTTATGCCGATTCTTTCTCTCTCACATGATGTGGCAATCCCGCATTTCCTTGTAATACCCGTCGCCAGAAGCATTTTTATAAATAGAGGATAATCATTTTTTTCGGGAGTTTAAGTCAATCTTTTACTATGTAATATAAAACCTTTGGTTTTCTCCACGAGTTAAGTGGAAGAAAGAAAGCTGCTTTTAAGTTGTTAAACATAAAATCCATTCTCGGGTAATTGACCCAGCGGAGCAAAGTCTATGTTTCAATTTTACAACTCCAGGCTAGACTGTTTGGTATTTCCTAACCTAAATTTTACTTTTGGCATTTTTTCCCGGAAAAAAATGACTTAAATAGTTAGATTTGTATTTAAATGAATTCTCAATTTCGCCTTGGGGTATGATTTTTTTGAACAAATAAGCCAAATTTCATCGGGGTTCCCAGTCTAACCAGGCAGTAATTTCCACGCGTATGCATACGCGACAGACAGCATTTTTTTTAAAATCCACTTTATTGGACCCAGAGGACCTCAAAACGTGTATATTTATCAAAATCGAATTTTCTCACCATCTCAATACTTTCTCTTTATATAGTACTACATTTTTGAGAAAGTAACAAAAAAAGTTGATTATTTCTTACTGTGAACATTGTTTCAATTGTCCAAATATTTAAATCAAAAGAAACAAATACAAGTTCTAATAATCTTGCATAAACATTTTTTTTGCATTATGAAAGTTCCATGAAGTGAATCTCAGATGTTTATGTGGGCTTGAATAGGTGTTATAATACTTAAATGTTTTACTAAATATCACCAATCATAATATGTATGTATATATGAACCAGATATTTATAATATTTTATTTAATATTTACTTTATAATATTTGCATTTCTGCCAATATAGACTTGAGTCAAAATTTACCATTTTAACTTAACCTGACTGATCCAGTGTTACCCTACTCCTATACATATAGTTAATTTAACAGTCCACTGGCTAAATTGGTTATTAAGCATGACCAACGTAGCTACTTAAGACTCAAGTGGCCACTCCTAATAATGAAACTACTGTTATGACCCAGAATTAATTAAAATATTAATAAAGCACCAATTTTTTTTTTTTTGGAACGTAGTTTCTTATGGCACGTTACAGCATCTGGATCCCGGGAGTGAATCCGAAAAAAACGACCGTCACGAATTCAACCAATGACGATAATTTGAGTAAAAGCTGACCGATTTAGTTGAAATGGTATACATGTTCACTTTACCAATGTTCAGGACGAGTTCGTTGGCAAACCTTATCCGCCCAAGCGTTCGCGCATAACGCTCGCGTAAACGTAAGCTTCAAATATAAAATTAGAATTTTTTGGACGGGAAAAACTTTATCTATTCAATGAGACAAACAACTTTATAAATATTTTTTTAGTAAAACCAACACTGATTCCGCTATGAAGTGTTAAAGATCGCTAAAAACATTATAGCGACCTACACGTTTAAAATAGAGAAAACCACGTTTTTACAGATAACGTACATTATAACTTATAACGTAACGATTTTAATATAACTTTATACACATCGTCTAAAGTACAATTAAATTAGGCATGTAAATTTTCAACCTGATACAAGCAGAAGAGTTTGTATAGTGCAGTGATATATTTTATTATGTAGACAAATATGTATGTGTAGATGAATTCATTAACCAAACTACTTTCATGTTTTCGTGAAACTATTAGAACAAGTGATGCGGCGCAAAAAGAAAAATTGTAGAGCAATTTGCATATTGCTCTTATATATCGGCCATATTTATTTTCAAAATGTCGTCGAAATCGAAAATTTTGTAACAATAGTTACACATTCTTTTCCTACTTATCAAGGCCTTTTAAACTAGGTATAACCTGATATGCTGACTAAACTTTTTAATAGTCGTCCACCCTATTGGCCACCATCTTAAAAATATTAAGAGTGAAATTTACAAAATATCTGTACAGATATCACAAATACTGAAATGAGTGCTGAATTCCATTGCAATAGGTAAATTATTACGCCAGTTATTATTGTTTGACAAACAAACACACAAACAAATATTTAAAATCTCCAAGTCTCCTCTGAAAATGAAGAAATCACTACTCAAGCTCAAAAAATTAGAATGTTCGAGTTATATATAACATACAGGTGTAATATAACATCAGATATTTAAGAAAAAAAATATTAGTAGACTATTTATCTGGTTTTGGTTCGATCCAAATTTAGTGGATGAAGCTTACTACAAATATTAAAATATTTTTTCTCCATGGTTGCTTATTTTCTTAAAATAAGGTAAAAATTAAAAAACCCTTTCTCCTTAAAAAAAATAGGTTAGAAAAGTGGTGAAGGGCAAATAGCACCGTCAAGGGTAGGAATTGGGACTCGGTTCATGGACAGGGAATATAATGTGTCAGCTTCAACCCCTCCCCTCTCCCCCATTGTCCATTCAATGGTTCAATCTTCGTTAAAGACTCCCATTTAAATTCCTTTATTTGATATGATAAAATTTGCTAAAAGTCCTGGACAATGGGATATATAGGTGGTGTGGCCACAAATATATATATATATATATTCACTTTAAATTATAATTTGGAAATATCGTTTGGATTGTACTAAATTAATCAAAATACACTATCTTTATTTAGGCACTTATTCACTTGGTTACCCATCCCAAATTACTTTATTCTGTAAATAGTCCTTTGTCTTAATAGTTAATTAGACTAAGTGATATTATCACCTTTAAATACAGAAGTGTGATGTCCCTTCGTCCTAAAGTTCTTTGGACTTAATATCTCTTTGTCTTTATAGTTATTTAGACAAGGAAATTCCTATAAGTGGCAAACAAATAGACTCTAGTAGGACCAAGTAAGTGAGCACTTTTATTTATTTGTTTTTGAAGGGTGTTTGACAGCTTGGTCATATATACCCAGTCGAATATATTTATAACATAAAAAACAAAAATTAATTTTAATTTAGCGAAAGGTGTATTACTATTTATAATATACTTACAGTGAAAATACCTATATCAATGCCCCAGGAATAATGACAATTTATTTTTTATTTAGCTATGAAGCTTCATAATGTCTAGTAAACATTTCAAAGCAGAGATATTTTGAAAATTTGTTAAACATTGTTTCCATGCTATTTATAAACACCGTAAATAAAATAACTTAATTCTAATTGTATAACTATAATAAAATATACGCAAGAACGATTATAGCAACGTTATCTTTTAAATGTTCTAAATTGCGCTTAAAGAGACAAATTACAAGTAGAGTAATTAAAATGGAAAGGGAGAATAGTCGGTGGTACTAACCTGATAAGATACGTAGATAAGAAGCTTTGAGTGGGCGGCTAGGAGACGCGGTGGGATTGATAGTACAGAACGGAGTGTCAGTACAGACTGAGATGCTACTACAATGTATCTTCCCCCTCTCACCCTTAGTACCAGTACCCTCCCCCGCAGGTACAACCTCCTGCCAAATTACAGGTACTAAAGCACAATATATTTGGCATTTAGGTCCAATCGAACAAGAAAAAAATCATTTTTTCCCCGAGATGTACCTTTAAGAACGGCACACCCCTTATCAAAATAAATAAAATATTTCCAATAGTTTCATTATATGCTATAGGTAACAGTATTTAATGTTTTATCGGTTTTATGTATTATGTATTGTTTTACTAATTATTACTTTTACTAGAAGCTTAACAATTTTGAAGGCACCAATTATAAGTAATAAACTCTTAAATGAATGACCTCATCAAAAAGTCTATTAATGGGAATAATATATTATAGCTTCCTTGTGCATTAACGGACCAATGATCTCATGAGTATAAAATAAAATATTAGTAAAAGAAAAGCAGGCATGAGCAGGGGCGGATGGGGGCACCGGGAAGCCGGGAAATTTACCGAAGCACCACCAAGCCAATTGAAAAAAAAAAGTTTCATTTGATTAACTGCTTAAATTTTTATTATTAAGATATAGTATCAGTGCACTGCAGCGCCACTGGTATAATAGCCGCACAATTTTCATTTATTAAAAAAGCGTACATACAGCAATAAATGGGTCATATAGACTAAATGAAAATGTGCCTAGCGCCTTTATGGTTATTGCTGTATCACAGAAAAGAGTAAGAAAGGAGCCTCACGGCTCTCGCTCCGGAGCCGCTATAGCTTTCACACTGGGAGCTTTTTACGTATCTCCCTCCGGAGCCGGAGCCGTAGCTTTCTCACTGGGAGGTTTTTACGGATCTCGCTCATCAACAAACAAATTTTAGAAATAGAACTTTGTGGGTTCATCCCATAAAATAAAAAACGAGACGAAGGAGGTGTGTTTACAACATTATTTTGCGATTTACGGTGCGATGAAAAGATCGCGAAAGTTCTAAACCATCTTTTTTTGGCGCTGCATCGCTTCAAAACCAACTATAAACTTCCTCGTTTATTACTTTCTCATATAAAGAGAAAGTATTGTGATGGCGCAAAAATTCGATTTTGAGATTTTAATGGATTTACACGTTTTAAGGTCCCCTGAGTCCAAAAAAGTGGTTTTTAAAAAATGTCTGTCTGTCTGTCGTCTGTCGTCTGTCGTCTGTCGTCTGTGCAGACGCCTGGAGCCTAAACTACTGGGCCGATTTTGACGAAATTTGGCATACATGTTCAGAAAAATCATACCCCGAGGCGAAATCGAGAAATGAATTTTAGCTCTAAATTTGGGGGCGCTACCCCCCAAAAACTCTGAAAAAACATGAAAAAAAATTATTTCTTGTAAACGGTTCCGACGATTTTGATTAAAAAATTCTAAAATGTAGTCCATTTGAATACGAATCCAACGATATAAGCCATTTTCCCGGGAAAAATCTAGTTCCTGAGAAATTAGCTTAAAACGCGGACGGAGAGAGCCCGGGTTCGATTCCCCGCCCAGGAGAAGTTATTTTTATGATAAATTTTGATGAAATGTTCAATAATATTTAAATGTACATTTGAAAACTAATAAATGGAAAATACTGGGTTAAGTAATTATAAACTCGTATATGAGAAAGTTTGTCTGAGTTGTCTCGGACCGATTTTATATTTTTGTTTTCTCCACTGGTTTTTATTTTTATCCACTTGTTGAGCCATACTTTTAAACATAAAGTGTTGTATCTTAATAATAACAGTAAATATTGTTCTTTTAGCTTTTTTTTATTGTTCTTTTAAGTATGGTTCTTTTAGCTGAAAAGCCCTAAAAAAAAATATCACAGCTTATGGTAGCTTGTAAAAGATCATTTACAAAATTAAAATATATTAAAAGTAGATTGAGGAATAGTCTGAGACAATCTCGTTTAAAAGCTTTTATGCTCATGAGCTGCGAAACTGATTTACTGAATCAAAATGCAAACGGTGGCATTGTTAATGATTTAATCCGAATGAGTGGACTTTTATTAAACAAATTGTTGTATTAATTTCTTTATTCTTAACTTCTTCTTTCTTTTTTATTACAATTTGCACCACCTGCATCATTACATTACTATTTTATTCTGTGTTAATATATAAATAATGTAAGGTAAAATATAATCTGTAGGTATTGTTTTTTTACTATACTATATCTAACAGACTATTTCGACTATTTTCCGCCTTTTATTTTCAAACTAAGAAAGCAACAAGCGCAAGCGTTCTAGTATACCAATTTTGAAGTTCTTTATTTCGTTATGGGGGCTTTTTTGACTAATAATAAGACGCCACGCCGGTTATTATGTTTTTCCGCGCCGCGCCGGAGGCTACCTCCCCATCCGTCCCTGGGCATGAGACCAAAAGTTTCCTCTGATGCCTAAAACTAAAAGTAATTATGGAACTTTTTAATAAGGAGACAAAATAATATCAGTGTTATCGTTATGCTTCTATCAGCTTTGGTAAAATCGGAAGCTCTAAAAGAACCCTCTTCGTTAAAGAGTGGTTTAATACTAATTAACATCGAAAAAAGTAAAATTTTAACATATTTAAATCAGTTTAATTTGAAAAATATAAATTCATTAACTTTTAATTAATCTATACCAAGAAAACATTTTTTAATGTAGTAAGCTTAAAATCATTATCTTATAAATTGATTATTTTTTATATTTACTTGCATAAACACCATAATTTTGTTCCTTCAACTTCTCGTGCTCTACGTGCCAACATTGTCTTTGAAGAACTCTCCACTTTAGTTTCCAGCCTTAGTTTTACTCCTTTACCTATTATTTCCCTTTCCGCGAGTGTCCCGTTAGCGAGTGTCTAGAGAAGAGTGTTACGATTTGATAAAACTTTAAGTTCCTGTTTCAACAATTGCATTTCTAAAGTAAACCCCTGCACGATTTCTTTAAGTAACTGTCCTGATTCCTTAGGTAACCCTCTGCTTTGCTTTGAAGTCCCATAGAAGCTATTTCTTATGGGAATGTCGGTAAAAAGATATATAAGAGGATCGATTAAATCTAAACGAGCCTTTTTCAATAATCTATTAAAAAAAAATGAAAGATACTCTCCCATGAACAATAGTTTAGTCTAACGAGTGTCAGCAAGGCTATGAACACGCTAAAAACCAAGCTCATCCATGTCGCCCATGCACCAGCCTCAGTGAATTCGTGCGCAACTGGCTGCATAGTGCCCTGATTCATTCCACAAGTACGGGATAGAATAACTAACTAAACGTCGGGAGAAATGGATACTAAAAGGGGTTAAATAAGAACAAAAATGAAAAGAATGATGTTTTACAATTAATCGACCTATATAATATATTTGTGTATATGTGTGTTATGTTGGATTGTCAGGGCTCCCAAAGGAGCGACAGGACATAAGAAGAACCACGTATCCAGGTTCATTCCGTAGTGTCCTTTAAGTGTTACCTTTAGTCGTACAAAAGGTAAGAAATTATAGGAAAATAGGGATGGGCTAGCTAATCGGGAAGGGTATGGGTTCTTTAAAAAAAAAAAAAAATATTAGGTAGGGGTCGTGCCATCAATAAAAATAAAATAGTATAAAATATAGATTTATTAGCAGTAGGCAGTGCCTAAAATAAAATACAGACAATTCTCAAATAAAAGAAAAGAAACAAGGTCGTTTTTTTAAATTAAAATTATAAAATAATAATATAGGAGTCCTTTATACTAAATAATTTCAAGATAAAAAGAACTTTTTATATACTACGTTTTTAAATTTTCTGTTGAATCGTATGTAATGTTGATAATATAATTGTTATTGTTATATAATATATATGTTAGTGAAAAAAAAAAAAATAGTTCAGAATTTATTTACTTCACATAGATGACAACCATCTAGAGAGCTGATCTTAAACCTATAAAAGGACAACTCTTTGTACAACGGATCTCCCCAACAATAAATCTAAAGCGTGCCATCGATATATTTGAAATAATATAATCAATAAATAATATAATCTATATTTCCTGTTTTGCTGTCATTTAATGTTAATCTATCACAAATTTGAGACCCGTCAAAATGAAGATTGCAAATACTATGGGATATGTCAAAACAAATAAAATAACTTACGGATTTTTTCCGAACTAACTTTCCGTACAGCAAAATTTGCTGAAAACCAATTAAATTCTGCTGAAAGATGGCTAAAAGTATTAAAATAATGCATTGTCATCGTGTTCTGAGCTATGCTAAAAGTTTCAAATGTCTAGCTATTTGGAAAGTTAGTTAGAAATCGATTGCCAGATTTGTACCGGACAAACAAGAAAGCAAGCTAATAAAAACGTAGTAAAATACTAAAAATTAACTGATAAAGAAACATTCTTTAAATATAAAAAGGAATTTATAAATAAAATAATATATGTTTTAACTTTAATAAAGAATAAAAGTCCAAAGGCAACTTAAAAAAATAAAATTATTAAGAAAGAGTGGGGGGGGGGGATTTTCTAAAGTGATACTCTGCTCACGACGCTGGTGTGTAAGCTTTATCTGCCTGGAAATTCCTCGGATAATCCAAATCTTAAAAATAAACTTTAATTAAATTATTCCTAAAATTATCCTATTTCTTAATTCTAAAGGCTTATATTGAGTCAAGTAGGAGTCCAGTCGTCGATCAACTGAAGCTTCACTTCACACGAGCGCAGCTGAGGCACAGCACACGAATAACAGCACTTTTCACTTAACTGAATAACTGTGACTGCAAAACTGTCTGTTGTAATCACCACTCAAAGTCTTACGCATAAATCGGCAAAGCGAGCGTCAGTTGGCGGTGATGCACAGAGTCTTCACAGACAGGCACCTTAGAGATAAAGAGCAAAGTAGGGAGTAAGTGCAAGTGATCCTGCTGAAGAATAGGATACAAATAAGTGATATGCTTTTTTGAATTTTGCATTCTTTACTGGTATTTAATAAGTTAAAATACATATACCCAAAAAAATCCCCCCCCCCTCCAACCATTATATAACGGCTGGTCCTAAAATTTTGAAATAATTCATAAATCAATAATTCAACTCTCTCTCTCTCTCTCTCTCTCTCTCTCTCTCTCTCTCTCTCTCTCTCTCTCTCTCTCTCTCTCTCTCTCTCTCTCTCTCTCTCTCTCTCTCTCTCTACATAATAAAATTATCTTACATTAATACGTCTCTTATTTTGCCGTTTCAAAGGGGCCTAAAAGTTCTTCTTTTAGAAGTTAGCCCCTCAATGTAAATTAGTAACATTGGGCAAAATTCAAATTTTGTCCTTCCCCAAATCTGAATGGGAGGGGAGAGAGTTTAAATGGCCATCATGGTGATCACAACGTTTTTAAGTTCTTAAATTGTTCTAATTTCATTTTTTTCCCAAGTAGATTATATTTAACCACTCACTCGAAGATGAGATGATGGAGGATGTACCGCTTTCCATTTGGAAACTTCACCTATCACCATACAGCACCAGACATACTACTTCAGCTTCTCCCTATCAGTCCTCACTACACTACTCTACTAAACACATATTGAAGCGAGCTTCCTACATTCGTGTGACGAAACTTGAGTAAAAGTTGACCGATTTTGGTGAAATTTGGTACACATGTTCATTTTACCAATGCCCAAGACGAGTTTGTTGGAGATTGTTATCCGTCCATGCGTTCGCTCGCACGAACTTCTTAAGTTAGAATTTTAAGACGGTAAAAAGTTTTAATTTAATCTATTCGATGAGACAAATATTTTTTACAAATACAATTTTTAGTAAAACCAACTGCGACACCACTATAACGTTTAAAATATCGCTAAAACTATTAAAGGAGACCTAAACGTTTAAAATAGAGAAAAAAGTTTCCACAAATGCTTTCGTTCTAACATATCAATAAAAATCAGGTTTTGTTAAGATTACTGATTTTCTCAGATAAAATGTAAAAATTGTCAAAAATTACAAAACCTGATTTTTATCGTAGATAGGTGTAATTAGATATTTGAACTTACTTTTTAATTCTAATAAACTTTTCTTAAATTTTCGATTTTGTCACTAATCAAGGTACTTAACTCTTGAGCAAAAATCAAGTTTTTTGACTAACCCCGAGTATGACTGATAGAGTTTGTCATCTGATAGTTGCATTTAAGGTTTTTATCCATACAGAACTTTTTAATAGGAATAATTTTTTTCGTAAAATTAATAATAAAAAAGTTTACCATAAATATGAATACAACTTCTTGGGACACACTGTATATATATATATATATATATATATATATATATATATATATATATATATATATATATATATATATATATATATTGTATATAAATTGACGTGGAAGCCGTTTAAGTTTAATCTCTCCTCTACACATTAGATGGTGTAATAAAATATGCCACTATTTTTTTTTTTTTTTTTTTTTTTAAATAACTAAGTACCTACTGCTTCATTTATAAATGGTTAAATGTGTGTTAAGTTTCACCCTGCTCTACAATTAGAACTATATGCGGTTAAAAGACAAAAGAACATTTATAACTATGCTTAAGTTTGAAAATACACACCGATAACAACAATGACGGTAAAACATGGTGTATTAACTGGAAGTGTGATAAATACAAGTCAGTAACAAATTAACAAGAAAAAAAAATTGTGAGCCAATTAGTGAGGCACATCCCATAACGTACTTTATTGGTGTGCTTTTACATACTTCATAAAATCATTAAAGTAAACACAATAACTTTACGTTATTTTATGATTTTAGTCAAATTTTAAAGCTGTCAAAATTGTTGTGATATTTTACATCAGTTAAAATATCAATGTGGCAAAAGTTAATGAGCAGACAAATAAATTAATCTGGGTTTATCTGCGGGCTAGTTTCGACAAACCCTTTGAATTTCATAAAAATCAGATGAGTACTTTCGAAGATATAGGTGCAAATAAATGTAGGCTAATCATGACCTTCCTTCCAAAAGTCATTAAAAATTCCTGAAAGACAGGCAGACAGACAACAGACATACAGACAGACAGACAAACAGACAGACTGACAACACAGTAACACAGTATATGATGTACAGTGCATGTGTGAGTGTGTGTGTCTTCAAGTCTGGTCTAATATATATTAGTGTGACTGAGTATTTGTTTATAGTATTGACAGTAACTTTCAATATATATGACAATATTTAACCATCTATTTACTTTGTCTTAAAAAGTTTGTTTATTTTTAAAAATCTATAATAATTAAAACTAAATATTAAAACCATGTTGAATGGGTTCATCAACTTTACAGTATATTAACACTTCGCTAGAATAAATACACATATATCCAGGCACCAGTATCATAGGGCCTGTGGGAATCAGAAAGTTTTCTTCTTTTGTATAGTGAGCATAACTCACTACCACTGAGTAATTGATTATTCAAATTTCTTTTTGTATGCTTGACATTAATTCAAATTTAATAGGACCACATAAATATAACTCACAATTATCCAGCCTCCGAAATGCAATAAAAAAAACTATGTATTCAGGAGGGTTGCTATGGGCTAAATTTTGACGAACCATCCAAAATTCATTAAAATCGGACAAATGTACAAATATAGTGTTTCGGAAAAAAAATTCGACAAAGGATAAAAAATGTTTTTTGGCATGTGAAACGCATTTGAGACATAAAAAGATTTGTTTATCAGAATAATCACATAATACTCAATTTGTTTGGTAAGCTAGGGAACAAAATTATTTTAAAAAAATAAAAAATAATTATATATACAGATATAGATTTACAGTATAATATAATGTGTAAACTTTAGAACGACATAGTAAAGTTTAAACACATATTATTAAACTGTAAATGAATATGCAAATTGTATGTTTGCTTCTAAATCTATAACAATTTGTCCAACGTATTAATTGTACAACATAATTTATATATTTTAAGTAACACAAAGAAGGAGCTAAAAACAATCATGTTTGCCCATAAATTAGCAGCATATTATGTAGTTCACATTTAAGTGTATTACAACCTTAACAAATTTGAGTAAAATAAAAAAAATTAAAAATATTATTTTTGCTTTGATGAATAGGTTAAAAGGAGGTTATGTGTGAAGACGTGCTACACACATGGGGATACGCCCTGCTCCAAGGTCTACCTGCCTTTATTAGGTTGTTTTCGTTTTTTTGGAAGGCCCTGAATGTCAAGGATTCATTTTCTAGATTTAAAAACTGATTCAGAAGAACCGATAAGAAAATCCAGTTAGCTAAAGCGATCACAACTTTGATCTAAGAAAAAAATAAAACAATTTTATAATTCAATAAGAACCAATTTAAATTTCCTCGAATTAAAAAATGAGCTCGAAAAAAGTCCAGTCATCAGGGCCGTTTCTAGATGTTTTGCCGCCCTAGGCGAGAATTAAAAAAAAATCCCCCCCCTCCCCCTTCCTTTATTATCAACACCTTCTCCCTTTGTCATACAGGCTAGAAGAAATTAATGTATTATATATAAAAGAACTTTAATTTAACATAAATCCTATCCTATCAGAAATTAAATAAGTAATATATTTCTGCTGTATTTTATTTCATTTTAAATATCCGATAACTTTAGTGGAATCTTAGGTTCTTTCTTTGTCTGTTTAGTACATTCCTTCCTTACCTATATTTTAGAATTTTTTTTTAATAAGATCTGTAATGTCCAGCTGCCAGTTGGTAATTATGTCTTTTCTAATAAAATTGTGGCTAGTGCTGCGTCTTTATTGGCTCATGGAATTGCGCTGATAGTAGTCCAGTAATTTTAGGTTTTCTGTTGAAAATAAACTTTTTTTTTTTTTTTTATAATTTTTTTTTGTAAATATTCTTTGAGTTTCTCATATAAAAACAAAATTTCCAATCACTTGTGTTTTAGCCCATTTTCAACCACAAGAGTTCTTAATTTGTCCCCACTTGATTTAATTCAGTCAACGTAAACACATATTAAGTCATTGTTTGGTATACATGCTTAAACAATTCGATTTTTTAATTTTTCATTTATTTATTTTTTTCCCTCATTACTTGCTCAATTTTTCGTTTTTTTATTAAACTTTCATTTTCCCCCCTTCCTTTTGCCGCCCCTAAAATTTTGCCGCCCTAGGCGGCCGCCTAGTCTTGCCTATTAGTAGAAACGGCCCTGCCAGTCATGCACCATGACTTAATGAGCGAATTTTCAACAAAAGCTGCGTATTATTGGCTTATAATAATATAGGAAAATTTTGGTTTAGAATTTGGATGGGTGAAAAAGAAATTAGTACACAGGGGTACGGGGTACAAAAGTCCAAATAGTATTTAACCTTCAAGATGCATGTCGTTGGAAAGCTCTTTAAGAGTACAGTACAGTAATTGTTGTTATGTACGCTTTTGGACTGGAGTGACACACATAATATATACATACATATACCTATATATATCTATCATATATACAACCCCATCTAATATATATACAACCCCCTGTGAAACTCACTGACTGACTGACTGACTGATGTATACAAATGTTTACCCACTTCCGCTATAGCTAGAGAGTTGGGGTTTTCGCCATTCGATGCGCAATGTCCGCTTTGTGAACCCGAAAAATTGCCAAAAGTTTACTTTTCCTTCGTCTTCCCCCCCTAAGATGAGAAAAACCGTCGTAGCTGTGTTGGAATTTTTTAAAAATTAACAGGTAATTGTAGCGAAAAACTGATTTAACAAACATGTACTGATTTTTAAAGATCTACATTTTTGTTCATAGGTCATTTTGTCGTATCTCTGTTGGTTGTAGTCTAAATGGGGCTATTATGGTTTTTTATTTTTCCATTTTTGTCTTTGAACGCTCATATCTTTGGTAATAATTTACCGATTTTAATTCTGACTTCTAGGTTCAAATCTCACACTAATGCCCTTTAAAACAAGACCTTGATATGTTTATAATTCTTCCTATTTGCTGAGAAATTAAGAGTAAACTTTTTCCCGACTGTGCCGTGGTTACGTGACGTCACGGGACAACTTTTTTTCGATTAAAATATTCGTTCGCATATCATTTGAAAGCTCTTGACTTGTACATTAAAGCTCTTTTATTTGTTTATTTTTAAAAAAATTGGTACATGTACTTTTGTACTGATTTGTATAATTGTCAATTGTGTCATTTTTATTTTTTATCGAGATAAATTGAAAAAAAAAAATTCTTTAGTGTTTTCTCGGATTTGGTAGATTAGTTTATGAATTAAATGGATGAACACCCCCCCCCCCCCCCCCCCCCCTCTGAACACCCTCTCTTGGTATGTACTTAATTGTTTTAATAATATTTTTTCTTGAAATAATTTGAAAAAACTGTTTTCTTTAGGGTTTATGGTTTTTTTTCTGTTAGTTTATGGTTTCAAATAAAAGACCCCCCCTCTGCACAAACCCTCTCTAGCAATCCTGCTCATATAACTAGACACTCTCCCCCCCCTTCATTGGAATCGTGAACTCACATATCATTTATAATTTTCTTAAACCCTATACCAAGTGACCACTTTTATCCGATTTAAACATACTTCCTGTTTTTTTTTTTTTTTTTTTTTTTTTTTTTTTTTTTTTTTTTTTTTTTTTTTTTTTTTTTTTAATTTTAACAATTTAATTTATTTAATTTATTTTAACGAAAGTTAAAATAAATTATTAAAAACAACTTAAACAATTTGAATTTTTTTTCTCAACTCCTGAAAGTGATCAAAACTTAATGCTTTAGTTAGGATATCTGCAAGCTGATTCTTGGAATCAATTTTTTTAATACAGATGACACCTTTTTTGACAAAATCTGAGACAAAGTGATATGACACTTCTATGTGTTTTGCGTTTTTGTTAAAACGGCCTGATTCTGCCAAACCAAGAGCACCACTACTGTCTTCAAAAATTGGAACGGGGCCGTTCATTTCAATGCCTAACTCTTTAATAATGCCCAAAAGAGGAAGAATTGCAGTGACAGTATCAGCCAGTGCAATAAATTCAGCATATGCTGATGCCCGAGCAACAGTCTTTTGTTTCCGTGAGGTCCATATCACAGGGTTTCCAAAAATCTGGATAATAATTCCACTAGTTGATTTGCGATCTACAGAATCAGCAGCCCAGTCAGCATCAGCCCAACCAGCTATTACGGGACTGGTCATTGAACCATCATAAAAAAGTTTTAAATTTTTAGTACAACAAAGGTATCGAAGAACACGAACTGCATATTTAAAATGAGTGTCAGAGGCACACGATTGGAAACGGCTTAAGTAATTTACGGAAAAGGATATGTCCGGTCTTGTAGCCATACTCACAAATAACAATGCTCCTATTAAACTCCTATATTCCGTAAGGTTAGTTCCCTCTTCTACTGGTAATAACTTCAGGTTTTTTTTCATGGGAGTATTGAACGACCGCATATTTTTGACATTATATTTCTCCGATAACGACTCAATATATTCAGTTTGACTTAACATTAAACTTCTATTTTCCATATTATAGTCAACTCTAATTCCTAAATAGTTTGAAATTTTGCCCATATCTTTCATTTTAAAACGTCTTTTTAACTTTTCTTTTATTTCAAAAATAAGTGATTTTTCATTGCAAAAAATAAGCAGGTCGTCAACATACAGTATCAAACCAATTATAGTTCCATGATATTTTTTTGTATATAAACAACAATCATACTGTGACCTGACAAACTGTTGAGAGGTTATAAACTCATGGAAACAATCGTACCAAGCACGGGGACTCTCCCGTAAGCCATATAGCGCCTTGCGAAGACGGTATGCTTGATTCCTATTTATAACAAAACCCTTAGGCTGAGCAACAAAAACTTCTGAACGAATTATTCCATTCAAGAATGCCGTTTCCACATCCATCTGCTCGATATGCCATCCAAACTTACAAGAAATTGAGAGTATAGTCTTGAGTGTCCCCATAGCTACAACAGGTGCATACGATTCTTCTTCCCCATTCCACGGTTGCCTAAACCCAACTGCCACCAGGCGAGCTTTGTACTTCCCATTTGATTTAACTTTATACACCCATTTAACGGGTACGATGGTTTTGTTATTCGGTGGGGTTTCCAAATTCCAGGTATCATTTCCCTCAAGGCATTTGATCTCATCTTCCATAGCATGAATCCATCGAACAGAATTGGCACAAGAAATAGCTTCGTCGTAAGTTTGTGGGGTGTAAATGCGTGTAAAATTTACATCTATCTCATAATCATTTAAGTAAAGGGGTAATTTTCGGTCCCTAATAGGACGTCGTGTTTCTATTGCAGTTTTCACAGGTTTCACCCGCTCTATTTCCGTTTCTTTTCCCACAAGATCATGAGATTCTTCAGAAGTAGTTATATTCTGATTCCCATCAAGCGATTTAACACTACTATCACTAGACCAATCAGAATCTAGCTCACTATGCTTATCCCTTACATTAGAAGCAGTACGTACGTGACAACTTTCCTTAATAATTCCATTTACAAGAATACGATAACCAGTGTCTGTGTAACCAACTAAAATTCCTAGTTCTGCCTTGGGATTTAGTTTACTAGTTCTTTTAACTTCGGGAATGCGGACAAATACTTTGGACCCATATAATTTTAAGTGACTTACATCAGGTCGGCGGCCAAAGAACAATTCGAAAGGAGTTTTTAATTCATTTGTATTAGCCAAAAGTCTGTTTCCTAAATAGGTAGCTGCCATGACGCACTCCGGCCAGTATTTTTTATCAATGCTAGCATCTGACAGTAGACACCTGGCCCTGTCCATCACAGTTCGATTGAAACGTTCAGCCGTCCCATTCAGCTCATGAACATATGCTGGAGAGGGAGTCATCATAATTCCTTTTTGGTTACAGAAATCATAAAAACGAGAATTCAGGTATTCCGTACCTCTGTCACATCTTATGACCTTGACTTGACAATCAGTAAAATTTGACATAGTATTGACATAGTGGATAAACTTGTCTACTATTTCAGATTTGGATTTAATACAATACACTCTTGCTAACCGGCTATAATCGTCAATAAAAGTGACGAAACCAATTTCACCCTTGTGGCCAGTTGGTGAGTTAACAATGTTTACATCCGAATGAACAATTTGTAAGATTTTTGTGGCTCTAGTTCGATTATTTTGAAATGGTAGGTTACAAAACTTACTCTCTAGGCATGTATCACAGATGAAAGAACCCTTTTTTAGCTGACGAGGAATGCCTTCTAAAAGCTGAGCTGAACATAGAGTATTAAGGTCTTTAAAATTTACATGGCCTAGCATACGATGCCATTTTTCCGCTTCAGACATTTCTTTTACTTCCAGATTACTACTAAGTACATGAACATGAGGACAGCTAGTTTGGTGACCATGAGAAACATAAGAAGTCACTTCATATAATTTATTTCTTTTTTGAGCTATGGCAACAATTTCATCAGAACGATTTTTAATTTGTGCTGTCGAACCAACAGCCAAGATAGAGTAACCAGCATTAGTGATTCGATTAAAACTTAACAAATTGTGACTCATACCAGGGGTAAAATATACATTCTTTACAAAAAGGTTTGAGTTTTTACCGTTTATACTAGCGTGCATGAGAATATTCCCAATGTGAGTAGCTTGTAGAGAAAAACCGTCCCCCACCTTCACCGTTACTGGAACTTTGAGACTTTCAACATTGTTAAGATATCTTTCACAATTCACGATGTGGTCCGTACATCCACTGTCCAAGATCCACTTTATCTCCTGACAATCTACATTGGACGGAAGGGCAACAGTAGATGACAAGACTTGAGCAAAGAACGAACTGAATTCTTCATCTTTGTTAGTACTAACCTGGGAAGTGTGAACATATGATGAATTACGACCACTGGTACTGTTTGTGTTTGTGTAGTTACCTCCTCTAGAATAGCCACTCTGCCGGCTTCCACCCCTGTATGAGTTACGGGTAGAAGGAAAATTTTCTAAGTTAACACGGCAGTCCTTACGCACATGCCCCGCCATACCACAGCGATAACAAGTAAACACAGGAGGAGAATTTTGTACATTGACTTGGGAATGCCGAAAATTGGCCGAATGGTTAGCTTGTGCCTTCAATGCCACATTAAACTGATCTAATTCCTTACTCTCTGACTTACTATGGTCAAACATGATCTTTCCTTTCACATACTCAACTGTACGCTGGTCAGGGGCCAGTGCATCAAGCACATCTATAATGTGATTGTATCTGTCAGGAAGAATGAGAAGTAAGTAAGATAACTTTTCTTCACTGGAGATAACTTCCCCGGCGTCTTTCAAAGCACTAATGTGTCTTTCGAATCTACTGAAGAACTCCTGGGCTTCTTCACCGTCCCGCATTTTTAGATTTAATAGGTTTCTTTTTGCTACGATGCGCATCATTAAAGTTTTTCTTAGGTATACAGAATCGAGAATATCAACCATACCTTTTGCCGTGGCCTCATGTGCGATTTCATCGAGTATTTTGTCGGTTACGGCACCGACCAGTACGCTTTGAACTTTAACGTCCATTGTCGCCCATGCAGTTTTTTCCGGATCCTTATCAGGTTGTTTGCTTTGTAGTACATCATACCACTCTTTTCGTTTTATGAATAACATAAATCGTAACCTAAATTTAGAGTATTCAATGCCATTAAAACGTTGAGGATTCCAATTTTTATCGTCAGCCATGTTGCGCAAAAGAAAATTACACAGAATTACACAAATAAAAAAGGCCACGCACTAAATTCCTCCAAACTTCCGGAGAACCACTGAACACGGAAAAAAAAAAAAAAACTAACAACCACGCTCTGCTACCATGTTCATATAGAAGAAGAAATACGCACAAGAAACAGTTTTTAATTAACTATAAAAAAACATGTGTCAACAAGAACAATATGTCACAAAACAAAAAAAAAAACTTCAACGTCAACCTTCCAACAGGTTCGTATATAATTTGAAAGCCCTTGATTTGTACATTTAAACTATATTATTTATTTATTTTTTAAAAAATTGGTACACGTACTTTTGTACCGATTTGTATGTTTGTTGTTATATAATATTTTTTAAATTTTAAAAGTGGTTTATTATTCTTTATTTGGTTATTTAAAGCCTTTTTTGAATTGTTTGTTTATTGAAATATAATTTTGGTACCCCCGGGTACAATGGTACAAATGCCAAAATTAATATTTTAAATAATGATGTATATCGTAGAAATGCTCTTGAAAAGTGTAGTAAATATTGTTATGTACTGAATTGTTTTAGTTCTTTTTTCTTGAGATAAATTGAAAAAACTGTTTTCTTTAGTGTTTTTTCGGATTTCTTTGATTAGGTTATGGTTTAAATGGATGAACACCCCCCCCCCCCCCTCTGAACACCCCCTCTCTAGCAATCCAGCTCATATTCCTAGACACACTCCCCCCCCCCCCCCTTCATTGGAATTAGTAAACTCCCATATCTTTTATAATTTTCTTTAACCCTCTACCAACAATTATAAGTAGTAACATATTGTTAACTCTATTATCCCCCCCCCTCTTCTATCATTTCTTATTACAGCATCACTAGGAAACCCCTTTGTACTCCCTATTTCTTACATATAAGTAGTAACATATTGTTAGCTCTATTCCCCCCCCCCCCCTCTCCTATAATTTCTTATCACACCATCACTAGGTAACCCCTTTGTACTCCCTATTTCTTACTTATAAGTAGTAACATATTGTTAGATCTATTATCCCCCCCCCCCCTCTTCTATAATTTCTTATTACAGCAACACTAGGAAACCCCTTTGTACTCCCTATTTCTTACATATAAGTAGTAACATATTGTTAGCTGTATTCCCCCCCCCCCTCTCCTATAATTTCTTATCACACCATCACTAGGAAACCCCTTTGTACTCCCTATTTCTTACATATAAGTAGGAACATATTGTTAGCTCTATCCCCCCTCCCTCTCCTATCATTTCTTATTACACTATCACTAGGAAACCCCCTTGTACTCGTACTCCCTATTTCTTACATATAAGTAGTAACATATTGTTAGCTCTATTCCCCCCCCTCTCCTATAATTTCTTATCACACATCACTAGGTAACCCCTTTGTACTCCCTATTTCTTACATATAAGTAGTAACATATTGTTTGCTCTATTCCCCTTTCCCCCCCCCCCCCTCTCCTATCATTTCTTATTACACCATCACTAGGAAACCTCTTTGTACTCCCTATTTCTTACATATAAGTAGGAACATATTGTTAGCTCTATCCCCCCTCC